>PUFA01000427.1:0-550837 GCA_003508835.1 Eonycteris spelaea
TGCATGTTTCTCTATGTAAATGAAGAAATGTGGATGTATGTCCGAGGTCCCTTCACCCTGACGTGAGCATCCCCTTTGCAGAACCCCGCGTCCTGCTGCACCTGCCGGCCCCACCTGCCAGTGTCTGTGGTGCTGTGCTCGCTCTCGGGGTGCAGTGGGGGCGAGGCGGTGGCCGGGATGAGCCCACACACGCCACCGGCCAAGTCTCACTTCCCGCATTTCTCTGTCTGCGTGAGCCTTGCTGACCTGCATGCACATTTGCACATGTGTTGGTGTGTCTGCATACACGTGTGTCGGTTCTGCACATACACGGGCACATAAGGGCACGTGTGTCAGTGCATGTGCATGCATGTGTCTTTGCGCCTGCACATGTGTGCACACACATGTTCACGCATGTGTGCATGTGTGTCCGTGCCCACACGTGTCTGAGTCTCCCTAGCCCACACACGTCCCAGAGCCGACTGCACGTTAATCACCACGGAAACTTCTGCCCTTCCAAGCGTAGGTGCAGAGGTTGCTGGAGTCACGTCACCGCGGGCCTGCTCTTCTGCGTGGTGCGGTCCCAAGGAGGCGGGAGTTACAGTGTCGGTCGCTCTTGTTTAATCTGTCAGGCCGTCAGGATGGAAAGAGGAGACACCTGTCTGAGGGAGGAAATCTGAGCCCCGAGCAGGCAGGAGGAGGCGGTGAACACGGCGCCTGCCCTGGTGTGTGGACTGTGGTTCATTAGGGCGGCGTGCTGACATCCAGCGGGCCTGGCGGGGGTCAGGGCAGGGGGGCGCGTGGGTGGCTCAGGCTGGTGAGCAGGCCAGTGCGTTCGTTAGCTCTGAAAATGCCAATTAAAACCGAAAAGCGAGCGAGATCGATGAAACACCTCATCATTGTTGCCCATTGTGGGGCTAAAGCAAGCGGGTCAGACACTGACCGCCACTTCGGCCCAACTGATTTAAAAACTGCCTTTCCTGAAGCAAGGGCACCAGGCCCTGTGACACCACAGCTGACGGGAGCGTGTGTGTGCATCGCGTGGCGTGTGGTGTATGCACACGCGCACACGCAACACACACACTCACACTCACACCTCCTGCACCCCTCACACACCTGTGACGGAGGCCATGAGGACAGACCAGGCTGGGGCCGCTCCGTGCCCTCCGTGGGTCCCCGCCAGGCTTCCGGCACCTCCTGCCCACGTCTGCTGTGTTAGGCCGCTCGGGCCGCTGGGACAGAACCCTGAGGAAGGGCCCGTGGATCACAGCCACTCGTTCTCTCTCAGCGGAGGCCAGACGTCCAGGGCCCAGGCGTGTGCAGGGCTGGGGCCGCTCCCGGGCCCCGCCGCGGCCGTCCTGCTGCCTGACTGTGCCCTTGTCCCGCCTCTTATGAGGGCACAGTCACGGCAGAAGAGGGCCACCCTGGTGCCCTTACTGTGCCTTAATTACCTCTTTACAAACCCCGTCCTTTAACGCAGTCCGCTCCGAGCTCTAGGTGGTTAGAACTCCAGCGTTTGACTCTGGGGGGCGGGTTGCGGGGGTGGTGGGTGGGGGGGGGAACGTGGCTCAGCCCAGGACGGACATCGTGTTGCTGGCCCACTGCTCTGCCCAGTGTCCAGACTCGTCGTCGCATTCGGCAGCACCCACAAAGGTCCCGAGTTTCTCTGCGTTTGAGGGTCCCTGACCGAGACCTCATGCATTGGCTGTGCACACAATGACGGAGTTTTACATACACAGTGATGTCTGCGGGGGGGGCCGGACTCCGGCTGTGCCGCCTCCTATGATGGGCAGGGCCTGTGGGGCAGGGCGGCCCTGGCGGTGCCTGAGGCAGTTTAAGCTGATTATCCCGGCGTCATTAACACTGAACACCCGGGCTTGGGGAGACGAGCTGGAAGGTCCTCATGCCTCCCATGAGCCCCCCGTCTGCACAGCGTCCTTGAAAACCAGCTCCCTTGCAGTCAGGCGGCTGGGACCCTGAGCCGAGGATGCAGCGAAGCCATGGCCAGACTCCGGCCCCACGGGAACTGTGAGTGGGGCCATGCGGGTGCCCAGGTGCCAGGCCCACAGGTGCCTGCGCCCCAGCGATGGGGAGCAAGTGTGCACAGTGCGGCCTTACCCCCTACTTCCTCTCCCAGGGGGCCACTGTCCCGAGGGCGGCATTTAGTTACTCCTGTGTGTCTGCACATTTTTATTCTGGAGAATACCCACGATTTAGAAACCTACTTTGCCTTATTAAACTTTTTTTCTGAATGGTGTACTCGTCTAAACAATTTCATAGTTTACACAGGTGTTTAACTCTGCAGTGTGCTCTCGGGGTTCCCTTAGTGACGCATTCGTCTCTGTCCTTGACTTTGCTGTGACACCAGTGACCCTTCTCCACCGCAGACTCGTCGGCTGCCCACTCTCCGGGGTGGCTCCCGGGTCACGTAACGTCTTGTTATTGCAATGAGCCGGTGAAGAGCCTTGCACGAGCCGCTTTGTACACAGGGGCACAGACTTCTGCGGGACACGCACCGTGGGATGCATGGCTGTGCTGTGGAAAACCGTGGGAAATGCTGCCAAATCTCATTTAAGTCTTTCCCTGAGTCACGGCCCCCGAGAGCAGTGTGTGACAGGTGCCAGTGTGAGCAGTGTGAGCTGTGTGAGCGGTGTGAACGGTGTGGATGTGGTGGTGTGAATGGTGTAAACAGTGAATGGTGTGAGTGGTGCGAACGGGTGGGCGGTGTGAATGATGTGAGTGGTGTGAATGGTGTGGGCAGTGTGAATGGTGTGGGCAGTGTGAACAGGTGAGCGGTGTGAACGGTGTGAACAGTGTGAACGGCGTGAACGGTGTGAATGGTGTGGGCGGTGTGAACGGTGTGCAGTGTGAATGGTGTGAGTGGTGTGAATGGTGTGGGCGGTGTGCATGGTGTGGGTGGTGTGAACGGGTGGGTGGTGTGAACAGTGTGAGTAGTGTGAATGGTGTGAGTGGTGTGAGTGGTGTGAATGGTGTGGGTGGTGGCGGTGTGAAATGTGTGAACCCTCTGGGTGGTGTGAATGGTGTGGTGGTGTGAACGGTGTGTGCAGTGTGAACGGTGTGATTGGTGTGGGTGGTGTGAACGGTGTGAGTGGTGTGAACAGTGTGAGTGGTGTGAACGGTGTGAGCAGTGTGAGTGGTGTGTGGTGTGAACAGTATAGCAGTGTGAACGGTGGGCGGTGTGAATGGTTGAGTGGTGTATATGGTGTGAACGGTGTGAATGGTGTGGGCTGTGTGAGCGGTGTGAACAGTGGGTGGTGTGAACGGTGTGGGCTGTGTGAGCGGTGTGAACAGTGGGTGATGTGAACGGTGTGGGCGGTGTGAGCGGTGTGAACAGTGGGCAGTGTGAGTGGTGTGAGTGGTGTGAATGGTGTGAACGGTGTGGGCTGTGAGCGGTGTGAACAGTGGGTGGTGTGAACGGTATGAGCGGTGAGAACGGTGTGGGCTGTGAGCGTGTGTGAACAGTGGTCGGTGTGAACGGGTGGGCTATGTGAGCGGTGTGGTCAGTGGGCGGGTGAGTGGTGTGAATGGTGTGAACAGTGGGCGGTGTGAACGGTGTGGGCGGTGTGATGGTGTCAGTGGTGTATATGGTGTGAACGGTGTGAGTGGTGTATCTGGTGTGAATGGTGTGAACGGTGTGGCTGTGTGAGCGGTGTGAACAGTCGGCGGTGTGAACGGTGTGGGCGGTGTGAGCGGTATGAACAGTGGGCAGTGTGAATGGTGTGTGTGGTGTGAATGGTGTGAACGGTGTGGGCTTGTAACGGGTGGGCTGTGTGTGTGAGTTGTATATGGTGTGAACGTGGAGTGTGTATGGTGTGAACGTGTGTGTGTGAGCGTGGAACAGTGGGCGGTGAACGGTGAGTGGTGGAATGGTGTGAACAGTGGGCGTGTAACGGGTGCGCTATGGGCGGCACAAGGCGTGCCATCTGGCAGGTGGCGTGGGTGGCGCTTCGCGGTGCTGAGCTCACTGTGCATAGCTGCTGGCCGTCGTCCAGCGTCTCTTCACATGCTATGGGGTGTCCGTTCCCATTTGCGATTCGCCCGTTCACAGCCTTTGCCCCTTTTTCCATTCCTCGTTTGTCTTTTCCTTATGGATTTGTGGTGCTCTTTGTACCTTGTGGACGTTGTGCTTCTCGTGTTGACAGATGGGAAATCGCTGTCCCTTCTCCCTGGCCGTCTTCGCTCATGGCATTTCGGTCCCCACGCCGTCACACCCATGCCTTTGCTACGGCCTCGTGCCTCCTGGCTTTTGCGAAGAGGCCCGACTCCACGGACACCGTCTCCGTATTTCTCGTGAAGTGTCTCTCAGTTTCGTCTTTCCGGTTAAGCGTCTAATCCACTGCCTTCGCTTTCGCGGGCCGCCAGGGGTGGGCCGTCCCGACACGTCCAATTTCCACTCTTCCAAATTCTGCACTGCGCTTTGAGAGTGCCCTCCCTCTCGTGGCCCTGCAGACATCAGCACGTCCCCGCCACTCCTGGGCAGTGAGGGACTTCTCCCCGGGGAGGCCACTCCCCACACCCGCCAACAGGCGGTGAGGCCACAGTGAGGATGGGGCGAAGATGGGGTGAGGAACGGGGTGAGGATGGGGTGAGGATGGGCAGCCTGCGGGTTTGAGGCCTAAGGGGGGTAACTAACGTCACAGTCTAATCAGCTGTGAGGGTCGCCGTGAGTCCCTTGGGGCCTGTTACAAGGACCTTTCAAGGGCCATCACTGGAGGGACCTTCCAAGCGGCACAGTCCAGCAGGGGTCCCTGGCCCCCAGACCCTGGGCACGACATCTGTAAATGCCCCAGAGCACGGGACATCCATGTTAAAGTAAAACTCTTCTCTGTCTCAATAATTACATCAATAGATCTTAATCCAGGTAATTAAAATTCAGCAAGACAATCCCAGGGATATAACGAACGCCCACAAAGCATTTTAATGGCCACGAGCTGTGCCCTCATGGGGAGGCAGCCGGGGGTGGGTGGCGGGGCACAGGGCGGAAGGCGGCTCGTCCCCGCTCCTGTGAGCCATGCATGGCAGCATGTTATAGTCAGTGCTGCGTCAGCCCAGCAGACCCCCGTGCGATGACACGTAGCACCGTGAGCAGAAGACAGCGCGGGCTCACGCACGCCGCGCGGCCGCGGCTGGCTGCCACCTTCTCCCCGTAACCCGGCGGGACATCCCATTCCGCTCAGCCTTGGGCTCACAAAGGTTTATCCACTCAGAGAACACTTCCTGTGTGAAGGTCACATGAAGCTCCATGAAGGTCATCGAGGAGGGGCGTGGGGGCCAGGGCCGTGAGGCTGTTTGGCATCCAGTGTCAGTGAACCGAGCTCCACGCCGTGGCCGGAGGAGGCCGTGCTGACCTTCCCCACACGCGGTCACCACCAGTCCCTTGAAGAGTCTTCAGCAGAGCTTGGGGAGGGGCCCGGGGGTGGGGGCAGTAATGACCGAGGGAAGGGCCACCTGATGCTTCAGCGCCGTGGCTGGACAATGTGGGCTGTGGGCTAGGTCAGCCTTGGCTCCTGGCCCAGCTGCAGTCTGGGGAACATGCCTCCGGTCCCCAGAGAGGGGACAATGACACTCACACCTCGAGGTTTGTCTGAAAGTGGCTATGGCCCTGGAGAAGTGGCCAGGCCCAAGTGTGGCTCCCAGAGGTGCTGGCCACAGGTGTGGTGGACCCACGTGGCCCCAGCAGCCTCAGGTGTACAGAGCTGGGGCTGGCCAGGAGGGCCTAGAGAGAAGCTGCGGAGCATCCGCCTCAGGGTCCAGCCCTCCGGGGCTCGGCGGCTTTGCCTCTGTGTGGCTCCACGGGCCTGGCTGTGGTGGTCCTGTGGGGCCAGCCTGTGACGGTGCCGGGCAGAGGCGGGCGGAGGCCAGGTGGAGCTTCCTGCAGCCTGCACTCAGGGTCGGGCAGCCCTGGGCGGGAGCCGCGAAGCACAGTGTCCTCACACAGGGCCCAGGGGCGCGGTGGGATCCCCTGGGATCACACCTGGGCCCCAGCCGGAGCGGACTCGCTGCCTGAAGGCCAGGGCTAGGGGTGGGCCCGAGGGGAGGGTCACCCGGGTGCCTGGCGCTGGATGGGACACCTGCACCTGTGCACCTCCCGGGCGACTCCCTCCTGCCACGGACAGACGTGGAGCAGCGTCAGGTGGAAGCCCGACCACGACGTGGCGCCGGCGAAGCCTCCGTGTGTGGCCAGGAGCGCGGAGGCCCAGCTCGGGTCTCCCGCACTGCTCCCGCCACCGCGGGGGCGCCTCCAGGCCGGGCCCGAGCTGGGTCACCCACGACCGCTCTCACCCAATTGTCACTCCCCAAAGAAGTCAACACAATGGTATTTTTGCTCTATTTACATTAAAATTACCAGATGTTAGCAAGTTAATGTCATTTATTATATAAGATGTGATGACAACACAATTAGTATTTTTTAAACTGTAATTGTAAAATTGACCTTATTAAAATTCCACTTCCTCCATAATTAAAAAAAAAAACCTAATTACTTTTAGTAATTGGACCAGAAATGACATTTTCGGTTCATTAATATTCAGCGAATTGTTTTTGAAGACGGTCTTGCACAGTGCCCTGTCAATCTCTAGCATTTCTGTTCATTTCTTTTTTAAAAGTGCTCTGGAAAGAATAGTTTGCATTTTAACAAGATGTGCATCCACGACTTGCTTTTATAAATAAAGTTTTTAATTGCTAATTAATTTGTGGGGACGCTATCTGTGGCAGTTTCCAGGCATGAGGGTGGGTGGCGGGCCGGCCCCGCCGCCTGGGCCTGGATGAGGCTCGCCGGCCGCCTCCCGTGAGCGGCATGGTGAGCAGGGCTGCGGGTCACGCGTTGCTGCGCCTGAATGCCAGTCTAATTACTCGGCACCGGGACGTGGAGGCAAATCAAAATAACGGCATGTGAACCAGCTTGGCAATTAACGGAGCTCAGCGGAGAGGAGTTTTGAAGAATGGACAGCAAGCTGGTTCGGGCCGCGGTGGTGACCAGGTTCCTGGCCGGCCTGTCCTGGAGGGTGGCAGGTGCCTGCGTCGGGGGCATCCCCTCGCTCGGACGGGGCGCAGCTCGTCAGAGGGCTCCATTTGTCCAGGCTTCAGTCTCCCCATCAGCTCCTCTGGGCCTCCCAATGTCCTGACAGGCAGAGGGGCCCAGGCCCGGGACCATCAGAACAGGGTGGGGAAGGGGTCGATCCCCGAGGACAGACGCTGCTCTGTCTAGAAGTCGTCCCCCCATGCACACTCTAACCCCGGGGCCCCGGGAGCTCGGGGAAGCCCCTGACTTGACGCCCAGCCTTACAGACGAGTACGGAGGGGCACGCGGGGGGGGGACCCGGCGGTCCCCTGGGTGTCTGCGCTTGGTGGGGCCCAGTTGTTCCGGGACTGGCATGGCTTCTGATGTGGAAAAGACGGGGTCTTTAGAAGAAAGACCCGGCCAGGTCCCGCCTCCCTCAGAGCCTGGGGACCCCGCAGTCCCACTGGGCGGGGGCAGAGCTGACGAGTCTCGAATTCTGTCTGCTCACAGGGAGGCAGCCAGGGCCAGGCGCTCGGGCTGGGAGGGACAGGGAGCTGGTGCTGGACGCCCGTCCAAGATGAGGCTCCCTCCGCCCATCACCCCCTGGACCTGCGGGCCCCCAAGGTGAGTGACGTCTGGGGAAGCTCTCTTCGTGGCCCTCCTGCCCACGGGCGAGCCCCAGCAGCACCCGGACAGCCCAGTCTCCAGGAAGCCCAGGGGAGCAGGCGTCAGGCGGGGTCGCTGCGCCGGCCAGGCCTGGCTACCTGGTCTGGCGTCACTGGTGTGTTTGTCCTTGGTGCTGGGTACGCTGCCCGCAGTTCCTCCTGCCCGTGGCACCCGCCCACCAAACCTGCCCCTATTCTCAGGTTGGCCCCACTTGAAAGCCTCGGTCCCCCATGGCCCCTTCAGTGGCCTCAGTGGGCTCACAGGTGTAGATGGTGCTGATGAGGGGTGCAGGCCACCTTCGTGTCTCACTTAAGGATGCCCCCGTCCAGCCCCTCACAGCCTCTGCAGCCCATGCCACCTCGATGGGCCAGGAGCCGCACTCAGGCTCACGGGTGAGGGCCAGTCACCGTCTGGGGGCCTCAAGGAAAGGGGGAGACCTGGGCTTGTGCACACAGTACCTGTTGGGGGTCCAAAATGGTCAACAGAATGAAGATTTGAGTGCGTATCCTGCCTTTCCTGGAGGAGTGGCACGCGAGGGTGACCATGTCCGTGACAAGCAGCAGAGTCTCTGTCTGGAAGGGTCCTGGGTGGAAAGCAAGAAAGGAGTGAGGAAAGAATATTGGGATAAAACCTGTTACAATTAATAACAGACGAATACACCTAGAAAATCACCATCAACGCCTCTTATTCTCCCCAACATGGAAGCAAGCGGACAAACGTGTCCCTGACGGACGCACGCTCAACCACGCGTGAGTGGTCTGTCGACAAGCTCGGCACGGACCTGGGTCCAGCACCGCGGGCCGGGGGTGGGCTGCAGTCGGCAGAATCCGGGCTGCAGAAAGCTGTGTGGGGCGAGTGACCCCGCTTCCTCCACAAGGGCTGAAAACCTCAGTTAAAAAAGAGAGAGGAAGAGGAGGAACCTACGGATGAAAAAGTAACTGAGCTGCGTTTCGACCGATTATAATTCACGGAAGCTATTTAAACCCTGATCTCGACAAACATGCTAGGAAGAAGCTGTAGGAGGATCAGGAACATTGAACGCTGAGTCGCTATCTGATGCTGTTAAGAAGTCGCTATTAATTAATATCAAAGTCGTGCTTTAAAAAATAAAATTTATCTTTGAGAGAACTATGTAGGAATATTGTAAAAGGAAAATGATGTCTGAAATTCACTTCAAAATAATCTAAGGCAGAAGGAAAAGTGGATAGGGAGGTTAAACGAGATCACGCAAAGTCTGATTACCGAGGTCGGCTCTGCGGCACCTCGCCAGTGCCCGGAGGGGACAGGGCCGCTCCCCACGCCTCCGTGACAGCAGGACCTTGCACCAGGACAGCTGCCGGGCCGTCCTGGCTCTGCGTGTTATCGTGGGGCGATTCTGTGAACACGAACGAAATGAAACATTAAACTGCGTCTCAAGGAGCTTGGCGTTGGTCTGGGGGACGCACCCAGACGAGAGCCTCAGGACAAGGGACGGACCAGCAGAGACCGCTGGTGGGGCGAAGGGACAGCGAAGGGTTTTGTTTCGTTGGATTTGGTACTGCTACTCGCCCATTCCCGCATTTCACAGATCCCGCGCCTTCTCAAATGCGTGTAATTTCATCCTGGAACGTCTGGGGAAAGGGACGGGGTGCGGCTCAGGTACAAGAGACATGACACCTTTGTCCACGCAGCTCCCTGGGAGCTGCCCTTCCCCGCCCTCAGAGTCCCACACATCTCCGTCTCCCTGCGAGTGTGGGCGACCGTCAGCTGTGCACCTGCTCGCCCTCCGTGTCCCTCAGACCCGTCTCACCTCTCCGCTCCCTGCAGCAGAGGGTCAGTCCGGTGGGGGCGTCTCCGCCCTGAAGCCAGAGGTCCCAGGGACTGCGCTGCCAGCCTGGCCAGGATGTTCGGGGGCCTGGGATAAAGACAGAGAAATCGCCCGCCACGTGGTCCCCAGTGCGTCAATCCCGGGGCTGGGCTGAGCCCAGCTGTTTCATTTGCACGATTTAGCAAAAAGAAGTCTCCCTCCGCGTCACGCAGGTGTGTCATTCTCCGCATTGCGCGTGCGTGCGTCTCTCGCGTCGCGCGTGCGTGCGTCTTCTCCCGCGTGCGGTGCGTGCTCTCTCCCGCGCGTGCGTGCGTCTCTCCCGCGTCGCGCAGGTGCGTGCGTCTCTCTCTCCAGCCCGCGCTGAGCGCGGGTGAGCCGGGGCCAGCCCCACGCGCCGGCCCTCGGTGCCGTGGAGGCAGGGTCCTCGTGTCCTGTCTCCCCTCCGCGTCCAGCTCCGCTGGCACCCTGAATGAGAGGAGTTCCCGGTGCCGCCAGCAAACCCAGGTCCCCTGCAGCAGCCACAGCCCTGGGCACACGGGCACGCTTGTCATTTAGTAAGAAATGACCGGGTGACCCAAACCCCAGAGACTGGCCAGCTCCCCCTCCTGCCCCCGAGGAAGGACGTGTGAGGGCGGCTCTACCTAAAACGGCCTCTAAGTTCTCAAACCATCTTTGCAAGACGAGAAAAGGTAAGTCCAGCGATGGGTTTTTAACTTTAACATTTTCAAGGAAATAATGAGTGTTAGTTTCATTATTTTACTCGATGCTCGTTTTTCAGCTAGAAAACCAGCTCCCAGCTAAGATAAATTTGAACTAAAGGCTGGACCAGAATCCAATTTAGATGTTCCACTCATTCAGCCCTAATTAACTCGGATCTGCCTCTGTGTCCACGACGTGATGTTTCTGTTTGGTGAGCGGATAAGGACGCAAATGGCTCGCGGTATTTATGGCTGCTCATTATGCCTTCAGCATCCACACTGGAGAGTGTGGGTCTGATTACAATTAAAATGCTTTTATACCATTTTAACAGTAATTGAGCGAACCCGGCAATTTGTACTTGATTCCCTCTGTTAAGTAATTGACGCTCACCGGTGGGTGGTGACACATTCATTCACTGGGCTTCCCTGGGGCGTTTAGACACAGCCCCGCGCCCTGCTGTCACTCATGGACAAGCGGGCATTGCGGCCTGGCAGCGGCTTCCAGAGGTCAGAGGTCGTGGACAGCCCTTCCTGGCTGGGAGTTTAGTGTTGTCTCGTGGCAGCCACGTGGCCAGTCACCGGGCAGCAGCTGCGGGAATTGGCCGCCCCACGAGCAGGCCTTGGGGCCTCCTGCCAGAATCCGCCATGGCGGGGTGCCTGTGCATCCTCCACGGGCTCGCCTCTGCATCCCAAGCCTGCACATCTGAGCCCCCTTG
Source organism: Eonycteris spelaea (assembly GCA_003508835.1). Classification (NCBI taxonomy): domain Eukaryota; kingdom Metazoa; phylum Chordata; class Mammalia; order Chiroptera; family Pteropodidae; genus Eonycteris; species Eonycteris spelaea. The sequence goes on from PUFA01000427.1 coordinate 10,888, forward strand.
GAGGGACCGCTGAGGTGCAGCGTGGAGAGGCTGTCCTTGCCGCCCGGTGGGGGTCGCCTGGGCAGGTGTGCGACACCACGCTGCCCACTGGCGGGGAAGCGCGATGCAGACTTGAGAGCCATGAGCCTGTCACACAGGCGCATCCCTCGTGATGAGCCTGGAGCGCGGTGACTCAGTGAGCAGCCGGGGTTGGGGGGCCACCCACTCCCTGCAGCCGGGGCGGCCAGCATCCTTTAAGTGAGCTTCCAGACCACTGCTGTGCCTCTGGGCCCTCTGTGCAGACTGACTTGTCACAAGTCTTCGAGACGAGGGTGATGGATCCAGGGCTTTAGGTGGGGGGGGGAGGGGACGGGGGGGGGCCACACTGGAAACTGTCGGCGTGGCGTGCAGTTACGAGAACCCAGGCTGCGTCCTGAGGGGGACCAGGCCCCTGAAGTGCCACCTGCTCAGTCTGCGGACGAAGCTCTGTCCCGCACCCTGCTGTGCCTGGGACATGTAGGTGATGGCTGAGAGCCCCTCTGGGCAGGGTCCCTTTCTTGGGGCTCCCAGAGGCACGGGGAGCAGGGGCATCCTGGCGAATCCAGTTCCTGCGGGGCAGGACAGGCAGCTGTCACAGGTGGGAGGGCCTGCGCCCTGGGGGGGCATACGGTGGCCATGGGGAGGACCTCGTGTCAGGTGGCACCTGAAGGGGCCAGGTCCAGAATGCCAGTGCAGGCCAGAACGTCCTCGTTGGGCGTGGTGGCAGTGCCGGGCTCTGCACGCTGGACCCCGCCCTGCGTGGAGCAGGCGGCCTGTTGTCCCTGCTGGCCCACGGCTGAGCTGTGTGGCTCAGAGCCGCTGATTGCAAAGCCTGGACACGCAGGGCTTGTCTTGTCCTAGCCCTGGTGTGGGCGGAGGGAGGGGGCTGCAGACACCTGCAGGAGCCGTTGCTTGTCAGCGGGACCAGCTCCTACGTCGCACCGGCAGGGGCGCTGCTGTCTCCTCGGTCAGGTCTCCGTGGCCCGTGGGGCTGGCCGAGGTGCGTGGCCAGATCAGGCAGGCTGGGGTCGGGCGCTGCCGATGTCTGGGGGGTGCTCTTGGCTTGGATCCCGCGGGCGAGGGTCTGCGGGAGCCTGGCTCGGCCCGGGTGCCGGGTGGGCGCGGGCACAGTCCCTGCCTTGGCCTCCCGCCTCCGCCGCTGCTGGGGCCTCTCCAGGCAGGCGTCCAGCCTGAGGGAGGACAGCTGTCCGCTTCCGCCCTAATGGCCACTTCGTGGTGTTGTCACAGTGGATTCTGCCCCAGCGTGGGAGATGGTGGCGTCCGGGATGGTCTTCATGTCACTGGGCGTACAGAGACGGAGGGGAAGCCTGACACTGTGGCAGGACCTCGAGGATGGTGTGGAGCCAGCAGGGCGGCCCTGCGGTGGGTGGACATGGGTCACCGGTGGCCTGCTCTTCCTGTCACACGGGCCCCACACGAGGACACAAGGACTCGAGGCTCTGCCTCATACAGTTCGCCTGAGGCCTGAGGACACGGGCAGAGGGAGCTGGGCTGGAGCTCTGTGTCCCAGTGCTCGCTGGTCCCCTGGCACATCCTTCGCCTGTGACAAGCGTCCCCCACACTGGCTGTTACTCTGTGATCTTGGCTGGCTAGAGGCTCTCCCAGGCTGGGTGGCACGATGGCCTCTCTCGCTGCTGCTGCATCTGAGGCCCAGCGGGCTGGTGGCTGGGCCCGGTCCTTCACGTGCAAGTGTCGTGGCTCCCACACAACCCCCGCCAGCCTGATGTGCCAGCGCTCTCCACGGCTCTGCTGGGCTCCTTGTTCTCGGGTCCATGGGCCAAGGAGGGTCACGTGGTCAAGCAGAGTCCGGGGAATGGGAGGTTCACAGCTTGCTGGGCGTTGCTGCAAGGTCACACGGAGCTCTCTGGAGGGGTGGGGGTTGTGCTCAGGGACATCAGACGTGTCCTCCAAAAGCCTTTATTTCCACCCAGCCCTCGGGCGTTCTCCCGGAGGCGAGGGGCCCCGTGTTTCCGTGTTTACAGGGCCCGACTGTTCACGGGCGGCGGCAGCCCTTCAGAAGGGGCGGGGCCGCCCCCGCATCCGGACATCGTGGCGGGCCGCACGGACCTCATCCTGCTTGCAGAGTTGGGGTTTGGAGAACCGCGGGCTGAGCGCCGGCGCGTTGCGTCAGACGCCGTCCCCGGTCAGTGATCAGCCCCGCCCCGTGTCACCCTCCGGGAGGCACCGCCCTCTCGGGAGTCAGTCCCGGGCCGGCCGGGCGCGCCCCTCTGCGTCTCCAGCCGCCCTCGCCCTTTCCGGCGCGCCGAGCACGCGGAGGCGGCTGCTCCCGCGTCTGGACAAAGCCCGGACTAGGCCTGGATCTCGGATCCTCCTGATGTCCACGTTGCTCGGACTCGGGGCCAGATTCCAGGGCCGGCATCGTGCGCGAGTTACAAGCTCGGCGCCTTCGTTTCGTTGTTTAATGAGGTTGTAAATGTCAGGGCTGATTTCGCACCTGGAGTGAAGATTCCCTCCGCTTTACTAGGCATCTGCTTAAGAATTTATATTTCGTTTAATTTCCTTTGTGTGGACTAGAAATAAAGCATTTCTTTCGATCTTTCTTATGAACAAAACTATAAAACATGTTTTTCCAGTAAGTTCTTTGGTGTGCGGGGGGGGGGGGGACATTTGAGGGAAATTTGGGACATTGTGTGATGCGGCATGTGACCTGTTGCGTGATGGTGCATCGGTCAGCTATGGTACAAGTTGGTGCGTCACAAATGACCACAACACTTGTGTGACACACACAGCAAGTGTCAGCTCGTGCTGCCATGGGTGGTGTGCTGGCAGTTCTCTGTCCTAAGCCGGGCCCAGTGACCAGTCTGGGGTCGGCTGAGGTTCGGCCGACACGGGCTGGCCTCACTGGGTGATGGGTGCCCAGCCCACCTCCCCCAGCCTGTCCGCCCGGCTGTCTGCAGCCGGTGCTGAGGGTCAGAACGCCGCCCCGGGCTTGTGCGTGGGCGGCGCGCTGGAGAGAACCCAGGGCGCCGGCGCAGTGAAGAGCAGGATGGCTTCCTCGGCTGAAAGAGAAACTTGAAACTTGAACGTCAAAAAAGAGGAGAGCGAAAGAGTACACAACGAGTAGTGGAAAGTAAACAAAATAAGTAAAAAGCAAGAAAATCAAGAATATTAATAAGGTCTTCATGTGAGTAGAATAAATTCTCCTTTAAGTGACAGAGAATAACAGACTGGTTTAGAAAACAAAATTCAACTCTGTAATTTATAAGAAACACTCAAAATTAAGTGGCACAGAAAGGCTGAATATAAATGAATGACAATTTTAACTTCTACAAGGAGGAATTTAAACTTAAAAGCATTCAAGAGGAAAGGTCATTATATTGATAAATTGCCCAATTTAAGAAATTTAATTGAATTGACAGAAAATGCTAAGCAACAAACAGTGTAACGGTGTAACGACTAAAATACAGAGCAAAATCTGCTAGAAAAGCAGAATAACATGAAAAAATGGACCCATAAGGGGAAATTTGAATGTACCTCTTTTGGAGTTATAAAGCTTGAGCAGAAAATAATTTAAAAATAGAGGATGAATAATAAACAATGCGACGGAATTTATGTTCTTCAAATAGAAAAATTGCATTTTGTCGTATTGATTGGACATATAAAAAATAGATTACACTTAGCTACCAAGAAACCTTAGAACATTTAAAAAGTGGGGACCTAGCAGGTTGTAAGCTGTTTAATTTGACATAAAAAAATGGTTGGAAACCAGGAAATCTACTAACATAGTACAACGTACTGGCTAATTCCAAGAGAAAAGAAATTTTACAAAATCTGTAACTTTTACAAACTTTACAAATTTTACAGAGTCTATAAATTACTCAACAGAAGCCACGGCAGGCAGTGTTCGTGCGTGAGGCCCTGTGCTGTCCTGTCACCTTGCCACCGAGAGCAGTCCCAGCCGAATGCAGGAACACGGGGCCTCGGTCACGGGGTCTGCCAGCACCCGAGGGACCCAGAGGTGACCCCTGCCCCGGACTGGCCCAGGAGGGGGTGAGCTGTGTCCGCTGCCAGGACGCTGAGCACAGGACGCAGCCGCTTAGTCTGTCTGCTGGGGCGCAGAACCAACCCCAGCCCGGGGCTCAAACCACAGACACTTTCTCACGGTCAGGGCACGGGGCAGGGGAGGGGAGACAGTCAAGGTCAGGGGCTGCCAGGGTGGGTGATGGAGAGGCCTCCCCTTCTAGCCTGCGGATGGCTGCTCTTGCGTGACCTCATGGCCCTTTTTTTGTGTGCTTGTGGGTGGAGAGAGAAAAGATATGGACAGAGAGAAAGAGAGAGAGAGGGTGAGCCAGATACCTGGTGTCTCTTCTCTTCTCATAAGGACACCAGTCCTATTGATTTAGCCCCCATGACCCTACGTAACCAGAATCAGCCCTTTAAGGGCCTTGGGTTTAGGGCTTCGACATATGTTTGGGGAGAGGGGACACAAGTTCAGTCTGTAACGCCAGCTGCGCCAGGCAGCCATATCTGGAGCTGTAAAACTGTAAGGGAATAGACCTGTGTTATTTTAGGCCACTATGCGGACGGTGGTTTGCAGGCCGCAGTGGATGGCTGACATAGAAATCCGCAGCGGGAATACGCCTAGAACGAGGTGGAAGAAACCACAGACCACTAAAAATACTAAGTCACTTCCTTTAAAGTCAGGGCCATGGTCACTGCTATTCAGTGCGCTCTGGCCCCCCCCCCCACCCAGTGCAGTAAGACAGAGATTCCGGAATTTGCATAAACACTGGCGAAGCGAAGAAATCTTTGAAGCTCATGATCTAATCATGCCCCTGTGAAATGAAAGAGGTTATTTTACAAAAGAAGAAAAACCCAACTGGAACTCGTTTTGTCAAGGTTGCTGGATATAAGGTAAATTTTCAACATCGACAGACAGTCTTTGCATTAGCAATAAGGACTAGGAAATTAAAACCAGAAAAATCTTTGTTGAAAAGCGATTGTGGGAGCAAATGGGAGACAGCCTCTGCGGGTCTGGGCCGCTGCAGGGACGCCAGCCGGGGCCCAGAAGGGTGGCCCGTTCCTTCCTCTGGTCCAGAGCCGGCGGTCCCCCCTCCCACGTCGGGGTGCCTGCGAGGCCCTGCTTCCTGCTCGTCGCCTGATGGCCTGCTTTGGTGCTCAGGGACAGTGACCTCCTGTCTCTTGTTCTTTTTATAAGCTGCCCACCCCACCATGGCCCCCCCCTTGTCGCTCATCTGAACCTAACCACCCCAAAGGCCCCCTCCTAATGCCGTCCCACTGGGGTTTGGACTTGAACACACATTTAGGGGGGACATGCGGGGGAGGACACTCAGTCCACGGCAGAAGTGAGCCCATGATCTCAGAATCTTAATCAAAAAATTCCAAAAAACAACAACATAGAAAACGAAGTCAATTCCACAACGAATACACACACCCAGGGCGTCCCCCGGCAGGTGTGTGGGCTTGACGGGGCGGCCGTCACGCCTGGTGGCCGTCGCATGTCTCAGACCGTAACACGGGTCGGGGCGGGAGGAACGTGGGTCGTCGGGTATCAGGCTGTGTGGGCACCGCGGCGGGAACGCGCTGCCACCTCATGGGAAGGCGCCAGCGCCCGGCAGGGACCCCGGCCTGGGCGGGCGCGGCGGACGCCAAGCGGGGCCGCGGCTTCGGCAGACACGTCAAAAAGGGCTCGGACACGTGGGACCCAGGACATGCCAGCGTGCGGGTGGGCCCTCTGATCGCAAAGCGCTCCGCGACCCGTGTGAGCCGGAGGGCGTGGTGGCGGCGGCATCTGACCGCGTGTCGCCGTCTCGGCTCTGCCCGCGGGGGCCGAGCCGCTTCTCCCGCCGTGCCAAGGCACCCGAGCCGCGCGCGCGTTTTGTGATGTTTTGTAATTTTCAGGCTCGGACGGGGTGGCGCTTGTAGAATCTGTGGCGTCGCCCGTCCAGAGACTGCAAACCGGAAGTGGGGTTTGCGTTAACCCCTGCCTCACGCCCAGATGCGCGGGGCGTGGGAACAGGACGGTGGCAGGGGGCAGAAGGGGCCCCGTGGCGCTGTCTGCAGTGGCTTCTGCGCGTGCGGGGGAGGGGATGGGGGACGGGCGGCCCTGGTGCCAGGCGTGCGGGGGAGGGGGACAGGGGGACCGGGCGGCCCTGGTGCCAGGCATGTTGTCTGTGGGAGTCTCAGTGGACTGGCGCCCTGTCCCGCCTGGTCCAGTGTGTGGCCCTGGACCATGCCGTCGGGCCACACGAGGTCTCCCTGTGCGCGGTCACCCCCAGTCCCTCTGCCATGTGCTGACTGCCACCTGCGGTCCCCAGGACGCCGGCTTTGCCCCCACACACCCCAGCAGGCCCCCAGCGCCCTTCCCGCGGCGTCTCGGCTTCCTCGGCTCTCAGCCCTGCTGGCGGATGCCGTCCCTCAGCCCTCACCAGGGCCTCCGGCGCCCACAGACCCCCTCCCCCCAGGCTCTGTCTCCCCTGCTCCCCAGGCTCCAACTACTGACCAACTTGCAGCACCCGACTCGTACCTCCCAGTCTGACCTGGACGCACCATGGCCCACCACACTGCATTTTATGAGACTCTCCGCCTCCTACCCGCCCCCACCGGCCTCGGGCTGCCAGAGGCCGCACCCCCATGCAGCCAGGGCTCCTGCTGGCTCAGAGCCAGGGGACTGTGGCGGCCGCACCCCACACAACGCGCAGAAGGCTCCGGGGCCTGCGCTTCCGCCTGAACCTGATTCCAGCACCGAGTCCAGGAGGGGTGTACAAATGGGCGGGGTGCATGTGGACCCCCGTGGGCTCCTTTACTCCTTAGATGTGGCGATGTGTTTCATTTTCATGCCAAGCCGCGGGTGTGGGGGAGTTCCTTGTTACCCAGGTTAGTGGCACAAATCAGCTGCTGGGCCCAGGCCCCCCACCCGCCATGTCTTCCGTCCAGTCTCTCAGTCCCGGGGGGTCTGGGAGGGACGGAGCAGCAAGCTGCACAGAAACCCAGTGCACCCCAGAGACAGAAACGGGTTCTTCGGAGACCTTTCATCTCCCCCTTTCTCCCTGAAGGAAGTGCCAGCACCCTGTGTGCGCTGCTGGCCTTGCCGGGCTTGGCTGCACCCCGACATGACTTGACTTGTCCTCATGGTGTGTCTCCCGCGGGGGGAGGAGCTGGGAAGTGGCTGGGAGCCCTGCCGTGTGTGTTCACACTCAACGGTGTTGAAAGCACTAAGAATATAAGCAAAACAGATTCTCCTGCCCCAAAATAATCACCATTCGGCAGCAGAGAAAACAGGGGTTGGGGTCCTCAGACCTCCGCGTTGTCAGGAGCCACAGACCGCCCAGCAAATGCGGGTGCTGGGCCCGGGGCCCACCGGGGCGCTGTCGGGGGAGCAGCCTGGTGCTGAGCAGCTGTGGCGATTCTGACGCGTGTGGCGTGGGCAGCGCTGAGACGACCCAGTGACAGGAAGACGGCGTGACGCGGTGTGTGCCGTGACACGCAGAGCACTTCCCGCAGACCCGAGGGGACCGCGTCTCCTCGGTGCGGAGCCAGCGGTGTCTGCCGTGGGTTCCATTTGTTTCACTGGCCAGCGGCTCCAGGGAGCCGACCCGCCAGGACTCACTCGTCCCTGGCTGCTCGGGCCATGGCGGCTCCGGCGGCCGAGGCCCGCTGTCCACGCGGCACGCGGTGTTCTGCACGCGGCAGCTCGCGTGAGCGTCCCGCTGGGTGAGAGCTGGGTGTGGGCTTTGCCCTGGGTGTCAACGTATTTCCCACGACCTGCCCACCAGGTGAGGAATTCAGCGTCTGCTGCCCCTCTCTGGCTCGGACAGGCTTACTGAGCTGGGAGCCTGGCCCGTCCCCCATGCTCATTCGTGCCAGGAAGAGGAAGGAGGTGGACACGTGCCCTGCGGACCCCAGGCCTGGACTGCAGGCAGGCCGCCCCCTGCCCCCACCCCCACGGCCCCACAGTGCTGCGGGAGGTGACCTGCCTGGCCCCAGTTACCACAGCTCCTTCCATCTGTTGCTCGATGTCCCCTCTCATGACGGCCCTCATTCCTGCCTCCAGTCCAATACTGTCCTCCTCAGTTTCTTCCAGGGCTCCCCATCTTCGCATATGGAAGGCCTGTATCTAGTTTTGTTGAGGGTCTCTGTCCTTCCCCAGTGGGTGACAGGTTGAGTGACAAGCTCGGAGGAGAAAGACACAGAGGGTGACAGGAAGCACAGAGGGACCAGGCATGGGCATCTGCTTGGCCACCCACAGGAATGGCCTCTCTCTGAAGCCCCATGTGGCTGCGGACATGCTAGACACGCCTCTCTCCCAGCCTTGGGGTGCCACAGGGGGGATGCAGAGGAGGAAGTGGGAGGATCCCGGGAGACACACATGTCCCTCCGTCCCCTAGCACGGGGGTGGCCATGAATTATCAGCGAGCTTTAGCCCTTGCGCGGCAGACCTGGCTGATTAATACGATTTCGTTCTGGTTTTCCTTCCCATCATCTACTTTTTTTCTGCGTAAATTCTCTGAATGGCGTGTAGATAAATTCTTGAAGTCAAAAGTGTTCTCCTTGAGACAGGACTTCATCATCTTACCTGTTTAATTTATTAGTTACAACTCAAAACGGCACTGACTCCAGCATAATCAAAAACCACGTTTCAATTATTCATTGAGACTTTAATTAAAAAGCCTCATTAAATTAATAAAAGCTTCAGGATGACTGTGGTCAAAGACTCACAGAAGTTGGAGGAACTTTTCTCTGTCTAGGGGGTGAAGCTTCCTTCAACAAGCCGTTTTGGGTCCCTTCCTGCTGGGTGGTGTGGCAGCCATCAGCTGCTGGACACAGGTATGTTGTGTGGCGGGGACCGATGCTGTCCCTACCCCCCCCCCCCCGGATGACAAGGAAAGGATCCAAGGGCATCTGTGAGGCACAACCCGGGGCAGTCGGGTGGAGCTGGGGAGGCCGCCATCTTCCAGGCGCTGTAGCGGGGCGCGGGGGAGAGCGAGGAAAGGGGTCCTCACGGCCCCGCTGGAGGCCGCATTCCGGCTGGTCTTCTCCTCCACCCCGAACCCCGACTGCTCCTTCTGCTGGCTCAGAGCTCCCGGAGCACAGTAACCCGGCCGCCTGCGGGCAGCGCCTTCCGGAGGTGAGAAAGGCGATGCCTGAGGGGCCTCTGCGATGGGGCGGTGGCGGCGGGGCGCCTCTTGCACGCGAGAGCGTGGCGGGGGCCCCTCCAGCGCGCGGGGCACAGCAGGGCGGGGGCAGGGGGGTGCGCTCCCGGTGTCAGGAGGGCCCGGCAGCCTGACCCCGGTCACCAGGTGGATGGGCACAGGGGAGGTTCCGGGAGCAGATGGGCAGCGTCCTGCGTGACGTGGGCGGGAGGGGGGTCCCCCAGGGCTCGGGCAGTCCCTTCCGGGTGGCACGCCCCCGGACAGAGTGCGCATGCGCCCCGCGTCTGTGGCCGCGGCTGGTTTCCCACTGTTTTCCAGTAAACACCAACTGCCAAGGTCCTGGGCATCCAAGCGGGCGGTGACTGCGGGGGGACGGGGCGTGGGCGGACCGAGGGCCAGAACCGGGCTGCAGGCCTGAGCTCCCTCATGGGGCGAAGGGGTGCGGGGTGGGGGGCCTTCCCGCCCTTCCCCCACGGGCTGGTGCAGCCCTGGCCTGCAGCCCGGGGCCGCGCCGCCGCGGACGTCCACGCGCGGACCCTGGGGCTGGGTGAGAAGACAGTCCCCACCGCGGGTCGGGGTGCGCCGGCGCCGGGGACTGTGGGCTCCCAGCCCGGCGGCGGTTGCGGACACAGGGCCCATGCCAGTAGGGCTGCCACCCCGCCTTCGAAACACACCGCGGCGAACCTCCCGGGGTGACTTTCGGGGCGTTCGGGCTTGTGACAGGTGTGTGATAAAGGAGACATTCGCACACGTCGCCCATTCTAACGCAGCGACATGCTTTGTCCCGTCCGCAAAGTGTCAGTGGAGGATGGGGCGCCTTCGCTGATTCGCCCCGACTGGCCCCGCCTGGCGCCTCTCCATTCCGGCCACAACCAAACGAGGACTCGTGATGCCACGTCCCATCGGAGCGGCGCTCGCGGCCCTGCCGTTTCCGGCAGAGACGTGGCGTGGGAGACGCATGACAGAGGCGTCCCGCAGGGACCGTCACGTTTCTCGGCAGTTGCGTGGAGTCCCTGCTGCTTTCCAGAAGCCTCGGCAGCGTGGACCCCAGCTGACCGTCGGGCCCGGGCGGCGGGCGGCAGCCTCTGCCTGCAAACCCCAGTCACGGCCACTCGGCGGTCCGCGGCCCCCCGCACCGCAGGCCCTGCACCCGCTCCCTGGAGCCAGAATCCGCTGCTCTGCGCGTGGTGAGAGCTCCAGCCTCGTGCAGGTGCGCGGCTGAGCTGGAAACATCCTAGTCCCTAAATCCGCCATCCGGACCGGCCCCTGGCCTGTGCAGGAACCAGTGGGGCCGGAAGGAAGGCACAGGGGGGCAAACTCGGAGAGAACACCTCGGAGAAAGCGAGTGGACCCCTGGAGGCTGTGTCCACGTCACCCTTTAAACGCTTGGATGCTGGGGAGGCTGACTTCTCAGGATCCCTGGGAAGTCAGGGGCTCTGATGCCCAGCAACCCCCTTCCCTACCCCTTCATTATAACCCTACTCCCAAGGTCAGGCCAGAGAGGGACTTCCGCCCTGGCCACCCCGCCAAATGTAGGGAAAGGCGCAGATGCAGGTCTGCTCTCTCCTGAACTCGCCAGCCCCGCTGGAGGCTCCAGGGCGCTGAAGGTGACAGCAGGGCTGGATGTGGCAAAGGAGGGCCAAGCCTCTGTGAACGGGCCGCCAGGAGTGGCCTTTCCCAGACGCCATCAGGAGGTCCTGAAAAATTGAAGAACGAAGAATTTATGTGAGATCAATTCATCGCACTCATGCGCTTGCCTGGGTGGCCCCGAGGTGGTAGCTGCCACTTCATAATGCATCTCCGTGTAACACCATTTGTTTTATTGTCCTGCATGTTAGGGATTCTAGTGCAGAAGGCAAATACTATATTCAATCATTTATTCATAAAACGCAGATAAGAAATGAGGCAATGTAAGCAGCACTTACCATACAGAAATAGCAGGAAAGGGTATTATTACCCTACACTGCCTAATTTCCATGCAGAAAAATAAACTACATGCAGGTCCTCGGGGTGCTGTCTGGACCTTTCGTCAAAGGGTCTTAAGAAACAAATGGCCTGGGCTGTCCTGGGCTTTTTCTGTATCTATTAGCATTTTTCCGAGTAGTTACGCACACTTCATATGTCTCCCGTGGGCCTCTTCCCATTGCAATGAAGAGACGATGTTAGCAGACCCAGGGCCGGTGGACGGCAGAATGCAACGCGGGATTTCCCCATCCTGCTTCTTCTTCCCCACCCCCTCCCCTCTCCGAGCCACCATCCACTGAGGCAGTAGCGTGACCTGGGACAGACAGACATCTTCAGCTATGGTGTCAGGGTCCCAGTGGACGATGCCACCTTCCCACTTGAATTTTAAACTTTTTGTCATTCAGCTCAATTTTACCCGAGCCCGTCAGCTTCCACGTCCTGTCCCTTGGGCGCCGTGTGCTGGTCCTTAACGCAGACTTTTCGGGGTGTGTGTGTGTGCGTGTGTGTGTGCACGCGCGCATGCGCACGCACGCATTTAAAGGTTCTTCGCGGACATGTAGGAGTTAACGCACGAGGGGCACCCCTCACGTCCTCGCTTGTGCTTTCCAGTTTAGAGTCTGGGAAGCACGACTGGAAGTACAGGGGCTACAAGCTGCCTCTGGTCCTGCACGTTCCCTTAAAGAGGAAGCTGAGGTTCCAGGCATGGAGTTACCTGCTTATTCTTTCTGTTTAATAGTTTCATTTTTGCTGTAGACATCATCTCTCCTTTTAATTTTTTATCGAATAACAATTTTAATGACTGTTCTCTGATTCTCAGTTCTTTGTATTCAAGGTCAATATCTGCACAGCCTCATAGCACATTCATCAATTCATTCTTTTACTCAACAAAATATTCTAATTTTTATTGTAAAATATCTCAAAAAGAGAGAATAGTATTATAGACACCAGTGTATACACCATCCCCGTTTAAACAGAGCATTGTGTAATATTTCTCATCTATTTCTCTAGAGATTTTTCTCAAACATTTTAAAGCATTTTTCATACATCACATCATTTCAATCATAAATACCCCATTTGTATCTTCGCTTTCAAGGATACACAGCATATGTATAGAATCCATAGCTATATCTGTACCCACCCATCCACTGGTCTACCCATCCATCCGTCCATCCATCCATTACAGAAAGCCAGAATGCCATGATCACACCTAACAAAGGTTACAATAATCCTTTGATGATATTTTATAATTTCCTATCCACATTCAACATTTCTCTCTTGCCTCCAAGGGGTCTTGGTTCTTTGAGTTTGGTGTTTCATTTTCTACAACAGGTCATCTTCTTTACATACCATCGATTTGTTGGAGAAACTGTCTTTTGATTACTTCCTCTCCCCCCCATTTTATGTAAACTGCTAGACAGAGCTGAGGCTTGATCTGTTCGATTTTCAGTTATTCACAGGTGTGCCAGTAATTTGCCATTCCTCATGTGAGGAGGTGCTCAGGATGTCACGATGGCAAGGTCAGCAGGGTCACCTGATGTCCCCATTTCCCGATCACCATTTCACTTGATGAATGTGGAAAGCTGCTATTTATGGTGATTGAATAGATCAATTATGTCACTATGAGTTGAAAAATGTTGATTTTCTAATTCTAACTTTACTTTTGAGTAATGGCTAGGTTTTTCCATAAAGAAGAACTTTCTCTCATCAATTTAAAACTAAATATGGGAAGGGTCCACATTTGAACCTTTCTCTGCATTTTCAAGGTGCAGAGCTGGTCCGAGCAGCCTCCCTTTTTGAGAGTCACCGTGAACATAAAGATTTTATATGTTTGATGAGTTTTAGTTAATTGTGGTTTTTACTCTTTCTTATAGTCTCGTTTTATATCAGGCCAGCGAGAACTTTTTCCAACGGATATCTTTCGGTGGGAATTTAAAGTTTTCCTCATATTTAGACAAAAAGCGTGTTATTTCTTCAAATATTTTACTGTATCTTTTTTTTAGACTCCAGTTATGGGTGTGTGAGATGGGTGTTGTACCACAGGTAACTGAGGCTCTGTTAATTCTTTTCAGTATCTCTTTTCTTTATGCTTTCTTTAGGATAATTGCTACTGTTATCGTCTCAAGTTCAATTTTATTTGCTTTTGCTGTGTTTAATCTGCTCATAAGTCCAGCCCCGGGCTGGGGGCCGCTGGGCTGGGGATGGGTTGGGGCTAGGGGCTGGGCGGGGCCTGAGGGGCGGGCTGGGGCGTGGCATGGCTATGGTGGGGCAGTGGGCTAGGCGGGGCTGTGGGCGGGGCGTGACCTGCAAGGGGGGGGAGGCGTGGCTGGCCGCCCTGTGCGTTAGGATAGGAGCTCCCCGCTCAGTTTTGTCCTGAGGTGACTTCATCTGCAGTGAGCAGCAGAGCCCACAGCATCACCAGCCTGACATCCACGGGTCCGTGACCCCTGACCCCAGAGAGCAGAGCAGGAGCCATTTCCTCTTTATGTCAGTCTCAAAGCAACTCTGACAGGCCGACTCTGCCCACGGTGGTCCCTCCTGTGGCCACTCCGGGATCTGTGTCCCCCATCCCCGTGCGGGGCGGCCCCGTCTAAGTGACACGCAGGCATTTGACGGGCAGGTGCTCGCGCCACGTCGCCCGTGACCAGAGGGCGATGGAGCCCGGCGTGGGTGCTTACCTGTGGGCACACTGCACAGGGCTCAACTCAAGAAGATAGAAACACAGTAAGGAAGGTAAAGGAAATGGGTGACTGGATAAATTAAAGTGAAGGCAGAGAATCACAGGTTAGGAGAAATATACGGAGTAGGTTTTATAAATAAGTTAAATAACTAATTCATACAAAACATGAATAAGATGAACGTCCTGCAAATGTAATCAAGACAAAATAAGAGCGAGCCTGCACCCATTTTATGGATTTTAAAAGGGGATGTGACTGAGTGAAGCGGGTATTCAAGGGAGGTTTGTAGGGGTAACGAAAACCTTCTAACAGATTCTCTGCGCAAATGCACAGCAACAGTTTTGAAATCTGGATGAAATGGTTGATAGTCTAGGAAAACACAAATCACCAATATTGACTCAAAAGCAAATGTCTACACCACTTTGGTAAGATAACTTGGCAGAAGAGAAGCTTAGAAAAATCAATAGTTTTTCTTATGCTAGAAATAAAATGCCTAGAAATAGAAACGAGGAAAGTATTTTATTCTCAACATTAGCAAAAACCATAAAATGCATAGAAATGGTCCTGAAAATGAAGGTACAAGGCCAGATGGGAGGAAAGAAAGTCAAGATCGGAATGGGCGGAAGAGAGCCTGCCCTCCTAAGGGACTCCTTGACACCTAACACACGAGTCCCTGGGCTCCGTGCGGAAGTTTAACGTGATTCCAGTTGGATCACCCGATGCCTTATTTAATGACCTCAAAGTTCTTATGGAAGAATGAATTCCCAGGAATAGTCAAGAAAACTCCGAAAAGGAATAATATTTGTAGTACCGCCTGACGCAGAGTGATAACTCACTTCGAGCCTCTTTAATCAAATCACTGTGGAGCTGCCCGCAATGGAAGTATGCCTCCGAGCAAACGAGGGGACTGAGAAATGGAATCTAATCTATGGGATTAGATTTGTGATAAACCAGTGTTCCAATTCTGGGGAAAAGAACGGCTTATCTAATAATGCGGCCACCGGCACAGCGACACCCCATCTGGATGAAAATGGAGTCAGGCCCTTACAGCACTCCAGACAGAAACATAAATTCAGCTGCATCGAAGGCTGACATGATGATGATGATGGTGATGGTGGTGATGGTGGTGATGGTGATGATGGTGATAATGGAGATGATGGTGATGGTGGTGATGGTGGTGATGATGGTGATAATGGAGATGATGGTGATGGTGGTGATGGTGATGATGGTGGTGATGGTGATGCTGGAGATGATGGTGATGATGGTAAGCATGACAACACCACCACCCAGGGCTAGATGTTGGAGGTGTCATGTAGCATCGTTTATACGAGGGATGGGGTGTGAGCAGATGGTTAAGCAGGATAGAGGTCTATCTGTTCCCTTCTGTTATGGCAGCTGAGGGATGGGAGCCTTGGCTGGGGTGGTCACTGGGTCCCGTGTCTCATAGACACCCTGGGAGGAGAGAAAGGCCATGAAAAGGAGAGAAATGAAATAAGAACAGGACAAGGGTGGTCCTGCCAGCGTGGAGTCCTTGGTCCCCGTCGGAGCAAAGGGCCGATTTCCATTTCTTTGCACACTTGTGGGCCAGCCAGCAAGTTCCCCTGTTCTGATGACAAGAGCAAGTTCCTGTAATTCAAAAGAAGACGCCCTGATATCACACTGCTCACAAGAACTGGGACTGTCCCGTGACACAGCGTTTTTACTGTGTGGCGGAAGCACTGTTCTCACCCTGCCTGTTAGCGAAGTGTGTTTCCAGCACTAACGACGACTCACAATAACCTAGGGGAGTAACGTGCGTTTGTTTGTAGGTGGAAGTACAGGGATTATTGGGGTTACCTATAGAAACAATATTTGAAAAACAATGAAAAGCAAAATAGAAACAGAATGTGCCACATTGGGAGTCTGGTTCATATGCATATTTATGAAGCTCTGCAATTTGAAAAAATATTCCCACTCTCTCCCCGTTTCTATTTGAGATTATATTGCCATGTGTCAAAATCAACGCAGCCAAAATCAACCCTGTCAGCCGGGCAACTGTCACTTTCATTGCCCGCGGTGAATACGAGAGAATTGATTTTATTCATAGATTCATCTAACACAGAATTGGAAATAATTTACCAGGTATCAGTGTGTAAATTGTGTTTATTTTAAAAGCCGCTGCCTAGCGGGCTTGAACAGCCGGTGGTGTCAGAGGACATTTCCTGTTCCAAAGCCCCGTCTCTTTGCCCTGCGTTCACTGCGGAGTCACAGGGTTCCTGTCCATCGTGTGTGGCGTCTGGGCCAGTCCGTGACGCTTGTCTTTCTTCTCCTTGTCCCCACGCCGGCACACGTCCCCTGAAGCACAGGGGCTTCTGCTGGTGGAGAAATTACAACTTTCACTTCCAAACGGAGAGAAGGCGGGAGGCAGCCCGAGTGCTGTCAGCGGCATTGTCCTCTCTCCAGGCGTCCCCATCGGTCCTCCGCGTGTCCCACGTGCACATGCAGCTGCATGCGGGTGGTGTCTCCTCTCACAGACTGCTGGGTGCGGGTTCGGAGGCCGCCCCCGTGGGGCGTGGCCTCCGCGGGGGCGGGGCTCCGCAGGGCCCCACCCTCCACCTCCCTTTCCCAAGGCTGCACGGACAGGCACCCAGGGAGACCCATCTAGGTCCATCGGAGCCTCACCTGGATGACGAGGGGGTGCGGAAGCCGAAAGGAAGCTGCCGTTGGCAGATAAATCCGCAGTCTGGGGCCCCACCCTCACCGTGGCGTCCACATCGGGGTCCCCTTCCTTGTCTGACGATGGTCCCCTTCCCCCACGACGTCTCAGGCGGTGTCTGGCATGCAACGGGCACATGAAGCCTCCATCACAACCACACGCTCTGGGTCCCTCGTTGCCAGGTGATCCTGGCCCATCAGGCCTGAGACGCTGGACACAGGCTGTCTTGTGCTTCTGCGAGCTTTCATTCTGACTCCTAGTTTATTGAAGAAAATAATTTGATGGAACTAAATTCGAATCGGGCCGATGCTCCCCACGGATGTCAGGGTGGACAGCTGTGTCCTTGAGCTCTGCCGCCCCTTCCGGCCAAGGGAGGGCCTATAAAGAGACAGGAACATGTGTGTGGATGGGCGTGGTGCTGTGAGGACCCTGGCAGGGTTTCCCTCGCGGGCGGCCACAGGTCAGCCTCAGCACGCAGGCCGGGCACCACGACCGCCAGGGCACCTTCCAACAGACAGGCTGTGTAGAAAACGGTGTGGGACTCTGCAGCGTGATCCTGGACCTGCAATGCTGGCGTTTTAACATGGAAGGTCTGTTTCCCCTTGGGATCAAACGCCATCAGAAAGCCATCTGTGCCGCCTGTAATTTTAGCCATAAATCCTGGTTGTATTTATCAGAGATTTGTTTTTCAAGATGGCTAATTTTAGTCTCCAATTCAACTGCACACTAATTTCCTTGTTTCTTTCTTGCTGAGAAATCCGATATAACGGCTCCTCATAGAAAGGGCTTGGCAGCTTCCCAAAGCCCGCAGCCTCATTACTTAGAGAGAGAGGTGGTTTTCTCCGCCCCCCGCCCCCTCCCTGGTTGGGCGATGCGGTTAGAATCCCGGAGTGGGAGCAAACTGCCATTGTCCTTGCAGGCACAGAGGGGTGGGCCGAGGGGCCGAGGGGCCGGGGCGGCCTGCTCTGAGCAGAGGCCCGTCCCCTGTACTCGGAGCTGCTGGCGGGCGGGGGCGGGGTATGCGGGGGGACAAGGGAGCGGGCAGGCCCTCCACGCCCAGCACGGCTACCACAGTGCCTGGGCACCGTGTCACCCTGGAGAAAGCGTCTTCGGTGTTCTGAGATAGCTGGAGTGGTGCATCGGATTGGCTGAAAGTCTGAATCTAATTAGACCAGATCACATGGAACAGCCCGTCGGTCAGGAAGAAATCATGTGACGGAAGCTTTTTCACAGAGGCACTTAGCCACGAAATCTGCATATACCAGTAAATTTTATTTAGAGCAACCAAAATATGCATCTCCCACCCCATCTCCACAAATCACGCTTCTCTGGGGGAAGCACAGCGAGTTGGGTGGAAAATTTTCAAGTTGGAAACAAACAGAAGACGGCGACCAGCTCTGGGAAGGGGGCCATGGGGCGCCCGCGCGGGGTCCCGCCTCCCATGTGTCCTCTCCTGGGACACGGCCACCACACAGGGCGGCACGGGGGACGCGGACGCCGCCGAGCGTCTTAGCCCTGAGCTCAGAAGCCCACGCCTGGCCCGCGGGTTCTCCCGGGGGCCGGATTTTGCCGACTGTTGGCAGAAAACAGTCACCTCCACCGTTAGGCAGACGCGAAATGCACCACATGTCACAACCCTCCAAGGTCACCTGGGCCTGCGTCCCCATTTCCAGTGTGGCCCCAGCAAACATGGTGTCAGGCACACGGTGGGTTCCATGTGGATGCTTACCCAACATGTCAGTGAGTGCTGATTATTTTCTGTATCTTAAAGGAAATGCATATGCGCTAATTCAGACAGAAGAAGCCAAACGCAGAATTTCTTGCTAAGGGAACACATAAATCAAGGCGTATCTGAGGAGGTGACACTTTCTGAGACGCAACGTGGGGTGAGGACTGTCCCCCACTCTCCCTTCCTTCTCTCCTCCGGCTCCCTGCTTTTCCCACCGCCCACCTGTCTGTCCATCTGTCTGCAGCTCTGTAGGGGACGTGACAGAGACCAGCCTCTGCAGGCTGAGAGGCAGTGGGTGGTCACACCTTGGGGGGCTACGTCCTGGGCTGTGCGATGCTGAGGGAGAGACGAGAAGCAGGACGCCACAGATGGAGTGTCCAGTCCCAGAGACAGGGTTCCGGCCAGGCTGCTCTGTGCTGCGGACAGCCTGTGAGGAGGCCAGGCGGCCCGGGGTGAGGGGCCGTCGCCCACCCCAGGACAAAGATGTGGCTCTGGGCAGCGAGGTGGCCTTTGCTGGCCTGAGGGCCACACCTGCATCAGCCTGCAAGACCCCACTCGACTCCAGGTCGGACCCTCCAGACAGCTAACTGTCACAACGCCAGGAACTGCGTGTCACCTCTGCCAGACATGCCCTGTCCTGCGTGTCCCAGGGACGCCCTGCGGCTGCATCACCCAGGCTGCGAAGAACATTCTAGCACTCTCCCGGCTCAGGCAGCTGGCTCGGGCCTCGCGCGTTGGGCTGACCAGGCCCATGCGGCCTGCACGAGGTTGGTTCTCAGGCCACACTGTCCACAACTGGGGGTGGACAGCGGGGAAATGTCACACCGTGTCCCATGCAGCCTCTGGGTGGAGGGCCCACCTCAGTGAGGGACACACACATCATGAACACACATACCACATGGACACGCACAGCTGGACACACAGCACAGATACGCACAGACAGCACGCGTGCGCGCGCACGCACACACACACACGCGCGCACACACACACACACACACACACACACACACTCATGGAGCCCCTGCCCTGTCCCGCTCCGTCCTCATCGAGCACATAGCAGTGACCAGGACACGTGTCTCGTATTCAGCTTGCGGGGTGCCTCCCCACTGGATCTCATCTTGACTGTTTCATTCACCTTGGTACCCCCTCCGCCCCAGAATGGTCCCTCGCACAGTGGGAGCTTAAGAAATGCTGGCTAAACAACCCAGCTTCCCGCTTCTTGAATGGTTTGCACGATTCTTAGCTCTGTGTCAACCATTCATTCACTCACTCATTCAATCATTCCAGAAGCCCTCACGAGCCATGTACTTACTGGGGAATGAGCCATGTACTTACTGGGGAATGTGGTGTCTTCATGTCCCCAAAGGCCCAGCACTTGGTGTCAGGCATAGGAGAGCCACACCTGCTGACTCCTCATTTATTTATAAATCGGGGAGTTTCAGCCCATTGCAGTGAGCAAGTGTAGCCTAAGTCGCACCCCTAGGAAACCAGGGATGGCTAAAGATATGACCCCCAAACCGTTCTCACCCGCTCATGAAGGACGCCCCAGAGACCCCAACGTAAGTGTGGTAGGTTTCAGTCCCTGTTACCAAGGTGCGTGCGAGCATTTAACAGTGACATTCTGCAGACGGACCCCACACAACCCTTGTACTGCCGCCTCTGCTTGGCTGGTGTGAAGCAGGCGTCCAGCCCAGGGCAGCTCTTCCCTGACCGGCTCCCGCCGCCGTCTGCCAGGCGGGGCAGTGGTCGGGTGGTCTCACCATCCTTGCGTGGCGGCTGCTGTCCACTCACGAGGCTGGCTCTGCACTGGCAGGCACCGCCCAGGGCAGGCAGACAGGACACCTCTCTCTGTTGTCATCCCTGCAAAAGGCAGCTCTGGAGCTGGGGACGGAGTCGTCACCGCCGTCCTTGGCCCCCGATCCTCATCCACGCCTTGCTGCTTCTGCTCCGGGTGCGGGGTTCCGGCTGGTGCCCCCGTGGTGGGGGCAGGGCCCCTTCTCCTGGCGGAGTCTTGGGTGCACAGGTGTGTGGTGGGTCGGCCCCAGTGCAGAGCAGAGGGACGAACCGGGCGGTACCCACTCCCCGTCCGGGACACACGCAGGAACCTGATCCTTCCATCACTCGCAACCTTACAACCCGCGTCCTCGTCGGGGGTTGGCCCCCGGCGCCTGAGGGCCGCTCAGCCGACGCGGAGCGCTCACGCGATGGCCGCTGAACCCCGGCTCCTGCCGCTCGTCAGGGGAGGCCCGAGGCCCAGGCGTCGCCACACAGACCCTCGTCTCCTCTGCGTTCCCCGCGCGCGCCCTCATCACCATCTCTCTTCTGTGCCTTTGCGCCTCTCTCCTTTTCTTCCCCACGAGAGCCGCTGAATCGCTGCGGAACAGCGGACGGGGAGAAACGCAAAAAGCACGTCTGTGCCGGGAAACGCGCTCAGAGCGCAGGGGCGCGGCGGGGGCGGGCTCCGCCCCCCAGGGGCAGCCGGGATGCACCTGAGCTCGCCCAGGTCCCGCAGAGGACGTCCCCGGTTTTGCAGGGACACTCGGCCCTTTTCGAGTCTCCTGTTCTTTCCTGGAAGAGCGTTGCCTTTGAGAAGGCCGCTGCCGACTGGCGGGGATGGCTCTGGAGAGGGGCCGTGACTCCTCTGACATCGTCGCAGAACGGACGGGGCAGCTTCAGAGCTGCTTCTGCAAGGGAGCTGAGCGTCCGCGAGGCATCGAGGAGGAGGGGGCCAGGGCGAGGGCCGGGAAGACTGCAGGAGCCAAGAACAGAGCGGGGGCGCGAGGAGGGAGCCGGAGCAGCGACAGCGCCCTGTCAGCGCTGGGAAGGGCCTCGCAGGCTCTCGCCGGACGCAGCCATGGGGCTGACGCTCTCCCTGTGCTCCGAGGCCTGGCGGGCCATGGTGTCCGCACAGAGAGTCACCTCCGTTCCCGGGCACGCTAGCACCTTACTATCAGCCCAGGCCGATAAAATGCTTTAGCCTTCCATCCATCTGCCCCTCGCTCTTCCCTTCCCCCTTTCCAGCCATCCACCTACTTGTCCATCCATCCGTGCGTCTGTCCGTCCGTCTGTCCATCCCTCCCTCCATCTCAGTCATCACCTCTGAAGGCACAGGTTCCGGGTAGGGTCGCCTGGGTCTGAGCTCAGGCTCCATGACACACACAAGTTGTCTAATTCTTTGTGCTTCTGATTCTTCAGGAAACGGCAGTACCGACAGCCGCTTCCTCAGGGAGCTGCTGTGGGAATTGAATCGGGTGGTAGATGTCACCCGCCGGGAACAGTGCCTGGCCCACGCCGAAGCTCACGGCCCTTAACGGTTCTTGCGTAGTGGGGTGTCGTTTTACACCCAAAGTGGTTATGGGGGACTTTGGGGAGATTCCTTCTGTGCACACCCTAGCAAAAGGGTCTTGGTTGGGAGAGCCGCCGAACAAAGGATGCACCGGCCTGAGGGCGGTGCGAGGCGGGGCCTGGGGTGGGGCGTCTGGTCGCACCTGGTCGCACCTGGCCGAGGCCCTGCTGCCTCCGCCTCATTCCGGCTTCTCTGAGGGTCCACGGTGTTTTCTCACGCACATTCTGGTCACGTGAGTCGTTTCCAATCCAGGGTCCTCGTCTGTTTGCTCAGTTCTGAGGAAGCAACCACATATTTCGGGCTCTGGTGTTCTCGCCTTCAAAATTAGCGGGTTAACAGTGCCACTCTGAGGCCTCTCGAAGCTGTGACGGAGCACCCCGCTCACCCAGATAGGAGGTGCCAGGCTGCGGGGGTGGCGGGGAGACAGCAGCGGGCCCGCAACCCTGCTGGTGCGGTGAGGTGTGTGCTCCACGGCCCGAGGCAGGCGCTGGGGACACGATTCTGCCTCCTCTGGGGACGACAAAGTCCATCAACAGGAAGAGGGCAGGCCGGGGGCTGGTGCGTGGCGGAGGCCTCTGCTCAGACGACGCCAGCAGAGACCTGCAACATCAGGACAGCGTGAGCCGAAGGGACATCTGAGGACGGGCGAAAGCAGTCACCTCCCAGCTCCTGCTGTGAGCTGGAAAAGAAAGAAAAGAAGATGAGGAAAGGCCCATGCAGGGCGCCCACCTTCGCACCTCGCCCCTCGCTAACGCGGCCACAGGCGGGGCTAACATGGCCACAGGCGGGTCATTCCGGCTGGACTGTGGACTTGGGCGCGGCGAGGGCGTCGGCCTCAGCCCCTGCGGAAAGCGTCCTTTCCCACGGCTGGGCGTGGGTCGTCAGGATCCGGCCCTTTGCCTCCTTGCCAGGATGCGTGTAGGCCTGGGCCTCTTTGAACCCACCCCGCTCGGCATTCGCAGGGCCTCCTTCCTGCAGGTGGCGGTGACGCCCTTTGCTCCCGTCCTGCCACGTTGTCCCCTCATCTCCTCACACGTCCCCATCAGCGCTTCTCTTTCTCCACCTGAGACTCCTGCAGACGCATCGGACCCTCTCACTCCACCCCTCACGTTTCTTTTCGTCTCCCACATTTTCGGTGTCTGACCTTCTGCTTTTTTGGGAAATGTTTTGAGTGACACCTCTTTCCATTTACTTAGTTGTGTTGAATTGGCAGTTAGTCTTGGATTTCAATAATTGTGTTTTGAAGTCTATTTTGTTTTTAGAAGTTCTATTTCTTTTTTTTTTTTTTTAGCAAACGTTCCTTTTCAATGGTGATAGTCCCTTGTTCCCTTATCATACTTCCAACTCCCTTTTCTTCTGAACTTATTAAATACGCTCATTTAAATTCTGAATTAGATGCCACCAATATCTCAGGCTTTGCTGGCCTGATTTTGCATTTCTTTGCTTCCCTTGACTCACACTTCAGGTGGCTTTTTCCTTTATAAGTGTCATGGTTTTTAATTATAATTTCATGCTCCCTTGAATGATATGTAAATTATAACCCTCTTGGTACTGTCCCTGCTTGCCTCTGCTAATCGCCTGGTGGCAGTGACAATTGAGCCCTTTCAACTAAATATTTGGCCTTTCTCTTCTTTCTCTTTTCCTTCCTTCTTTTCTTTTTTTCTTTTTTCTTTTTCTTTTTTCTTTTCTTCCTTCCTTCCTTCCTTCTTCCTTCCTTTCCTTCCTTCCTTCCTTCCTTCCTTCCTTCCTTCCTTCCTTCCTTCCTTCCTCCTTTCCTTCCCTTTCCTTCTCTCTCCTTCCCTCTCCTCTCCTCTCTGCTCTCCTCTCCTTTCCCCTTCCCTTCTTTCCTTTCCTTCCCTTCCCTTTCCTGCAGGGGCCGAGTACAACGCAAAGTGAATTCCCAGTGCAAGCTGGCTTAAATGTGTGTTTGGGTTAAGAGTCATTGTGAGGTGAGGGTATCCTGCAGGGGAGAGGTGAGGAGAATCTTTAAAATTTTTATTTTACCTTTTTAAAAACAACTTTCAAGGAGCAGTTCTGTGTTTCAGCACATTGACGGTGTGGCGCGTTCTCCACGTGCCCAGGGCTCTCTCCTGGTGTCATGTGTTCTGCGGGTGGACGCTTTTGAAGTTCCTTCATTTCCCCTGCTTCACGCAGAGCCAAGGCCGAGGAAAGCGGCTCTGTCCTGTGCAGACCGTCTCTCGTTCACACTCTGTGTTTTGGTTTGCCGACATTTGGGGTGTCCTGGCTTTACCGGATGTCTCCATTCTAAGCTCCCACACTTTCGGTGCCCGGAGCCCGACCCCTTGCCCAGTGCACAGCCCGTTGGGACCCACTGGACACTGGGAGGTGCCTGCACCTTCCAGTCGTTCTGCCTATGCTGCTCCACTGACGGCCGGCCCCGGAGAAGCCAGTTGTTAACTGGCCTTTATTTCTAGTACAGCCGAGGCGGAGGCTTTGCCAAGGGTCGTCCATATTGGATCCGGCTTTTTGCTGTTCCGAATGAAAAGGGCTTCTCACTTTTTTCTGCACTTAGACATATACACAATACCTTTTGTTTCTCATGTGTGTATATGTTTGCGCATATGTGTGCTTGTGTGTGAAGGTGTGCACGTGTGAATGTGCATGTGTGTGTTCATGTGTTTATGTGTGTGAACCTGTATGTGTGTTTGTGTATGCATATGCGTGCTTGTGTATACAAGTGTGTGAATGTGTATGTGTTTGTGTGTACATGTGTGTACGTGTGTACATGTGTATGTGTGCGTGGGTGTATGTGTGAATGTGTATGTTTGCATGTGTGCATATGTCAATGTGTGTGTTTGTGCCTGTGTGTATGTGTGTGAATGTGTGTGTACGTGTGTGTACATGTGTGAATGTGTATGTACATGTGTGTATGTGTATGAGTG
This sequence comes from Eonycteris spelaea, assembly GCA_003508835.1. Lineage (NCBI taxonomy): Eukaryota > Metazoa > Chordata > Mammalia > Chiroptera > Pteropodidae > Eonycteris > Eonycteris spelaea. Next base: position 35,374 of record PUFA01000427.1, read on the forward strand.
TGTACGTGTGTGAGTGTGTACGTGTGTGAGTGTGTGCGTACGTGTGTGAGTGTGTACGTGTGTGAGTGTGCGTACGTGTGTGTGTGTACGTGTGTGCACATACACGGGTGAGACTGCTCAGAGGGCCCTTCTTAGTTCGATACTTTCAAGACCAACGCTGTTTTGTCCCGTATTTCTTGAACCCAGAGGCACAGCACTCGCAGAGGGACAGGGCTGCGTACCTCTTCCGCGCCCCTCGGTCTTGCCCGCGGCTCCCTGCTGACTCTCTCATCGCCCTGGTCAGTCTCGGCAGGAAGAGGCAGGTGCCGCCTGTCCCCAGACACCACGTTCTGGGTTCTGAATGGCGATGCTCGTTTCACACTCAGAGGCTCCCGCAGGACACCGGGCGCCTGTCATTGGTGTCTCTGCGACTGGTTTTAGAAGGAGCGCACCCCGCGCCCGCCCACACCCAAAGCCACGCCCCTAGCCACGCCCCACGCCACGCCCACACCCAAAGCCACGCCTCCACACCACCACGCCCCGCCCGCCGCACCACGGGCCCCATCACGCCCTCACGCTCCGCTCACACGCTCCTTGCGCCAACGCCCCATGCTCCCACACATCGTGTCCCCACACACTGTGCTCCCACACTCTACTTGTTTGCTAAAAAACTCATTTTTAATAAAAAAAAAAATGGCTCTCATTAATTATCAGCGGCGCAATCAACATCCATTCTAACTCAGCGGATACCAGCCTCTCTCGCGGTCTCCCGCCCGATTCACCCTGTGCACGCCCCGTAGGAGGGTCATTTTCCTGGGGTCCCCTGCATCTCTGAGAGTCTGTTCATCTTATCGCAGCCGGTCGTTAGTGTTCAGACTGCATTTAATGTCACTTTTAACTGACCGTGGCGACGAGGTAATTGATTTCATTGGCGAGGCCTTGCGACCTGCATCGCACCGAGGTGGAGGGGACGGTGAGGGGAGAAGGGGTTGGGGGGCGCAGGTAGCCTGTCTTCAGGCCTGGGAAGAGCCGTAACCCCGGGGGTCCTGCAGGGGAGCACTGGGGGGCTTCCTCTCCCCCACCCAACACCTTGTCCCTGTGCCCGGGCCTCGGGGGCAGCCCATGCAGTCTATAATAGGACAGAGCTGTGGACAGGAAAAGATGCGCCCACACAGCCACACCGTGGGGGTGAGGACGGTGTGGCGGCTCCAACAGGGGCCATCAGGGGGCACCCCACAGGGACAGCGCAGCCCTGTGTGGCTGCCACCCCTGTGGGGGGCGTAGGAGCTGGTTCCCACGTCCCCACAGTAGGGGTGGGTGGGCCGGTGCACACGGGCCACTCTGACCCAAGCACGGGGGCCATACCCAAGTTCGCTGACAGCCTCGGGGAGCAGAGACACACACCTGACTCCAGGACTTTCCAGGGACCAGGCTTGGGGACCCCCTCACAGACCCTGTGGGATGCAGAGTAGCCGTACCCCCGCTGATGAAACGTGGCTGAGTTCCCACGCGGGAGCACAAAGCAGTCGGCTCGTCATGCAACTGAGGTTATTTCCTGCGTTCATAAAGGATTTTGTTGCCTGATGTTATTAAAAGTCACATACAGTGTGGGAAAGGCATTCTGAAACAGCGGCAAAGCCATTTATAAAATGTTTGATGCTTGAAGAAATAAATATTTATGCCTTCCATACTCCCAAATAAAATTAAAAGGCGAGAAAATAGAAAAATACTTGAGATTTATACGACAAAGAGTGAATTTATGCCACATAAGAAGTGCTTCTACAAATCAACACAAAAATGAGGAAAAGTGTTCAAAAATGGGCCAAGGAAACAGTATGACAGTTTAGAGAGAGAACCATACCAAGGGGTGACGAACTCGCCAGGAAAGGTGGCCCCCACTGTGACCGCAAGACCATGTCCCCACAACCGCACGAGGGACCCCTACCCCACCGAAGAGCTGTTGCTTCTGGTGGTGACGACCACACTCAGGCGATGACCAGGACTTGGGCAGGGGGAAGCGTCTTACCCGGCTGGCAGGGATGGGTTCCTGTCACCTTCCTGGAGTCGTCTGGACAGGTGACATCAGACGCTAGCTTCTCGACTTCTCAGTGACACTCTCCAAATGGCAAGCCTTGCGTGGGATGCACTGCTTATGGCAGGGACAGCCATGGCCCTACGGCGGGGGTTGGATCCTGGACGAGCCAGGCCAGCATGCAGAGACTCCCTCATGTCCTGTCACTACAGGGAACGAGGAGGTGACAGAGGGCACGTGCTGTCACAGAGGACGCCGTGTGGGCAAGCAGCCAGCGGGGCCCAGCGCGTTTGCGCTCCGCGGTGCGGGCTTTGTGTGGCTGAGCTGGGGGGCGGGTGGCGGGTGGTGGTGGCACCAGGACCGGCATCTCAGGACTGGCCTGGGAGGGCACGCTGCGGCAGCTCCGGGGGAGTCCCCAGCAGACGAACGTCCGTCAGCCAGATAATGGGGTGGGGCGCCTCCCGCGGCTCCCCGGGGCTCCAGCCAGGGCGTCCTGGCGCCCACGACGGTCACCAGCTTGCCAGCTTTGGAATGCGCCGTCCGCTGCAGGAGTCATGTGACTCGTGCCTCTGGCCTGGCACCTCGGGCTCGGGGTGGCGCGTGTGGGTCCCTCTGCTCCGGCTGCACAGTGACGCACGTCCACCCCCGCCTCGCCGGCCGTCAGGGGCCGTGCAGGCAGGGACGTGGCAGCTTTGCGGTGGCAGACGGCACTTCGGTGGCTCGCCGGTCACAGAGCGGCTGTGCTGTCACCTGTGGGAGGCACAGGAAAGCGCCGGCGGACCCCGCGGCTCCCGGATGGGAATTCCGGTTGTCCCCGTGCTCGGCCAGCCCCGTGGCCTCCGTCGGTCCCACACTGACCGCTCCGCAGGCGGGTCGCTGTGGCTTGGGGATCACTCACGGCCCCGCTGAGGACGGGTGGGGCTGAGGGTCTTCCCTCACGTCCGGTGGACGCCTGACGGGCTTCGGTAACGTGACTAAGGTCGCACCTGCCCTCGGCCATGCCTCTCCCATGGTGTGGTGGCTCCTCGCACGTTTCGTCCCCAAGCCCTGGGTCGAGGGAACAGCGTGACGTCTTCCTCCCTTTCCGGCTGGCCCGTTCACTCTCTCAGAGCTGCGTTTTAAAGGACAGAGTGTTTCATTCGGACGGCGACCGACGTGTGCGTTGGCTTGGGGTGCGTGCTTTGTGGGGGACCAAATCCTTGTCCCGTCGAAGGTCACGGAGATCCTGCGTGACGTTTTCCTCCGGAAGCTTTTTAGTTGTGTTTTGCCTTTCACAGAATTCAGATTGACAACCCATTCGGAATGAATATTTCAAGATGATCTAAGGTAGAAGTAAGGATTCGCTTTCTTTTCCTCAAATCGATGACACACAATTTAGTGAAACGATCGCGTCCCCGGGCGACACCACAAGGCCCCGTGTGTCCCGTGTGGCTGGGGCCCACTCGTCTGCTCCTGGGCCAGCTTCTCTCCGTCCACTCCGGTGCCCAACGGCCCCGTTTCCCTAGCTGCACGCTACCTTGCCTCCGAGTCCTCGTCTGCTAAGGGCTTTTCACATGAGCAGATGTTGATTTTCGCCAGATTCTTGCGCGTCTTCTATTAAAACGACGGAGTGAACGTTCGCCTTCGCTGTCCATGGGGCTGCGAGCGTTCATTCATTCCTTTAACGCGAAACTGCCATTGTCGCATTGCCGGAATTGAGTGCGCGTTTTACAAATTGCTGAATTCAATGTACTAATATTTCGGTTGGGATTTTTAGCTCGCAGGCTCGCGAGGCAAATCTGTCTGCGGTGTTCCCGCTCGGCGGGTTCGCTGTCGGGCTCGGTGTCGAGGCCGCACCCCCCCGACTCTGAGACGTGCCGCCTCTTTTCTCACTCCTGGAATGAGGTCCCCTGTGTTGGCAGCACCCACATTGGAGCGAGTGGATGAATCTGCTCATAGCGCTGATGGTGCTGTCCGGACCGGAAGACGTTTTTTTTTTTGTGGTGAGGTCTTTCTTTGCAGATTCCATTTATCCACAAGACATTAAATCTCTCAGATCGTCCGTTTCTTCCTGTATCAGCCTTGGTAACTGGCGGTTTTTGTTCATTTCATCCAAGGTGTCAAGTTGACTAGAATAAAGTGGTCCATGGTCTCCCATTATTACTTATTTTACTTCCTGCAGGGCCGCCGGGCCGCCCATTTTTCCTTATGACTTTCGGTAACGTGCGCCTTTTTGTCACCCTCACATTTTTATCAATCTGGTCATTTTAACAAGACTTTTCGAAGAGCCGCCGTTCAGCTTGGTGGTTTTCCTGTCGTTCGATTGTTTCCTGTTACGCTGCTTTCTCTCCATTTCTCGTCGGCTTCCTTCTGCATCGTTCGAGTCTAGGCTGCTGGATGCTTTCCAAATTTTTTTTTTGAGATATATAGATTATTAACATTTGCTTTTAATTTTTGGTGGTATAAGTACTCAAGGATATACATTTCCTTCTAATTACCACTTAGCTGCATGAAAGGTGCCTTTGTTAAAAACAAGACAACAGGTCCCGAGCGGAGTCCCACATCACCATACTGAGATTTAATTAGTTTCAGCCTCTCCTGGAAATGAACTCCTAGCCAGTCGATCAGGGGTCGCCTGGTCAGCTGTAGCAAGGTCGTCTCCGCTGAGGGGCGTGACCTTGCTGCAACTGACCATTTTTTGTTTGTTTGTTTGTTTTGCTTTGTTTTTGCAGAGAACTTCCTTGTTCCACTCTCTTTTGCAAGTCTTCCATTTCGTGCGGCTCAAGCTTCCTTCTCTGTGTTAAAATTTTTAACACACTTTGTAATCGTTTGGTCAAAATGTTTTCTAATTTCTTTATGATTTCTTCTTTGAGCTACGGATGATTTAGTGGCATACGGTATGCTTCCAACATTTAAACATTTTCTAGATGTTGTTAACTTACTGATTTCTTAGTTACTTCCGCTGTGGCCAGAAAACAGGCTTAGCACGATTCGCATCTTCCAAACTTCCTGAGACTGCTCAATGCCCGATATCCTTCTGGAAAGAACATGCTTTGCCGCTGAGCACGATGACAAAATGAACCCGTGGCCCAGTCTCGCTCGTGATGACGTAGACACAGCAAAACTTTTAAACAGGCCATGAGCAGCTTGGCTCAGCTGAAGAACCCAGGAAAACCCAGAAAAAGGCAGAAAAAGCCAGAAAAACCCAGCTTCAATAGTGATGCGAGTGCTGTTCCAACCCGAGCTGCGGGCACGGCCCAGAACCCCACCAGCTCCCGCGGACGCCTCACGTTAGCAAATTTCCTAACAAACCTTTAAACAGGGCAGAGGAAGGAAACAGCTTCCAAATTTACTTAAACTGTAAACATTAAAAGCATTTCAACCACAATCAGGGACAAACTGGGGACCTTCTGCCACCACTGTCAAATGGTATTGGCCTAGAGGGTTGAGCAGCTGCAGGTCTCTGAGAAGTGACAAGAGAAACCCTGATGCAGAAATGCAACACCTTCTCCTTGTGCTAACGTGATGTTTGTGTACTTAGAAGACACAGTGCTATCACAAGACACAACTAGGATTGAGAAAATTTCGCAACGTGGCGGGATATAGAGAGACTTGTACCAAGCGGTGGTCTCTCTCTTCTCCTGGGCCGTATCAGACATCACAGGAGCAAACATCACACACACACGCACACGCAGCAGACACACACACACACACACACACACACATACACACACACCTTAAGGCTGTTTGACAAGGAAGAGCACACACGAAGAACAGGGTAACACATCGCCGAAGGACAGAGGAATACAAAATGAAGAAATGCCGGTTTCGGGATGGGGTTACGAAGTATTACAAAAGTGTCCTTTGTCCTAAAAGATTATGTAAACTTACTTCGAGTTCCCTTAAACTTGTGCCTTGCTTTCCACTAGTTCTGCAAGAGATACGCCCGCCTCCTAGCCCCGGGACCCGCGGAGGGGACCTTACTGGAGAAAGAGCCTTACTCCAGTTAAGCCTCTCTAGACAAGATTAGCCGGGGTTGCCGTGGGCCCCGAACCCAGCACCTCGTGTCCCATAGGTGACACACGGAGGAGACGCACAGGGAGGCCATGTGGAGAGGAGCAGAGAGCCGGGTGACGTGGCCACCAGCCCACGCCGCTGAGGACCGCCAGCACCATGGGCAGCTGGGACGGGCCTGGAGCAGAGGCCGCAGAGCGCCAAGCCGACTCCTGGGTCTTGGCGTCGGGTCTCCGGGACCGTGCGGGACCGAGTGTCCACTGTTCTGAGCCGCTGGCCGGAGGCTCTTTCCTACGGCGGCCCAGGAGCCGGCCCTGCCCGGCGGGGCCAGCGTGGGGCCGTCCTTCTCTGCCCTCAGACCCCATCCCAGGATGGCCACGTGGATGGCTCACGGCACCTGAGTGGGCAGCAGGGCCATCCCGAAGCCATCCGCGGCCGCATGGTGGCCGTGGCCCTCTGGGTGGCCTGCGGCTTCGCACCTCGTCAGAGCTGTTTGTTGCCGCGACCCCACGTCCCAGGAAAGAGGAACAGCGAGGGCGAGCAACGACCTCGGAGCCGAAGACCGCGCGGCGTCCCCGTCACAGGAGGGACAGGGGCAGAGGCCGAGGCCGCTGGCCGCTAGCCACAGGCCCGACCGCTGGACCGCAGGGCAGGCGGACGGTGGCCCGGCGGTGGCCCTCCGGAGCGGGAGCGCTCCGGGACACACCCCGTCGGGACGTGGCACACCTGTCTCTGGCTCGAGGCGAGGTGACCCGGAGGGCCTGGGTGGTGGCGGCGGAGACGGGTTTCCGGGGAGATTCTCGCAGCCGCCGGGGCCAGCGGCCCCTCTGGGTCCTCGCCTCGCTGGGCGTTGCTGGGTTTTGCCTCATCCGGGGCAGGAAGCGTTGCACTAACGGGGCGCTGTCACCGCCAGGGGTGTCCGGGCCGCCTCCACGTTTCTGCTGTGTGGCACGTCCGTACGGCCTGTCTGCCGACACGGCTGTTTCGCCACCGGGAAGCCGGCCCCTCGCTGGGTGCCACCTCGGCCCTCCCCCGCCGGCCTCGCCTGGAGGTCAGACCCCGTAATTCACTGAATAATTAGATTTCCGTGGACGCCGAGGAGGGACGCTTGTGACAGCAAGGGCGGCTGAGTGCCAGGTACGGGGCCCCCCACACCTTGACCACTTTTTATGGATGTCTCTCTATATTTAATGAAAGAAAGCCAATTAGCTATAAACTGATTACCAAGAACATAATCAGGGTCATTTCTCTGCGACAAATCAATCAACAAGATGCTAATTACAGATGGTCTTTCAGGCTTGAATTAATCTATTAGTAATTAAGGGAAGTGCAAATCCAGCTTGGATCTTAATTGTCGCCAAAAGGCACAAATGTCTCTTTGTTGACCGAGGCGATGTCGCGACTCGCTTCGTGGGGTGCGGGGGTGGGGGGAGCTGTCAGCTGTCTGAGGCCTTCGCGCCTTCGCAGGCCGGACGCCAGTGTCGGGGAGGCCCTCGGGGGCCCTCGCAGCCAGCGCGACCCCGTGACACTTCGCAAAGGTGGGATGTTCTGCTAATTCACTTGTGATTTGAGCTGCGTTTCTGTTGCACGTCGAAGGGTGGGGGCCAGGCTGCGCCCTCGCGTGTCACGGGCCCCTCGGGCCGGGGTGGCGGGCAGCGGAGTGAGGGGTCGAGGTGGCACTCTGGCTGGGATGGCGGGGCCCGCCCCGTGAGAGCCCGTGCGGCGCGGCCACGGCAGGGAGGGGCCGGCCCTCTCCCAAGCCACACCCCGGGGGCCTGGACGAGGCCGGTATGTGAGTTTGATTTATACCTTTAGAGCTAACGCATGTTCGGTTTTATTTTATTTTTAAAAATTTTACGCGTGAGGAAACTCCGAGTCAGGGAGGCGCGTTCGCCTGAGGTGAGGAGCGGCCGGAGACCGAGGGCCCGGGGCACGGGGAGAAGAGGAACCCAGCGGCGTCCTGACGGCGGAGCTGGGGGACGCGTCTCGACGGAGCCGTCTGCGGGAAGAGCTGCCGACAGGAAGCGCCGCCCCAGCCCCAGCCGGAAGGCCGGGCCACCCGCCCGGGCCCTGGGGACACCAGCCGCCAGGGAGCCGCTGGGCCGGCCCTTGCAGAGGCCCCGGGGGCTGTCTTCCGCCGTGAGTCCGCGTTGGGGCGACCGGCGGGGTTTGGGGGCCGGTGGCGGCTTGTCGGCCGCTGTGCACTCAGCAGCTGGGGTCGTCTTCGGAGGTGGGAGGCACCGCGAGGCCAGGGCGGCCGGGGCCGGAATGTCTGGGGGTGTCTGGGGGTGTCTGGGGGGTTCGTGGCTCCCCATGGGCCTCTCTGTGCGTGTCCCCAGCCCCCGCGTTCCCAGGGCTGGTTCTTGAGGAGGGCCAGCATGACTGGACGCCCCGGGAAGGGGGAGGAGAGAAGCACACGGAGGAGCCGTCAGCAGGGGGCCCGGGGCCTCCGTCCCCCCGAGCTGTGCACGGCCTGGGGCCGGGAAAGGGAACCGGCGGGTGCACGGGACGTCCGCACCCCCTCTGCGCTCTGCTCACCTTGAGAAGCATGTGCATCAGTCACCTGTCTGTCTGTCTGTCATCTGGTCATCTACGTGTCGTCCACCTGTCACCTGTCACCGGTCTCTCACCCGTCGGCCGAGCACAGCACTGTCACGGCATGCTGTCCGTCACGAAGCACTTACACTGCATTTATTCTAAACGGGCAACGGCCTCTGAGCGGCGTGATGGGCCATCTCCCGCCTCGTGGGCGCGGACCCAGCTGGGCCCAGAGGACACGGTCCTCGCTAAGTGGCCCGGCTGGCGTTGTAAGGGACAAGCAGCCCCCAGCCCGAGCGTCAGGGGTTGTGGGTGAAGGCGCCTAAACAGACCAGCCCTGTGAGGCCCGGGTTAGGTCAGCGCTCCGAGCACACGGGGTGGGGGGTGGGGACGGGGGGGGGGGGGGGTGGGCGTCCTGCTTGCAACGGGTGCTCGCACAGCTGCCCACAGAGCCTGCCTGCTCCCGCGGGCCAGGCGGAGTGGGGCGCGGGGCGGGGGCCCGGGTGTAGTGGGGCGCGGGGCGGGGGCCCGGGTGGAGTCGGGGTGCGGGGTGGGGGCCGGGTGGAGTGGGGGTGCGGGGCGGGGGGGCCCTCTCCCCGCGGCTCGCAGGGTGTCTGCGTCCCATGCACCGGACGCCCGGCTCTGCCGCTGCACCCTGACCCGACCCGACCCGTGGGACCGGCCACGGCCGCGGGGCTGGCTGCTCCGCAGCGCCATCTTGGGGGTGCGGCACCCCCAGGCGCCCCCGGGAACCCCAGGAGACGGGGCCGACCGTCGCCTGTCCGCTGGGCTTGTCCGCAGGGGAACATGGCCGGGCGCTCGTGTGAGGGCGCGTGCGCGGGATGTCGCCGCCGGTGGACTGCGCGACCCCGCGCCCCGCCCGTCCCCGCGCCCGCGTGTCCCTGCGCCCTCGTGTCCCTGCGCCCCGCCCCGTCCGTCCCCGCGCCCCGCGTGTCCCTGCGCCGCGCCCCGCCCGTCCCGCGCCCCGCGTGTCCCTGCGCCGCGCCCCGCCCGTCCCCGCGCCCCGCGTGTCCCTGCGCCCCGCCGCCCGTCCCGCGCCCCGCCCGTCCCCGCGCCCCGCGTGTCCCCGCGCCCCGCCCGTCCCGCGCCCTGCCCGTCCCCGCGCCCCGCGTGTCCCTGCGCCGCGCCCGCCCGTCCCGCGCCCCGCGTGTCCCTGCGCCCCGCGTGTCCCTGCGCCCCGCCCGCCCGTCCCCGCGCCCGCCCGTCCCCGCGTCCGCGTGTCCCTGCGCCCCGCCCGTCCCCGCGCCCCGCGGTGTGTCGCGAGCCCGCTTTGCCGGGCTCCACACGGCCCGAGTGGGGACCCAGAGAGGGGTGAGTGTGGGGACACGACGCAGCGGGTGCAGACAAAGTCGTAGGGGCGTCCCGGCGGAGGAAGGTGCTGACACAGATGTCCTCAGCATGGATCCTTCTAGAAGCCTCGAGAGAAGCACGCAGGTGGTGAGGAATGTGAGTGGGGCGTGGGGGGTGTCAGCCTCCTGAGCCCGCACGGGAGGCCAGGCGGGTGGCTGGCCGCGTTGCGGGGTCGTCTCCAGGACGAGGGGGGGGGCGCTAAAGGGACCACTGGGTCCTTCGCCCTTGTCGCCTCCGATGTCACGCATCACTCACCTTCAGCTCTTCCCCCTCGGCCCAGACCCCGCCGTGACCACTGACCACTGGCTCCTGCCCACCTGCTGCCCCCTGCAGGCTGGACCTTGGCATCCGGCCCCTTCCCGCTGTCCCGGGAAGCCACCTGTCTCTCCCTTGGTGTCGGCTTTGCCTTGTGCTGAGCAGCAGGACGTTCCAGCCCCGTGTCCAGGGCCCCCGTGGCTGGCGGGGCGAGGCTGGCGTTTCTCCGGGATGTGGGGACACCCATGATCTCACCCCCCGCCCCCGGCGGCGAACAGAGAAACAGGAAGCCGAGAGCGTCTGGTGGCCCAGGAGGCAGCTGCTTCTCAGCCTAAGAAACCCCGAATAAACGACCCGGTAAGGAACGAGGGGTCCTTCTTCTGGATGGCAGCGGACTCGGAGCGCGAATCAACCCCGGACGTGATACAAATGAACAGACGTCCTCTGTGCTTGGTGCATTTCAAATGATGCACGTAACGTAAACAGCTATAAAACCTTACGATGTAAAGGAAAACCCGGAAGAAATACGTGGAAAGGAAAACGTGACACCAGCGTCTGGCCCAAGACCCAGAAAGAACACTTCTTTTGCGTGTTTCTTGGCTCGGTCACGTGCCCTTTCCTTGCCGATGTCTCTGGATCCTCCACCCTTTCTTTGTGCCGTGAATTGTCTTCAGTTAACAGCTCCCCCCCCCCAGCTTTATGGCATCTTTTGATGAACAGATGTTCACATTTTAGTGTGATTAAATTAATCGATGTCTAATTTATGGCTAGCACTCTCTATTCGTTTATTTGCTCTGAGAAATTGTTCTCAGAATGTGGTGACTCTGCCTTCCAGGGTTAATCCACCTGGAGTTAATTTTTGCGCCTGTTGTCAGGTACCGAAGCGATTCCTCTTTACCTTTAAGGTATCTGTTTGCTTTGCGCTTCCTGCAGATAACCTTAATTGGGTTAAGAAAGTTTTATCTGCTGTTGTTTTACTAAGAGCATTTTTAAAATCGTGAATAAATATTGGATTTTATGGAATGCTGTTTCGCCTCTGGTAAGGTAATTATAAGGTTCTCCTTTAATAAGTTAATTTGATAAGCGATCGTTATGCGTGTTTCTCGTGTAAACCCACCCTTGCATTCCTTGGGTAGAACAAACGTAATCATTATTTTTATGGATTACTGGATAGTTCTGACACTTTCGCTTCGCGTTCTAACGTCTCTGCTCTTCGTTATCGGTTGCAGTCAGCTCGTTGAGGGGCTTGGAGAACATTCCCGTCTTTTCCAGTCTCTGCATTAGTTTTCATAAGAACAGGGTGCCCCCCCCACCCCCGGAGGGCGGCAGCCTTTACCAAAACCACCCGCATTGGGTGTTTTTAAGTAGCTGCTACATTTGCTTAATGTTCATATGACTATTGGAATTTCTATTTTTTCCTAAGTAAGCTTTGACTTTTTTGAAGAGGTGCGTTTTCTCTAAGTTCTCAAACGCACCCGTCAAGCCGTGTGTCCTCAGCGCCTCAGCGCCCCGCGTGCCCGGCCGGCCTGGGTTTCCCGCCAGCGCCTCGCAGTTTCTGCCTCCTGCCCCCGGGCGCCGGCCCCCCACCCCCACCGGGACTGGGTTCGAGTAATCTTTTCTCGGGACCAGCTGTGCTGTTTTCCTGTGTTGTTCTTTCTCTGACGTCTTCAGCTACATGGTCACTCGCGTTCAGCTTTTGTAATAGTGGATGTCTGTTTATTTTCCTTATTTTAGGCGTCTACACCCTGGTTTGTATTCTACGTCTTTCTCAGATGACCCCACCTCCTGAGTCTCACACATCTCGCTATGGGAGGTACTCACTCTCATTTGTCTCTTAAGTATCTTTTTTAATAACTAAATACATTTATTTAAGTGTAGTTGGTGTACAATGCCATAGGAGTTGGATTAGCTTCAGGTGCACGGTGCAGCGATTCGACGTTTTTATGCCTTACGCTGGGGTCGCCCTGCTGCTGCCAGTCACCGCCTGTCCCCGTGCAGCGACCACAGTGTTACTGACCCGTGACCCCCACTCGCCCCCCCCGCCCCCCCCGTAACCATCCCTTTGCTCTCTGGGAGTCTGCTGTGTTTCATTTTCTTCGTCCCATTTCTTTTCGGATTCCACACGTAAGCAAAACCGTGTGGCATTTGTCTTTCTCTGCCCGACTTGCTTCGCTCGTCCCAGTACCCTCGAGGACCGCCCACCCCTTTGCCGGCGGCAAGAAGGCGTTCTTGGCTCTGGCTGAGTAAAACCTCTGCACCCCGGGTCACACCTTCTTCACCCGCTCGTCTGTCGGCAGGCACCTCGGTTGCCTCCGTGTCTTGGCTTTCGTGAATAAAATGCCTCACTGAACATCGGGGTGCAGATAGCTTTCCGAATTACTGGTTTTGTTTCCTTTGGGTAAATATGCAGAAGTGGAATTGGTTGAGATCCGAAATGTATAAGAAAGTCATCAACTGAATAACAAAAAAAAAAAGTAAATAATTCGATTAAAAAAATGGGCGGAAGACTTTGAGACGTCATCCCTCCAGAGAGGACGGCAGATGGCCAGCAGACACAGGAAAAGATGCCCACGGTCACCGGTCATCAGGGAAGCGCAAGAAAACCACAGCGAGTCGCCACCTCACGCCAGTCAGAATGGCCGACTGTCCTCGAAAATGGACGAACAGCGAGTGCTGGCGGGGACGCGGGGAAAGGGAGCCTTGTGTCTTGTAGAGGGGCAAATAGTGTGGCTGTGACAGAAGACAGTATGGAGTGTCCTCGCCAAACTCTGAAAGGGCCCACCTCACGACCCAGCAGTCCCACTGCTAGAGAATTTTTACGTTCCCATTGTAATTTCTTCTTTGCCCCCTTAGCTAGTTGGACATGTGTTTATCGGTTTCCAAATTGCAAGTCTAGAAAAGTCATCTTCTGGGTACGGACATGGCTTACCTGCCCGTCGTCCATGTAGCTGACCCTGCCCATGGGCAAGATGCCAGCCCCCATGGGAGGGGCTCCTGTCCCTCCGGCCAATGCCCTGCATTCTGGCCACCGTTCAGACGTGGCCTTCAGCTCACCATCGCCTTGGCCACTTATCCGCCCACTGGGTTTTTAGTTCCACGATTCCGATTTTTATTCCTAGGGGATCATTTTTTTCTACTTACGCTTGTTCATCGCTGACTAGCTTTTGTTTCTTGCTCATTTTTTTGGTAATTTCAGTTGGTCCTTCTTTAAATACTTTATAAATGGTTAGAGTGTGTTCTGCAGTTCACGTGTTAGCGTGTGAAGTCCGTGTGGGTGTGAGTTTATCACTTGTTATCCGCTCTGACTCAGTCGTGGGTGTATTTCCCAGTGCGTTTGGGATTTTCAAAGGTGAGTGTTTTCTGGAAGGTCTGGGTCTCAGGAAACCATGCAGGTCGTGTGGGGAATGACCATCTCCGGAGAAGATGGTGCTGTTTTTGGTTGGGCCAGTGCGACCCCGGCCGTTCCCGTCCACCTTTGGTGGCACCCCCACCCCGCCTCGGCCGACTGCAGAGCTGCCCCCCACGGCCGCCCTCTGCCCGCGGGCACTGCCGCTGAGCCGCCCCAGCCTGGCGTTCTGACCCTCCCGGCCATTCCCGTTCCTGCCCACGTCCTCGAAGGGAAAGCACGGGAATGTTCCCCGTGGGGTCTGCTAGTGGGAGCCCTGATCGTGTGTGTGAGTTTCCTGCAGGAGCAGTGTCCTGGCAGAGGTCGGCTGACACCTGCCCACGTCTGTGGCCGCTTATACCCGTCCCCAGATCCCACACGTCCTCGTTCGTCAAAACGTCACATGAACTCACGTCGAAGAAATGAAGGAGCAAATGAAGGAGCCCGGCGCCCCAGGGACCGCGCGGCACGGACTTCAGGGGCCGCGACCGTCATCGCCGTGACCCGTCGCTGACGTGCCGACGGTCGGCAAAGGCTGCGTCCTGTGGTTCTGGCCGACTTCGGCCTCCGCACTTAGTCAGTGTGGTAAGTGTGTGTTACGTCTTTACACACCCGACCGGAACGGCCACTTCCTAATTAGCTGAGCTCCGAACCCGGGGAATCGGCTTTCGCCCGGATCACGCGTCTTTCCGCGGTTACCGATCGCGGCCCGGGCTCTTGCTGACTGTTCTTTCGGAGACGTTATCCTAGTGCGGTGATTGGGCTTTTTGCTGGACACGCCGAGGAGTGTGTCCGCCCCGTGACGTGGTGGCACGCGGCGGCATCGTTTCCAGCTGCCTCGTGCTCACCCTCGGCTGCGTGTGCGGTGCCGCTCCGGGTTAAGCTGTTCTCCGAGAACCGTTCTGACGTCGTACCCGTGAGAGTCCCCTTTCCTGGGGCCTTCGGCAAAGCAATCGTGTTACGCGAGGTCACGGTGGGCCTGGTCGGGCCTTAATGCTCTGACTGTCCCTAGAAGAGACGTTTCACGTGGGCGCAGGGACACGTGAGGCGGAGGCGGAGGTCCGAGTGCCCAGGGACCCCGGGGCTCTGCGCGCCAGACGTTACGGCGGAAGCAGGAGGCACCCTCCCCTCGAGTCCCCAGAGAGTGTGGCCGGCGACACCCCGACTCTGGGCCCTGGGCTCCGGGGCCGTGGGGCAGGGGGCCTTTCTGTCATCATCAGCCCCTGCGTGTGGCGCTTTGTGCCGCAGCCCCAGAGTCTCGCACCATCGGGACCCTGACGCCTGCCCCCCGCCCCCCATCCACCGGGCAGGGCGAGGCGGGGTCAGAAAGGGGCCTGCTGGGCCCCGCGTGCGCCCAGAGTGAGCCGTCGAGCAGTTCCTCCTGATGAGTGACGTGTCCTCATGCCGCCCGCACGTCTAGCCTCGTCGGCTGGGTCGGAGCAGGCTGGACATCGAGACCCAAGTGCCACCCAGCGCCTCCGGGGCCGGGTCCCCCCACCAAGCTGTGGGGGGGTCGGGGGGGGTTTCCAGGGAGCCAGACTCCAGGTCCTCACCAAGCTCACAGGCGGAAGTGACCGCGTGTTCTGGAAAGTGAGCTTGTTCCTTTTTCCACCCCATGCCCTGCCGGCTCCCCACCCGCTCACACGCACACACGCGTGCTCTCAGCCGAGGCTTTACGAGGTCGAGGTCTCTTTCCAGAGCCGGGCGGAGCCCTCTGGCGCGACAGGGGTGGACTTGATCATCCGTGGGGTGCGTCTGAGTTTCGGAGGGGCCCGTCGCCCTGACCCGAAGCAGGCCGGTGAGCGGCACGTGGCCGTGGGTGGCCGCTGGGCCCGCTGCGTTGGCCTGCGAGGTGGCGGGACCACAGACGGTCCTCGCCTGGAGGTCCTCGGCGCGGCCGCAGCCCCACGCGAAAGGCTGTTGGGGGACGGCTGGGAACACCAGGCGCCAGCCGCACCCGGGACCCCCCTGCCCGGGCCGCAGAGCTGAGCGCGGGGAGCCCGGCTGAGGGGGCCGCGGGGGCTGCTTCCCAGCAGGTGGCCAGGTGCGTGCTCTGGCCTGGCCCCGAACGGAGACGGGAGCCATTCGGACAGGTGCCACCCAGACCCTGTCCCAGCTGGACGGCGGTGCTCGTGGGGTGCTTGGTAGGGTGCTTGTGCAGTGGTGCGTGTTGGGGTGCACAGTGGGGTGCCCGGTGGGGTGTGCATTGGGGTGTGTGGTGGGATGCTTTTGGGGTGCTCGGTGGGGTGCACTTTGGCGTGCTCATGGGGTGCTCATGGGGTGCTCGGTGGGGTGCACTTTGGCGTGCTCGTGGGGTGCTCTGCGGGGTGCTCGGGGCCGGCCTGCCGCATCCTCCAGGCTGTGAGCCGCGCCCGGGGAGAGCAGGTGAGCAGCTGCGGTTGGGGTTGGAGTCTGAGCGCAGCACTTAGGGCGGCTGGAGTTTCACGGACCATTAACAATTTGCTAATATTGTTTTAGTTTGCAAATGAGTGCGGTCCGCCGTGCGGGAAGGTTCCGCGGCCGCCATCAATCACGTCTTTCTTCACGCATGAGAAGAAAAACGATTTCTAGGCTTTGAGGCTCAGGTGGCAATTATGGGCAGGAAAACGGGCCGAGCAGTGTCCCCCACAAAGGGCCGCGAGCAGCCGCTGCGACTCCGTCTCTCCGCGCACAAGGGCGAAACCGCGGCCACCCAGGTAGCGGGGACTCGGCTTTAGCTCAGTTGCTGCTAAAGCGACAGCTGTCGAAGGGCCTGCTCCAACCGCCCGCTCCCTGCAGACAGGGCTGGGGTGTGGGGGGCGGGGACAGGGGGTGGAGGGGCCAGGAGGGTGGCAGCCGGGCCTCCTGGGCTCTTGCTGAGCTCCGGCCTCAGTGACGCT
This sequence comes from Eonycteris spelaea, assembly GCA_003508835.1. NCBI lineage: Eukaryota > Metazoa > Chordata > Mammalia > Chiroptera > Pteropodidae > Eonycteris > Eonycteris spelaea. Next base: position 51,806 of record PUFA01000427.1, read on the forward strand.
CTGTGACCGTCTGGGCCCCGGCCGGAGCCTCTTGGTTTTCTCCTCCTGCCCCGACTTCCTCTGCCAACCACCCTTCCTGTTCGGTGTCTAGGTGAGACTGTTACAAACGTGACGTTTTATCCGGAAGGCAGTTCGGAGCGGGCGCTGGGAGCGAGGCGGCCTGGGTGTGGATCCGGCTCTGCCGCTTTTGAGCAGATCAGGTCCGCGTCATTATCAAACGTCCCGCGAGGACTGCAGTGGGATCCCGCCAGCAGGAGCCGGGCTGCAGGGGGGGGCAGGCCGAGCGTGGCTGTCACTGTCGTCTGCGCGGAGCCCTGGAGCCCTCCGCCGAGTCCTCCCAGCGGTCCACAGACACGGCTTGGCGCCCACGTCACCCTCCGGAGCCGGTCCTACCTCGGCTACGCCCAGCTGGGGGCTGAACTGTGACCCCTCAAATCCTCACGCTGAGGCCCTCACCCCAGCACCTCGGACGTGGCTGTCGTTGGACACGCCCCTTAAGGCAAAACAAGGTCATGAGGCTGAGGCCCTTGTCCAATGTCACGAATGTCCTTATGGGGAGAGGCGGTCAGGATGCAGACACACAGAGGGACGGCCATGTGAGAACGTGGGGAGCAGACGGCGCTGCAGGCCGGGAGGGAGGCCTTGAGGACCCAGCCGGGGCGGTGAGCACTGTGCACGCGCCGTGCACGCTGGCTGCTGGGGGAAGCAGACGTGCCCAGCTCGCACACGAGGACGCACGGAGGCGCAGAGACAGACGGCGTGGGCTCCCCGCTCGGGGGAGGCAGAGCCCGCCCCGGGCACAGACAGCCCACTGTGCCCACGAGGACACTTTTCTAGATTTCAAATGTCTCGAATGCACGTTTTCGCTAAAGCACTGGGGCCTATAGCAACAAGCACCAGGGCTGGATTCCCTTCTGTGACTGTCGCTAGACTGTCAGGTGACCGGGCATCCTGCGGCTGTGAGCCCACAGCTGCACGCTGCTGTCCTCAAGAGCGCCCGCTTCTCCCGCGTGGACACGAGGGCACGCAGGTCCACTCACCCCTACCTCCCACGGATACGCAGTGGAGGGCCCTTTCCGGTGCTTTGTTTCCCCGCCGTGACTGTGCGACGGTGGGTCCTCTTGCCAACGGATTCTTGTGGGTCTGAGAAGATGCGGAGAAAACGCAGGCGATTTGAAATGTCGGGAAATGAGGGTAGATGGCTCTTCCAGAAGGTTCTTCCACGTGGGGGGAGCGTGTTCCCCGAGGCCCTGCCAGCACGGAGCGTTGTCAGCTTTACCAATCTTGCCAAGTTACATTGCAAATAATAATTTATTGTGCCACTCGATCTTGTTTAATTCTACTGAGGTCGAATTTCTTCTCTTGTTCATTCACTGGCATCTCTTTTTCTTCTCCTCCTTTTTCTTTGTTTTGTCTTTTGATAGAACTGGCCCATTTTTTTCCCCCCTCAATTGGGGTGTTAACGTTGACTTAGAGAAAATTTCATCTTTTGTAGCTATTCTTGGTCCGGTATATAAAATGCAATGAACGTGACATTGCAATAATTTACTACCACAGTGCATTCAATTATAGCCCGTAATTTATGTGTTCGTTCTGTGCTTCCTTTTAACATTTTATTTGGCCAAGTCTTTCTTTTTTAATGGTCAGAGTTAAGTGCTTTTAAAAATAATAAAAAAGACCTTCCCTACAAAAACTATAAAAACATTCTTTATTTTGGATTGTTTTAATAATTTTAGTCACTGACCTTCTGGAATTTAATTTGTGTTAAGGAGAATTTCTCCCCGAACGCTTAACTAGTCAGCCCGGTGTCACTTAATGAATAAGCCATCATGATTTAAAGTACTGCGCTTTTAGCGTTAACGAAGCACGACCTGCCGGAGTCAATCGTTTATTTGACAAAACAAGACGCAGCTGCCTCTGGTCAGGCGCGGAGCAGACACTTACTGCCCACCTACTGTGTTCCAGCAGCGCTGCGCATAGTGGGGCCACGAGTGAAAAGCAGGCCCAGAACCCACCCTCCTAAGTCTTCCGTCAGCTGGCCAAAGCCACCGGGCGGCGGGGCAGGCCATGCCCAGGAGGGGTCACTTCTAGTTCACATGTATGTAAGTGCAGCTAAAGCGTATGTATGTATATGTCATATCGTATCCACTAGTTATATATTATTATATAGTGTATGTATCACATATATTAGGTTACATATGGTAAAAATATATATTAGATGTAACATGTACGCTATATTACACAAAAGTATATATTATTCATTATATATAAAGACAATGTAAGTGCAATAATATAGTTATATAGGGTATTATACTTTGTTTATATGTTGTTACAGTAAATATTATAATATTTATAATGAAATAGTATGTATAATAATTTATAAATATATGACATATATGCTATAATATATATAATAAAAGGTATCACATACCACACAATAAAATACATTATGTGGTACATACTTGTAATTATATAAATAGTATATAAATACTGTATTTTAGGCCTATTCCTGAAAACGGGGGGAGAACGGTTTCTGAGTCAGGATGGTGGGCGAGTTAAAGCGGAAACGCCACCAGAGCCGTGGGTGGGGCGGGGAGGGGCCACGCGCGTCCGGCGTTAGGGTGCGCGTGCTCGTGGGTCACTGACCGGAGAGCTGGGAGCACAGTCCGGAGAGGACAGGTCACCGCGGCTGGGAGGCCGTGCGCCCTGGGGGCCGGCGGGGCGCGGAGGCGGCGGAGGGCCCAGCGGAGGGGGCGACGGCCGGGTCCATGTCCTCTTGGGGACCTGCCGCAGGGCCTGGCGCCGGCTCCCGCGCTCGGCAGTGGGGGGAGAAGTCAGCCTGGCGCGTCTGCGCCCAGGTTGCCTCCGGACTCAGTCAGAGGTGGCGAAACCCAGGCGAAAGTGACAGTGACTCACAATGATCCACGGAAGACGGATGGAGGGATGTTATGCCTGAAACATAAATGAGCTTTGTATAATTTAATACCTTCAGATTGGACTTTATTGACACAGTTGCTTCCAAAATCCCTAAAGGCACAAACTATAATTAGTGAAATTGACATGGTTGAAAAAACAATTAATCATATCTTTATTGAAAAAATTAAAATGTGAAACGTGTGATTTCAGTGAACATATTTCAGTAAGAGGAAGAGGAAGCGAAGCCGTTGGGACGTTCTCCTCTGCCCAAGCATCGGAATCTGACGGCGGAATTAAATTCTGTCCGCGGAACGTAGGGCGTTCTGACCCGGCGGGGCCCGTAGAAGAGGCGTCACCTGGGTCCATGTCTTTTCCAGAGAAACGACAGGGAGGGCACAGAGGCCCGTCAGAGAAGGAGAAGGGGGTCCCCGAGGACGCAGGACACCCCATCAAACCCGGGACAGAGTGAGCATCAAAGAACGTTGGAGAAGAACAAAGTGTAACTCAGGAAGTAGGAACTGCTAGTTCCCAAAGTGGGGGGCAGCAGAGGGACAGGGGCAGTGGGGGACAGTGGGGGACTGTGGGGGACAGTGGGGGACAGTGGGAGGCAGTGGGAGCAGTGGGGGCAGTGGGGGCAGTGAAGGGCAGTAGGGGGCAGTGGGGAATAGTGGGGGCAGTGGGGGATGGTGGGCGTTCTTCTTCCCAGTGGCATCTGAGGGGTGACTGGCTTTCGCAGCACTGTAGAAATCACTGGCTTGGCTACGGGTCATGAAAAACTGCTAAATTCAGAGGGTGGTTTTATTATTTTAAATTGTTTATTTGAAATCATTTCAGACTTTAAAAAGTCGTAAAACATGGAAAGCAAGAGTATATAACTTTAATTGAGGAAAACATGGAATCACAAAAAATTCTAAATACGCCAAATAAAAGGCAAAGGGATAAATTACAGAGAGGACAGGCGGAAAAGGAATAGTGGAAACGTCACACAGAAATCTGCCGTCGTCAGCACGCACGGCACTTGTGAACGGCGTGAATGCAGCAGTGAGAAGCCTGGCTGCAGGAAGCAGCTGCAGACCGTCCCTGCGAGACGCCTCTTAAATCGAGGCCCCGGGCAGCGGGGGTTGGTGACAGCACGGAGCCCCTGCCGGGGCGGGGGGCGTCCCGGCAGACGCCGAAGCGTCCTCGGCGAGGACTGGAGCATTTCATTGCGATCGAATGCTCAGTTGAACTGGAAGTGTGAGTGACACGGTTTTAGGCATCTATAGCCTTGCGAGTCTAGAAAGGGGACACACGAGCCCGCCGTCACATGCGCCGCATTCGGACATGAGGACAGGGGTGCGGGGTCGGGGTGGGGCACAGGCGGGGACGCCCCGTCTCCGTAACTGGAGGGAGGAGAGGCGGGGAGAGCACGGTCAGCCGAGGGCGTGGGTCCCTCGGCCACACCTCACGGCGCTCACAGCGACGTCACACCCGTTCGGCAGAACGTGCCTCTCTGTGCTCGCACCTGGTCCGGACGCAGGTGTCACCGCGGGTCCCGGGTGGCGGTCAGAGCATGCGGAAGCCAGCGCAGAGGCTGGAGGAGCCACGTGGCCCTTGAACTTCAGCCCGCTCCTCCGTGTGGCTCGGGAGTTAGAGACGCCTGTGCGAGGGACACGGCGCGGCAGGGGGGACAGGCGATTCGCCCGCAGCTGTTGTTACCGTCAAAGCCCCGTCCGTGTCCAGCTGTCACAGCCCGGCTCCCAGCCGCGTCCCACCGCCTGCGGTGTCGGCCTTGCTCGGACGCCCGCGGGCTGCGTGCCCCTGGCAGGCCCTTGGCCTCTGTGCCCTGGTCGGTCAAGTGGAGGCCCCGGGAGGGCCTTCCTCAAAGGGACTGTGTCGATTAAACGAGCCGAAGCGTGTAAAACGCCCGAGTGGCTTCCGGCGCGGAGCAAGCTCATCTCGCAGCGGAGAGGGCCGCTCGCCCCTGCTGTCCGGCGAGGCGGCCCGGCGGGAACGGAGGCCGCACTGTTAGGTCTTTCGTGCAGGAGTCTGTCCCTGGGATTCAAAGCCTGTTGGGTCATGAAGCTCGTGCCAGGTCATCAGCAGTCCCGAGAGGGGCTCAGCAGGACGACCCTGTAGGCCCCGGCTCCCTCCGGGAGGGGAGACCTCACCCCAAGGCCCAGGGTCCCAGACGAGGGCGGTCGGGGCAGCCCGGAGCCTCACGCTTGCCGCCCCGGGGACCTGTTCAAACGTGTCAAGTCAGGGAATTTACAGCCACTGTCAGGAAGCAAAACCCAGCTCTTTTTCCTCAGTCACCTTTCGGAGCGTGTGATCAGTGCGTTCTCACTGGAGAACACTTGGAAAGTGCGTAGGAATAATAAGACGCAGATTGCCGCCGGCCTTCGTCCCCTGGGGACAAGCGCCGCCAGGGGGGAGGAAGCGAGTCCAGCCCCTTTTCATTCACGCGTTTGTCACCGCCCAGGGCACGGGATACAGGACGATTTTAATCTGTTCTTACTCTTAAAGTCAACTAACACTTCATGTTCGCCAACGGCTGACGGCTGACGTCTGAGATGACACAGGACACACCTCACTCCGGTCCGCCCCACGTCTCACAGGCCCCCACCTCCCTGCAGCAGGGCGTGGGCCCGGGGGTGCCCGTGTCTCAGTCGCTCGGTGCCCGCTGTGGGGAGCTGGCGGCACCGTGGCCCCTGCTGCGCCCCGGGCCTTGGGAAGCCCCGTGTCAGCGGTGGCTCCTGCGTCGTCACACAGAAGGGGGGAGGGGGTGACCGGAGGAGCAGCACGTGGGCGGCACACGCCGCACCGCCCGGCGGAGGAAACACGCGTGTGGACACGAGCCGTTGCGTGGTCCTCGGCCGGTGGCTTTCAGCTCCCCCGTTTCCGCCTGGGGTCCTGGCTCCACCGCCTGGCCCACCCGGCGCCCGGCCCCGCAGGCCTGCAGCGCGCCGGGGCGCGTCCGGGAGAACCCCGGTCCGGGCCGCGCCCGCGGTGGAGCCGGTGGCCGGACGCTCCTCGCCTAGGGCGCCCGAGCCCTTACCCTTCAGGATTTAGAGCCCAGCCGCGGCTTTAACGCGTAGAGACTTCGCCCCACTGCTTTGTGCTCCGAGCAGGAGGGGACCCCCCACCTCACCTGCCCAGCGTGCTCCCTCCCACTGGCCCCTCCCACCTCCCTCCGGCCGGGCGCTGTCGCCTCAGCGACGACAAGCCATTTGGTTTCTCCCTGGACTGCAAGTTATTTTAGGACCAGACACGAGGTGACGTACAGCGCTGGCGACATACGGCGTTTTGGGGGTGTACCTGGAGGGCTCGCCTCTCCGTCTCTGCTGTGGGGTCCCCCTGGAGCTGACTGTTCTGGGGGGCTTTTCCTGTGTTTCTCGGCCGTGAACGCTCGTGCACATCGGCCGACACCCCATTTCCCTGCTCTGCGCTGAGGGTGACGACGCTGTCCTCGTGGATGAGGGACGGCCGCGCTGGTGTGAAAACGCATTCCGCAGCATGGGTCGAGGGCGCAGTGACCTCGACCCCGCAGGGGCCCTGCGCGTTCCTGTCGCCCTCGGGGGTTAAATATTTCCTAGACGCCTTTGCAAGTTGGGCTGAGTTGGTGCGTCTGTTGCCCGCGGCACCCAGCTCAGCGTCCCAATGCGGCCGCGGGACAGAGGGGACTCTCCCGGGCCTGCCGGGGCTCCGGGCGTCCCGCGAATGGTGGTGGCATCGCCCGTCTCTGCCTCTGTCCTCACAAGGCCTGTCCCTGAGAGTCTCTCTGTGTCCTCTTCCCCTAGGGACAGCAGACATTGGATTTGGGGCCCACGTACCATCCGGGTGACCTTATCTTGAGCTCCTTAATGTGATGACACCTGCCGGATCCATCTCTAGTCAGGTCACCTCCGCAGGAGCGGGAGGGGGTGGGGCAGGTCAGGTCTGTCCTCAGGGGGGGACGCGGTTCCCATCTCTGCCCTTCTGTCTCACGTGTTCAGCTGGTCACGCCTGGGACCCCTCACTCCGAGTCCCCCAGTGCTCGGGAGCCCCCTCAGAGGGTGAGTGGCTGTCCCCCGAGGACCCGAGGAATCCAGCGAGAAGGAAGGAGAGACGGTTTTGCAAGGCAACGTCACATCACAGCTCGAAGTGCCCGGTAAGAAAGAGGCGTTTGAGGGTTCTGTGTGGCTGAGTCGCCCTGGCGCAGAGTCCCCCCCTCTCCCTGACCCCAGGGGGCTCTGGGACCCGCTCCCAGTGCAGGCCATGGTGCTTCCCACGCGTTGGCCGGGGGCTGGGCCCGGGGCGCCTGTGCCAGCTGCCGCCTCTGACTGGCCGAGTGACAGCGAAAACCCAGCAAATATGAGTCACGGGCAGTGCCAGGCACCTGGCCGACAAGCTGCGCTGGTGCCTCTCAGCGGTGGTGACCGGTCAGTGAGACCTCGGTACACTCGCTCCACCAGGTCAGCAGCAGAAGGCTGCGGCAGGCTGTGCGCTGCGGCGCTGCGGGCGCAGGAGGCGGGGCTGCGGTGCAGGAGGCGGGGCTGCGGGTGCAGGAGCGGGGCTGCGGGGCAGGAGGCGGGGCTGCGGGTGCAGGAGGCGGGGCTGCGGACGCAGGAGGCGGAGCTGCGCGCCGCGCCTGCGCCCTCCAGGGGGAGCTCGCGGAAGGACCAATGGCTAGCCCCGCCCTCCCTCGCCGGAGGGGGCGCCCTAGAGTTTGTACAAAATAACTTTGAATTGCAAATCGGACACAGCCCTCCAGCTTTGCAGGGGTTGCTCTCAGAATCATGATTCTGTGTCTCGAACATCCACACACCCCCCGCGCCCCGCCCAGCAGGGAGGGTGGGCACCCCACGTGAGTGGCCGTCTTCGCTGTGGGCTTGGTCAAAGAGCGTGATGAGCAAGTGATCGCCATTCGCCGCAGCAGGACCGCTCCTAGCCTGCGACAGGCCTGTTGTGTATCCAGCGAGTGTTCATCGATTGACATCCGCGGCAGGTGCTCAGAACTCGCCGTGGGCGCGGCCCCTGAGAGCGAGAAGCAGAGGGAGGTCCAGGCGGGGCCCACGGGCACGGCTGGCGGTGGGGAGGCCCTCCACACGGTGACACAGAGGACGCACCCTGCAGCCGCAGCGTATGGGGGGAGGGGCACGACTGGGACGCAGGCGGGCCGGGGGCGGCCCCGGGGCTCGTAGGACTTGGCAGGGCCACGGGGGACAGAGCTGTCAGCGGACATTCCCACATGCTGGCCAGGGGGGCACGGGCCGGGGCCCGGGCTGCTCGCGGCGGTGATGGGGGTCCAGTTTGTGGTCCGGGAACATCCTCCCTGCTGCTGCTGCTGTGCGGGTGCGGGAGGAAGGCGGAGGAGGGGCTTTCGGGGTGGCAATGACGGCAGCTGGGGCCGAGATAGACAATGAAGCTCAGAGCAGATGGTCAAAGTCGTACCCAGGAATCAAAGGATTGTTAGGGTTTAGGGTCGGGGGGCATCGGGGTCTAGACACAGGTGTGGGGTCAGGGGCCATGGGGTGAGGAGTCCTTGGGGTCCGGACATGGGGCTGCAATGATGTTTTGCATCTCCCACGCGCTTCCTAGCCTTCCCTAGACCAGTGGCCCCAGAGACGTGGACAACGGGGTGACTCTTGCAGCCCCCTCACATCGCACATCAGCTGCGGACGCACAAAGTCCAACACATCCGTGTGATGGAAGGTCACCCCGCGGCGCCGGTGAAGGACTCTACGGCGTGCACAGACGGCCCGGGGCATGGTCCTGGGCGCAGGGAGGCCCCCCCAAGGAACCCCATGGCTGTGGTTCTGTTTACAGGGAAATGGCAGAGGTGGGGGGCTCGGGGGCACCTGTGGCTGTGAGAAGCAACGCCGTGGTGAGAGGGTTTGCTCCCAGAGTGTCGAAATGTTCTAAATTCAGATGACGGTGATAGTCCAATGGCTCCGTGAATCCATTAATACTGTCGAATGGTACACCATAAAGCCTGAACTTTATGAATTATATCTAAATAAAGATGTCAAAAACGGCTTCATCAGTACGATAGAAAATATAGATGAAATAGGCAAATCTACGGAAACACAAACCTTACTAAACCAACACAAATGATAGCAAATCGCATCACCCAAAATCTAACCGAGGGATGCTACATGCAGACATGCGAGCCTCTAATATTTAAGAGCTAAGATCTGTTTTAACCAAACTGTCCCAGAGAATCTAAAAGGAAAGAACGCTTCTCAACTTATTTAACGGGCCATCATAACCACGACACTGAGAACTGGGAAATTAAAAGAAAGAAAATTCATAGATGACTCTTATTAACGCAGACACGGATACTCTCAGTAAAATGCTGGCCAACTAAGCCCATAGGCATATGAAGTATAAATGCTCACGGCGAAACGCGGGTCATCCTGAAACTGCGTGTGGTTTAGCATCGAAATAACCATCAATTTCCTGCTGCCGGCTCAGAGATACAAAGTCACAAGTGGCCGTTTCTAACGATCAACAGCAATCTGGATCCTTTTAAATAACACACATTTTAAAGGAAAGAACATCAAGACTTCAGGACTAAAGAAAACAGAAGTAAAGTCCAGAGAGCGTGAGCCCTTTGATTAGAGAGGAGGCGCTTGGTGCGCTCCCGGGGCTGGTGGCACGTGGCACAGGCGTAAACAAAACACGCTGTCTGCACACAGAGGGACACCTCAGCTTGAAGGATGACGTCCTGACACCTGCTCTGACGTGCTGGACCTTGGGGACACCGGGCCCAGTGTGAGAAGCCAGTCACAGAAGGACCGTGCCGTGGGGTCCGCATAGACGAGGACCTGGGAGTCAGGGGCGCCGAGGCAGAGAGTAGGCGGCCAGGCGGGGCCGGGGAGGGTCGGCGTTTATGGGGACAGAGACTCGGTGTGGGAGACGATGGGGGTGATTGACAGCCTCACGAATGTATACCGTACCACTGAACTGTGCACTTGGAAATGGCTGACAAGGTAACATTCATGTTATGTGTATTTTAACACAAGAAAAAGTTAGAAAAGAAAAGGAATAAGTCTCACTCCTCAAAATTATGCTGGCGGTCCTAGCACGCAGGTCAAAATAGAAGATAAACAACATAAAACCAAGGAAAATTGGAAAATGAAACATTTTTTAGCAGCAGGCAATATGATTGCTGTATAGGACATCTCAGCACCACGAACTGGGTAGCAGCATCGTGATTCTGTCACACGACCCCCTCCGCTAGGCACTTACTACGAAGACCGCTGTGAGCACATCGGTGGGGCCTCGTCCACACGCTCCCAAAAACAGCGAGTCTCATCAGCACGAGACTGACAGACAAATTGAGTGTGTTTATCTGGTGGAAGATCCGTCAGCAATAAGAAAAAAAATGACTGCTGGTCTGTGAGGCAACAAGACGGGTGAACCTCAAATCCCTAGTTGGCCAAGGCGTGAGGACAGAGAGTGGGCGTGGCACGACCCCCAGGTGGGGAGGCGCCCGCCAGCGAGGGCGGGGGGACGAGGGACTGTCGAGTGCCTTGTTTCGGGTGCTGGCTGCGCAGGCGTACGCAGCGGCTTAAACTCACCGAACCGGGCGTTTAAGATCTTTGTGTTTTCATACGTCAGGTCTATCTTACTTTTAAAAGGGAGCAAAACATTTACTGTAATTCACCACATCAACGGAGTGAGGTAAAAACTGCTTTTAATAGATGAAAACTAAAGCACTTGCAAACACATCTATACCCACTTGTGATGAAGACGCTCGGCAAGCTGGAAGCAGAGCGGACTTGTCCTAAAGCTGGAGGGGTGGCACACGATGGCGAGACGGTGGGGTCCTGCCCCGGCGACTGCAGGTGTGGCCCGATGCTGACTGTCACTCCCCGCTTCTGATGTCGAACTGGAGACATCTGGACAGCGCGTTGAGGCAAGGGTGGGAATGGCAGCACGGGGACTGGAAGCACAAAAGTCATCTCAATACGACGTGATTGATTATGTAAAACTTCAAAAAGGTCACAGAATAATTATTCAGATTAATAAGTTGCATTTATCATGATTACTGGAACAAGGTAAATATCACGTTTGTTTTTACATAAAAGCCAACAATTAGAAATGGAATTTAAGAAGATGTTATATAAATAGTATCAAAAATATTAAACACAGAGGAACACACCTCGTAGGGGAGCTCGCGACCTTCGGCCGGAAATGCGACCGTGGGAAATCGCGGTATCTCAGAACCGCAGGGGTGGTGTGGGCTTTGAGTCTGCGTGTGGTGGCCCTCGGGGGCCAGGGGCGGGGTCAGGAGGCTCAAGGAGAGGGGACATCCACAGCTCTAAGCTTTGGGCCACCAGCAATGAGGGGTCCACCCTGCGCCGTGCAGGGCCGTCAGGATGGCCAGCCACTCCTGAGCTGCCCGCCAGCCGGTTGCTCTGGCTGGTGCTGAGAGCAACTCCATGCCCGGCCTAGACCCCGGTTGAGGTCTCCCGCCCTGGCCCCTCCTGCCCTCCGCCTGCCCTGCAGCAAACACCCCGCACACGGTTATGAATTTCCAGTCAGAGAAGCTGTCCGGTCACCACTGCTGGGGGCCTGCACGGCTCGGCCGGGGTGCAGCTTGGGCGAGGTGGGGATGAGGCATCAGGGGCGATTCGAATGTCCCTATGTGCAACAGCCTTCCCCAGAGGTACAGGGGACACGCGGAGGGCACTGGAGGAGGAAAATACCAGGTTCCACCTGTCTCTGTGGGACTGGAGAGACTGATGACACGCCGCGTGGTGACGTGGAGAGCATGGCCGGACGCAGGAGCTGGAGCTGGCCGAGGCCACCGCGAGCAGGCGAACACATCTGCGGGGTCTCACTCCGGACTCGCGGCTCGGCGTCCCCTTGTGAGGACAGGAAACCCCGGGAGGGCCCGATTCGCGGAGGGAGGCGGTCACTGAGTCTGGCTTGAGGACAGGTGACGGGTCTGCGGCCGGAGCCTGCAGGCCAGGTGACTTTTCAGCGGGGCGCCGTTACCTGCGCTCAGTTATTTAGCAGCCCGTTGGCTGAAGTGCGGGAAGGGACCTGCGATGCGATGCGCCTCCCGGGAAATTCTCCGTGTCCCGTGCGGCCTTTTCACAACTGACAAAACGAGGGTGTGAAAGAACTTCCTGCCCTCGCCGGCCGTGGTGGGACAATGCAGAACCGACGCTTCTGAATATTTCAAGACCATGTTTGCACGGGCAGGTGGGTGGGGCTGGCAGCCCCCACGGCACCCCTCGCCCTGGAACCCCTCGCCCTGGCACCCCTCGCCCCGGCACCCCTCGCCCCGGCACCCCTCGCCACAGAACCCCTTGCTGCCGCTCGGCTGGTGCCCACTTCCTCCAGGGCCAGGATGGCTTCTCTGTAGGTGCACCAGGCAGGTGGCCGAGCCACGTGGACGAGGAGGAGGAGGCTGCAGACCGGCTCGTTCCCCACCCACGGAGCCAGAGGTGCTTGGTTCTCGCGTGGCGCTTCTCTCACTTCATCTAGTGTGGGAGTGGGCCCGCTGGACGCTGCCCTCCTCACTGACTGGACAAACGACAGGGCGGGTGACATTTCTCAAACATGGTTTTTCCTGAAATTTGGTGTGTGTTAAATTACTCTCAGGCTCATCCAACTAGGGACCCAACTAACGACCCATCCGCAGCCTGGCTCTGTGCTGTCAGGTCCCACGAGGCCCCGTCGCGCGAATCACTGGTGGCCAATCGCTCTGATCCGCTCTCGTCTCCACCGATTCTGGAAAACACTTCTGTCGGTCCCACGTCCACCTCTCCGGTCGGCCTTCCCGTTGTCCAGGGTGTTTATTTTGCGTTGTCCGACTGGCGAAGGCAGCCGCTGATGGCCGTTTCTGCTCTGCCGTGGCTTCTGCCCCTGCTCTGCTCCGGATGAGGCCCGTGACCATGGGGCCGGCGGCGAGAAAGAGCCCGTGCTCTTGGTGGGCGGCCTCCCGGGGGCTTCGATCTGTCTGCGTGCGGGTCAGTGAGAGGGGAGTGACTCCAGAGTGGGCATCTCCTGGCCACCAGTCCAGTGGCGGCCCCTCCACACACACCTGGCTGTCACACAGGTGACTCGAGCCCGCCACGTGGGAAGCGAACTTTGCGACCTCGGGCTCCGCTGTCTTTTTTCACGTGTGGGCAGAACGACGGAGGACAGCGCCCTGCGCCCACGGCGTGGAAGCCTTCGCACGTCTGAAGTGCAAGCGACCGCTCTGCGGCCGCTGCGTCGCGGCCTTGCGATCTCGCCATTGTTCTCGGCACGTCATTTCAGATATTGAAAAAAATCCCCCCGATGGCCCCTGCCTCACTCTGCAGGCTCCCGGTCCAGTAGCACCCAGTCGCGCCGGGGCGGCCAGAGACCAGGCTCCTCCTGAGCCCTGAATGGAGGAACTTGCCCCTGGCCACGCCCCAGCCACGCCCCGGACAGGACTGGCCACGCCCCCAGCCACGCCCCACTCCGGATATCCCCGCGTTAGCTGCCAAGCTCACAAGGTTACCCCGACCGACAGCACACACATCAGCGGCCATGGCGCTCCCCGGCTGCTCTGTCTCCCCTTCCCCCCGCACCATGAGGACGCCCGGCCTCCCTGTCCCAGTGCCCTCCCACCACCTGCTGTCAGGGAGGGCATCTCTAGTCCTAGGGCCACCGTGAACCCCATCCCGTGCCTGTTTCCAGATGTCACCCCTGGAAACGTCCTGTACCACATCTGTACCTGTCACCTCTGCCCCACGCCTGGGAACCTGGTGCATGCGAGGGGGGCGTCCCTGGAGAGACCAGGACTGGGGGGGGGCACTGTGGAGTCCTCTCTATGTGGCCCAGGTGCTGTCTGCAGACAGATGAGCCAGACAGAGCTGGGGCATCCTGGCACCCCGGCTGTGACGAGGCGTCAGATGCACTTTTAGGGCTGAGCGACCTACGTGCCAGCCCATCCCAGACAGCCCTGCTCTCTGCTTGTGTCTCTGTGCAATTATTCATGGGGCCCCCTCCACTCTCAGGGCCCCAGTGAGGGACAAACTAGGGGCCCCCCTCGTGGGCTGGGCAGGCACCGTGCAGCTGTGGTCCACCCCCTCTGATTCCCAAAGCCCTTCCCGGGCCTCACACGCGGATGGGGAAACCCGGCCTGCTCCACGGCATCTGCAGCAGGCCTCCCGGGCTGCAGCCCGGGAGGGGCCTGGGGACGGGGGGCCTGGGGACGAGTGGGGCCTGGGGAAGAGCAGGACCTGGGGACATCGGGGCTGACGCTGAGACACGCTGAAGCTGCCACCTCGCAGCACCAAGCTCCATACCCGACGCCTGCAGTTCGAGCTCCTGGGTGAAACTGTGCTGATTACTGGGGCGCCGTGGTCCCCACGCCAAGCCCGTTCGCATCCCCGCTGGCTCCCAGCTGACCTTCAGGTTCTCAGGGCCTTTGGGGGCGAGGGCCTCGGGAGAAGCCTCCAGGGCGCGTGCTAGGAGCTCCGTGAATGAGGCGCGCGTGAGCCGCGGAGCTGGCGCTTTCCCGGGCGCGACCTGACGCCCGCGCACTCCTGCGGCTGCAGCGCCGAGTGCGGCAGACGCCTGGGCAGGGCGGGAGGCAGCGCTCCTGCGTGGACGTCTGCTTTCCTGGGGGCGGCCCCCGCGGCCAGCATGGATCCCAGGGACCCTGACCCCGGAGGAAGCCGCGTCTGGAGCAGCCCGTGGCCCCGCGCTGGGAGGCGAGGCGCCTGCTTTGGCGGCACGGCGCAGAGGCTTGCATTATTCACCCGCCTGCTCAATAATTTAGGCTGCAATCAACTCGCAACACAGAAAGCTCGTCCGGCCGCCAGCACTGTAGTGAAACGCTATTGAACTTGAGTTTGGAGAGATGCAGACGTCCAGTTAACCTGAGTTATGATGACTTGGCGGTCACGGAGAAGGAGCTGGTGGCTAATGCCTGAAGCGAGTGGCCTGGGCGCACCCCCGGCCATGGAGCCTGCGCTGCCCCAGCCTCATTCTCGGTCTCCTCCAGGTAGGCCGCCAGGATTCATCATATCCAGCACCCATCGTGCAGCCCAGAAGGAGGCTTGGTGCGTGTGTGCGGGCCCACCCTCCTCTCCCCCAGCAAGCCTGAGACCTGGGCGGTCCATCCTCCACACTGCCCCCGCCTCCCGTCCCCCACCTCCCATCCCCCCTCACCCCTCCCACCCCACCTCCCATCCCCCTGCCTCCCATCCCACCAGAGCCAGGGCCAGTGAGGGCCACCAGTCCCTCCCCCAGGGGCCTCCTTGACCTCTGGAAGAGCAGGCACCTTGCTGCCCAAATCGCCTCCACCCCCCACGATCCGGCGCCCTGTCCTTCCCGGCATAGCACGGCTGCTCATGCCGCCTCCCCGCCCACGTGGTCCACTGGGCTCCTCTGAAGCTGTCCTTGACCCCCAGCCCAGCCCGCCACCACCCTGCCCCTCGCTCTGCCCCCGGTGGCCGCAGATGCCATGGCCCCTTGCCCGGTGCTTCCTGCGTGGGGCCAGAGTGCAAACACCGTGGTCTGGCTGTCCCTCTCCTCCTCCGCTGTCCCCGCGTGTCCTTTGAGGGCAGGAAGGGTGATTTCTCCTCAGTCTCCAGCCCTGTCTGGCCTGACCCAAGCTGACCCATGACCCTGTTTCTCTCCAGGACCCCTGCAGGGGTGGGGCGTGGGTCTCGGTGTGGACGAGAGCCCAGTCCCTGTGTCACTCTAGCTCCCGGTGGCTTCAGACGAGGGAGGTGGTGACTGCGCCGCAGGGAGGGGGCGGCCGCAGCCCCCTCCACTTCTGCAGCTCTCGGCAGCTCCTTCCGGCGGTGACTCAGCGCCCAGGATTCCTCCATCCGAAGGCCCTGCCAGCGGCTCCTCGAAGCTCTCCACTGGGTCCCTTCCACCTGCAAGGACTCTTGGCAACGCGCAGGAACCTGGCAGTCCCTGTGAAGCTGGCTGGGCCCAGCTGGCGTGGGCGTGGCCTGGAGTCGGAGATAAAGGCGGGGACGCCTGGCCCTGGCCACTCTGCTGAGGGCTGTCCTGCAGTGACAGCCTGATGGTGGGGCCCTGAGCAGAGACCTGCCGGGTCTCTTTGTGTCTTTGTCACTTTGCCTCACAGAGCACTGGGGGTCAACATGTGGTGCCCAGGGTGTGTGTCCAGGTTTCCAGGGCAGCGTCCATCCTGGAGGGACGAGCCGTTCTCTGCGCAGGCCGGAGGAGAAAGGAGTGGCTCCTTACAGCACAGTGTGGCCGCTCCTGGTGGCCGGCCCCGGGTGGTCCTTCCTGGTGCATCGGCCAGCGGGGGCACAGGGGGTTGTCTGGGCTGACTCTGCTCTCCCCGGGTGACCACTGTGACCTTAACCGAACCAGCAGCTCTCACCACGGAGCAGCGACCTCTGCGACACCCGGCTCTTACAGGCGGTGCACAGGTGCTCCACGCTCCGGAGGACACGCTCCTGGGCCCTGCAATGACTTGGTGGCGATCCCACAGGCGGGGAGACGGGAGCTCAGGCGCTTGCTCATGGCCACGTAGGTGGTGCTGGGACCCGGTTGAACCCAGAGTGTCTATCACTGGGCACCTCAGCTCCTGTGGGCCGTGCAGGGGACGCGGTGGCCCAGGCAAAGACAGCGAGGACGATGCAGCAGGAGGCGGAGAGGCGGGCCCAGCGGCTCCACTCACTGGCCCGCTCCAGCCCTGCTCTGCCACGCCCGCCAGACAGCAGGGCGCCCCCTGGCTCCCGCTCAGCTGGGGCTGGGTTTCCCTTTGGGGCGATGAAAGGCTCGGGACGGGGAAGCGGTGGCGGTTACACAACACTGCGAATGCGCCAGCTGTCAGTGGCGGTGGACTTTGCGCGGCGTGTTTTACCACAATGGAAAACAGACGCTGTGGCGCTGGAGTTCCAGCGTGTGGGTTCAGCGCGCTCCGGCTGTCGCTGCGGGCGCTGCGGAATCTGAGATTTTGGGGATGGGCTCCGGCTGTGTCACTGACAGAGGACGGGAGCACACAGCCCCCACCTGGCTCTACGGAGCTTGGTATCCGCCTGGGTGTGGGACATGTCACACGCGATTATCCCCGAATGCCAGGAAAGCCCGCCCGCCCGGCATGACAGGTGGGCCAGCTCGGGCGCAGCCACTCGCTGGCGCCTGCGGGCCCGCGTCCAGCCAGTTACGCGCGGAAACGAGATCCAAGCGCGCAGATGGCCGGCCCTCACCCGAGCATATGGACGCTCGCCTCGCAGCACGGGTGCCACGCGCTGTTAGGATAAACCCACCCCAAACAGCCCCGTGGGCTGCTCGAACGTGCGACACTCTGGGCTCGTGAATGCAACACCAGCATGTGCGACCCGACCATGGGGCAGGAAGGACGGATGGGGCGGGCCTGTGGGCTGTCACACCTCCTCCCCGAGGCCGGCCCCAAGCAGAGTTCTCAGTGAGGCTCTGTGTGGGAACCCACGTGATTTCCTTAAAATTTAAATTGATCTGGGTCCCGCGCCCCTCTGTCTGCCACCTGCCCACCTGGAAGTCTGCCACCTTTGTTGCCTGTACCGCCATCTCTTTCCAGAAACTCCCTGCACACGCAAAGCCCGCCTGCTGTAGCGCCCCCTCCCTTCCGGAATCCCAGAAGGAGGTGCCATTGCTGCACCTCTCACCCCCAGGCCCTTCCTGCTCCCACCCCAGCACCCATTTTTTTGTGTTTCTAGTGTCTGGGCCCCGCCCCGCCCTCGCCCCGCCCTCACTCCTCGCCCCGCCCTCGCCATCGTCCCGCCCTCTCCCTAGCCCCGCCCCACTTCTAGCCCCGCCCCACTTCTAGCCCCGCTCCGCGTTCTTGTCTCCAGGCTCCTGTCCAGGCCTCACAGCTCCAGCACCCGCCAAGTCCTTCTCCCACAGTCCGTCAGCTGCCCCTCCACCTCCCTCCTGCACATTTACGGACTCTGCGAGGACAGGGCCACTCAGACGATCCAGGATAATCACCGCATTTGAAGGTCAGCTGACCGGCAGCCTGAATGTCCCCGTGCCACAGAGCCTGGCCTGTTCGCACGCTCCCGGGGCGGGTGGGGACATCTGACTGTCCTTCTGCCCGCATGTGTGTACTGACGGACTCACTCCAATCCCGACCCCTGGACCTGCACATTTGGATGAGCAGTGAAAAATAATATTGTTTTTGAAAAACAATGTCATTAGAAATTGTCCCAGTGCAAGAGCCTTATGGGACATGATGCAAGAAAACCCCGATTACGTACAAACCTTGGCGCACACGCTCCTCAAAGTCCTGGCTTTGTAACAGTATTCGCGGCCTATTCTCTAATTTCCTTTCACAAAATTAACTTAACAGTTTCATAAAAAACGGACCCGTTTCGCGCCTGCCCACGGTCCGCTCATTCCCTTGCTTCGTTGCGACTGTGCGTGCGCGGGCCACGCGGTCCCCGCCCCGAGGCGGCTTGCGGACCGAGAGCTGGAAGATAACGCTGTTGCTTTAAGCCACTAGTGGCGCGAGTTGTCACGCAGCCCCTGGGACCTCAGACACACACCCCTCCCTGAGCTTCGACCCAGGGCCGCTGAGTAACCAGAGCGACACAGCCCCCGGCGGTTGCATGGGTTCCCTGCGCACGCCGGCACCCGCAGGGGCGGGGTGGCCGGAGCGCCGGGGCGTGTGGACGCGGCAGGGCTGTGTTTGCGGGGGCAGGGGCCAGAAGGGACGTTTGGGGTGAGGAGTGAGCATCTTGGGTAGGCGCCTGGCCATGCTGAGGCCCTGCCTGGTGAGCACAGAAGAGAGGAGGGGAGGGACGAGGCTGCAGAGAACGCTGGAGGCCCGGGGCAGGTGGTGCAGGTGTGCAGGGGGCGAGAGCGCAGTCCCCGCGGGGGAGGGGCCCGGCCTGGGTCTCCCAGGGACAGGCTCCCTGCAGTGGGACCGACTCCTGCAAGCCAAGGCTGCAGCAGGGTGGCGGCAGAGACCAGGCTCCGGAGATGTGCTTGGTGAGGACGGTGGTGAGAACCAGAAGTGCCTGGACCCTGGATATTTCTGGACATTGAGCTCGATTTACTGGTGTGTTAGACGCAGGCTGTGAAAGAAAGCAGGGAGTCCAAGAAGCCAGCGCGTGTGGCCCCTGGCACTGATGCCTCACCTCACCTGGCCATCTCCGTGGAGGGGGTGGGGCTTGCCTTCGGATGTACCTGCAGTTCTGTACAAAGTTGTCAGATGCAAACACACCTCGGGTAGAGAGTGGGTGGATGAAGCCTTCCCCTCCAGGAGCTGAGTAGGCGGCTTGGGTCCCGCCCGGTGGACAGCCTCCACCCTGGTCACTTAGAACACCAACAGTGCTCTAGGACCATGGAGGTACACAGGGGGACAGGGCACTGCAGGCGCCCTAGTGCAGAGATCCATGGTGGACCAAGTGGCTGCATTAAAATCGGTGCCAGACATTGGCGAGGAGAGGCTGGGTGACAGGCCCTTGCAGCCCGACACCCCAAGTTGTGTTCACGAGGTCGCAAGTGGCCTTGGACTGACCGCCGTTATCGGGTCCACCTCAGAAGAGAGCCCCGCCCAGCAGGGGAGGTAGACGATTAACAGCCGCGCCCCCCTGAGCTGCTGGTTAACGCACAGGTAAACTCTGTTGAGACGCCGCTGCTTTATGGACAGTCTAGTTATTTGCACACACCGGAGAGGCGCAAGCTTCCGACTTACCATGTGGCTGGCCGCAGAGATGAGGAAGGCGATCAGTGCCACCAGTGGCGTTCCTGGGGGTGGGGGGGGCACCTTTCATTTGGTTTGCCTGATAATTAAGAGATATTAAGCGAGACCTGTCCTAACGGGAGCCTCTCACCTACACTTCTCACTGAGCCAGAAAACCCAGAGCAGGGCCACGTGGACACTCGCCACAGGATCCAGGCCGGCTGCCCAGGAGGCCGCTCTGCTGCCCCAGCCAGACACGTCCACCGAGTGTGTCCACGACTTAGGGCAGTAACCACGGTCCCCACTGTGGCAGCGTGTTCTGGGTCACACCCACAATGCACACCAGGCTGTAGGGTGCCATTTCTTATTATAAAGTTTCATTTACACCTTCATAATGGAAACCCACACACATGCTAATGAAAATAATGCATGCTCAGTGTACATACACCGGATGCCAGAGAAGGGCACATGAAACAGGTGAGGATCGCCGTCCTCCTACGGGAAGATTGCTGAAAATCACTCGGTGTGTATACTCTGCAAGAGGTCCATCCATCCATCCATCCATCCATCCATTCATCCATCCATCCCTCATCTATGTATCTACCTATCCATCATCTATTTACCTATCTATCCATCTATCCATCCATCTGTCCATTCATCCATCCACCTATTATCTATGTAGCTATGTATCTATCCATCATCTATCTCTCTATCCATTTACCCATCCAGCCATCATCTACTCATTCATTCATTATCTACCCATCCATCCATCCATCCATCCATCCATTCATCTATTATCTATCTATCCATCATCTATCTATCTCTACCTATCCATCCATCCATCCATCCATCCATCCATCCATCCATCCACCATCTACCTATCTATATATCTATGTATCTATCCATCATCTATCTGTCTATCCATCTATTCATCTACCCATCCATCCACCATCCACCCATTCACCCATCATCCATCCATCATCCATCTATCCACCCATCCATCTATCCATCCATTCATCATCTATGTATCTATTTATGTATCTATATATCTATCTACCTCTATCAATTATTTGTGTTTAAATACAACATAATGTAATAACATAACATAACATAACATAACATAACATAACATAACATATGAAACACGGTGTAGGCAGAATAGTGCCCTCCCCATAGATGTCCATGTCACAATCCCCTAAACCTGTGACTAAGCTACCTTACACGGCAAGGGGACTGAAGGCTGCAGATGGAATTAGGTTCCCAGCCAGCCAACCTTAAATCAGGGTGGTTAGCTTGGATCATCCAGGTGGGTCCCCTCCGCACTCACCTTTGTAGGAACTGCTTCTTGTCACGTACCCTCACCACAGCTCGTGAAGGACAACCTCTCGTGGTTGTCCCCCAGTTGCTAGGTACTATTCGTTTCTTTGATCATTTTGCCAATTAACCTTTGCCCCGGCATGGCCTGTCCCTGGGGTGGTCTGGGTCACCGTGCATGAATATCAGGAGCCTCCCCATCTGCTGGTGGCTTTATCTGATCAGCCATCTCCTGATGGCACGTGGCTCGGAGCCAGGATTGACAGGGCTTCTCTGGTGCGTCTTCCAAGATGCCTGGACCTTGTTCTTCCGCCGAGTTACCGTTTCCAAATCGTGACGTTCTGCTTTTGAGTTAATTAAATCTTCCTGTTTTCCTTTGAGCATTTGTTGGTCTCATTCTCATTTCTTAAATTTCATGCTCATTTATTTTTATTGTTTTTTTTTAACAAATAATTATGAAGGCAATGAAATTTGATCTGGTGGAGTTTTTCTCCCTTAGCGTTTTCCAGTGAATTGTTTTCTTAACAAATCACAGCCGCAGTCAGATGGCTCAGGACTTATGTTTTCTTTCTTCATTCCCAGGTTTTAGGTCTTTTTTTCAGGCGCGGTTTTGTCTGCAGCATCCCCCGCTATTATTTTGAGTTGCCAGGGAACATTCTCCATCTCGTTTCTGATTCTGCAAGCTATGGAACTCCTTTACTTGTAGGCGTGGCATAGCGTATCACTTATTTTCCAAAATTTCCAGTGCAATTAAAATCAGTTGATTGCTTCTAAGTTATATTGTTCAGAACATGTGCGATCCCATTTCTATTTGTTGTCTCACATACAGAACTGTATGGGTTAGTGTCTCTCAGAATATGCGTTTGCATATGTTTCTCCTTTGTTTCTTGTATTCTATTTGTCTGTTAATTCTGGTCATTGGAAATGTTCATATTTTTTCTTCGCCACATCTCTTGGAAGTTGCAAGTAAGTGAACTTCGTTTTCTTACAGTTCGAACATGTTTTCCCTTTAATTGAGAAGTAGAGTTCATTTACATTTTTAAACAATATTTGGTTCTAAAATTTAGCATCGTTTATGGATGTACACAATAGCAATAAGGTTATATGTAGATTTTAAAACATTCATCAGAATATTAATATTCAGATAGCCTATCACCAGCTTAGCAAATACGAGGTCCCCCGTGCCACACTCTCCACCTGGGTGTCCCCCTTGCACTGCCTGCTCTGCCCTGGAGGTCATCACTTTTGTAGATGGTGTGGCAACCATGTCCCTGTTTTTCTTTACAATGCCACTCCCTAAACAAGTGCGTCCCTACACGGCATCCCTAAGCAACATGTTCCCTTATTTTATCTACTTTGAAGTTTAAATGGAACAGTTCTGTATTTATCATTTTTTGATTTGATTTAACCCACTATTTTTTTGAGATCCATTCACGTTAAAGAGCATAAAGTATTTTCACCCTCACACACTATTTCGTTGTATAAGCATGCTATATTTTTACATTCTGTTGTTGATCTGCATTTGTGTCAGTTTCAGCCTTTTTTCTTTATTAAAAATTGTGCTCGATCAAGATGAAATGATGGACTAGGTTTACTCTTTTGCCTGAAAAAAAAAAAAACAAGAAAAAACAGACGTAATTTATGAAACGTTTTGTTTTTTTGTTTTTTTAAACAACGGTTTTCAAGGCACTGAACACTGAGCCATGGAGGTCCGTCGTCACTGAGAAGGGACAGGCAGGTCCCAAACAGCCCCAGGCTACGGTCTTGGAGGCTGTGGCTGTGGAGCGGGGTGCGTTGGTGGTGGCCCAGGGACACTGGTGGTCCCCCTGAGTTGAAGAAGCAGAGCTGTGGGTCCAAAGGGACCACATCCCAGCATCTGGATTTCACAGGACACAGCACCTGAAGGCGAGAGACCAGGGGAGAAGCCCAGAGGCTCACAGAGCAGAGCCCGCAGGTGTCTGTCAGAACCGGCCAGCACGGGGACCCAGCCCTGCTGCTCGGCGGGTGCGGAGTGAGCACCTGTGCCCAGCAGCTGCAGCCTGGGGTGGAAGACTCGGAGAGGCCCCGCCTTAGCAGGGATAGACGACAGCGGGTCCCAGACTCTGTGCCACACAGTCCTGCAGAACAAATCTCAGAACGAGCCCAAAGGACTGAACTGTTTTCCCGTCACCTGCTTGCATCCCAGCCCAAAGCTCAAGAGTCTTCGCAGAAACACGGAAATGCCCAGCACCCAGTGCACTGAAGTCATAGTTTCTGATATCTGGCCCCTCAAAAAGTCCAAGCATGCAAAAAACCGAAAAATGTGCCGCACGATGAGAAGAACAATTGATAACTGAAACACTTTTCAAAAGGATAAAACCGGGGGCTAAACCCAGTCACATGCATTGTTATAAAGCCACAGTAATCCAGCGAGTGACAGTGCCACAAATGTACACGCGATCGGGGGCCGGGCAGAGGGTTCTGGCGCGGAGACAGACGGACAGGTTGAAGGCAAGGGCGAGCGATGCGGCGCCACGTACTTGGTCGATAACTGGCTTTTGCCAAAGGTGCAGAGACCATTCAGTGGATTAAAATTAGTTTTCTCAGCGAATGGTCCTGCAACAGTTGAACACACGTCATTGTGCAAAAAATGAGCCTCCCTCTGTAATGTGCACCGTGCGTCAACAGTAACTCAAAATGGGTCACAGGCCTCCACGAAAAATCCGAGACCGCCAAGCTTCTAGAAATAAACGTGGGAGAAAATACTAGACAAATGTTTTTTAAATATAAAACCAAAGCATGCCCTATGTGAGACAATTAATAAAAATAAAACACTTCTCTTTTTGAAATATACTATTAACAGGATGAAAATGCCAGCCACGGGCTAGAGAAAATATTTGCACATCACCCATCTGACACAGAACCTGTATTCACGACACACAAAGAACCCACAAACGTCACTAACGGGGAAATCAAGCCACCTACCAAACATGGCGACAGACACTTCACCAAAAATACACGCGGACGGCAAATGAGACATGAGACGGAGGTCAAGGTCATCGGCCATTAAGGAAATGTACATCAGAACCGCAATCAGACACCAGGGCACCCCATGAGAATCGCTAAACTTAAACACTCGCGATCGGTGGGCGGGGACGATGCACGGGGCACAGACGCAGGGAGCGACAGCCCCTGGCACGGAAGGGGGGCGCCGCTAGCCTGAGCCCCGAAGCGGGCACATCTCCGGGCAGTGGCGGCGGGTGAGAGCAGCAGACAGGTGAGCGCGCGCGCATCGCGCATCGTTCCATCTATGAGACGTTCTGGAAACTGCGGCCCAGCGCACAGCGAAGGGGACCGGAGCGCAGACTGCCAGGCATGAGAAGGAAGGAGGGCAAGAGGGCGAGGGCGCGCGGGGGCCCGGGGGACTCTGGGGCTTGGCTGTGCGCGCGCGTGTGCAGAGACCTGTCCGTGCTTTTCCCACAGCCGCACTCCACTGCCTCTCGGCCACCCTCCGCGCAGCCATTCCGCACGCGGCGCCAGCGCCAGCCCCGCCGCCAGCGCCGGCTGGGCCTCTCCAGGCCTGCGGGGCCTCTGCCACTCGCTGCCCGAGAGTGGTCTCCTTGAGTCTGGTGTAACTGGGGCTGTGTTCATTCTGGTGCGGCTGAGAGGAAGTTCCAAAGCCCCATCACCGGCTAAAACCAAGACGTGCGCGGGGCGCGCTCCTTCCCGGGGCGCGGGCAGAGCCCCCCCCCCCCCCCGCCCCGCCTGTCCCCTTCCAGAGGCCCGCGTCCTTGGTGGGGGCCACGGCCCCATCGTCACCGCCCGGGACGCTGGGTGCGCGTTTCTCGCATGGCGTCACCCTGACACTCTCTTCTGCCTTCCTCTTTCACACGTAGGGACCCGTGATTATGTCGAGCCCCCTCCCCGCCATTTAAACATCAGCCGACAACTAGAGTCAACCTAAAATCTACTTACCGCCAGAGTCCCCCTCTGCCGCGCGGCGCGGCGACTCACGGGGCGTGGTTGGCACATGGATGGATTCGGGTGTCGTCGTGAGTCCTGGCCTGCCACGCTCCGTCAGACAGGGCCGCACACGCGCCCACGGTGCTGGCACTGATTTTCACTGACTGGGGCAGTGAGTGACAGTTCCCATTACCGTTGGCTTTTGGACAGATTTATTTATTTTTGGTCTGTTGAGTGTGAAATGATATCTCATTTTGAGTTTCATTTGCCTTTCTCTGATAACTAATTAGAAAAAAATACATTTTTTAGAACTTATGAGCTAATCTCATGTTCTCTTTTGAGTGTATATATTGCAAATGTTTCTACCAATTACAGCTCATATTTTCAGAACCTTTCTAATTTATTTTTGGTGAGCAAAAAATTTTAATTTTAACGTTGCCAACTTTATCAGCCTCTTTGCCTCTTAAGAAATGTTATCATCCTAAGTTAGAAGATATTCTCCGATTGTGTTTCTAAAACAGTTATCATTTTGCCTCTCATATTTAAGATTTTAGCCATCAGAAATGAGTTTTTACGGATGGTGTAGAGTAGGAATTTAATTTTAATTAAATTTCAGACTCGCCTTGTTACCTGCCAAAATTTTGATTGAAATTCTGTGGAATCTACACATACCATTGAAGGCAATTGAGCCTTCCCATCGCGTGACGCGGCTGGCCCTACGTTTGGCATTGCCAGCAGTCTGCCAAGGACAGGAGGCGATATTCCCTCACGGGCATGTGTCCTCCGAGGTTCAGTCACTGCTCTAATTTGTTGTGGGACATACTTATGCACACATGTGCGAAAATGTGAAGAAAATGTTGAAAGAATTTGCAATATTATGGGAATGTTTATGTTCCTTCTTTTGAGTTCTTGATAAAGAAGGGTCTTCAGCTCCCCTTACCCCAAGAGAAATGTTAAATAAGACCGTGCATCCCTCCCTTTGACCCCTTGGATTGGATGTGGGGCGGGGAGGAATCGGCCAGGCATTTGGGGGTGTCCTTGGGCTTCCGTTTCACTGGGGACCTTACTGTTGTCCCCAAACAAGGAGCGGGCTCTGCCTTGGGTTCACTAAGATGAGCAGGTGCCCGTTCTCCCTTCCTGGCACTAGGCATATCTGGGGTAGGGCCCGGGGGCACTAGGCACGTCTGGGGGAGGGCCCGGAGCCGGCCTTCTGCGCACGCGCTGGACCCTGAGGCGGAGCAAGGCGACCCCACAGCTGCTGGATCAGCGGACTCCGGGAGTGAGCGGAGAGCCGGCTCTGAACCAGACACCGGGAGGAGGTGACCCCGCGACCCCGACAGGGCTGGAGGAGCGCTGAGTGAGGCAGCACCCCCAGGCGCGGCCGCGGGCTGCCTGGGTGCCTCCCGCAGGCGGGCGCCCTGACTGCAGCCCTGGCCCACAGCGGCCCACGGCGGCGCCCAGTGGCCGAGCGCGTGCGAGGGGGACCCCTGCCCCCCGCTGCCCCGCGCACAGCAGAGAAAGCGGCGAGGCTGCTGACCGCCCGTCCATGCTGTGTGGACCCTCCCGTTTCCCCAAGTTCTCTACAGCGAACCTGGGGAGATCACGATCAGGAAAATTACAAAAGTACAATTCAAAAAACCCGCTGTCACGCGAACCAGCTTTTAAAATAGCCTGTCCTAATGCTGCTGACAGGCCACGCCCACGGACGCGCGTGCCAGCGTGCGTGTGCAAGCGTGCGCGTGCGCGCCCGTGTCCACGGCGTAGGTGGCGTGCCACAAGCGCAGGAAGGCCGCCAGATTTTTATCTTTCCAAGTAGCTAGTGACAAGCATAACGAAAATATGTTTCCTCTAGGCCAAAAAAGCGACAGCTGCTTCCGAGGCTGGAAGGCGGCGACTGTTACTTCGCGAGTCGCCGACGCTAAGGCCCCGCGAGTCCGCGCCAGGGCGCGCGCCGCTGCTGGATCTCAGCGAACCGGTTTTCCAGGTTCCTGGGTGCTCGCGTCGTCCCGAGCTGTGGCGCGTGACTGCGTCTGTCGTCATCTGTCATCATGTGCCGGGCTCCGGGTTACGGGGACGTTACTGCCACGGAGGTTGCGGTTTAGCCGAAGGGACAAATTTTAAGGAATCACTATCACTAACTGTAAATGGTCAGAATTACGATTAACTTCCCGCTGGATCCGTGCGGCGGAGGCGTGAACAGAGTCCCGGGGGTTTCCGTAAGTCCCCAAGGGGACCTGCCTTCACGCCCTCGGTCCTCGGGGGGGGGGGTGGAGTCCCAGGCCGCAGAGGGACCAGGGAGGGACGGAAGCTGCACCCCCATGGAGACCGCGCCTCCTGGCGGCGCGCCCCTGGAATGCTGGCTCTAGGATCCGTGGCATCTCAAGACTAGCTGCAGAAAGCCAAGGCCACGTGCAGGCACACTGGGCGCCATCCCTGCTGAGCTCTGGACAAAGACCAGGGGCCGCGCTCTGTCCAGCAGGCGGACCTCATAGACGTCCTAGTCCCAGCCGTGTCTGCACACGGATGTGCAACGCACGCATGCGCACGCTGTGGCTGGGCCTCTCGGAGACTCCAGGCAAAGGCCGCCGCCCAGCGGCTGATGGCTGGGATGGGCATCTCACCGGCCTTCGGTGTCGCAGAGGACGGCTGGGACATTCGAGATGGTGCCGGTTCCAAGGTGAGGGGGCTCAGGCAGGTGGAGGACGGTCTTCAGGCAGGGAGCTGCCTGTGCGAAGGCCCGGAGGTAAGCTGGGTTACTTGAATGAATGATGAAATTAACGTGAAGAACACCGCACAAAATCACTATGTCGAGTCAAAAAGAGAGCCAAGTCGCATCAAGTTAGCGCCCGGTAACACTGCATGGCTGCTGATGCACACAATACAGTCTGATCTAAACCAGACAGGCAGGGTCAGCTGACTTCCAGGCGGTGGCCTGACCCTGGGAGGGAGGGAGGGAGAACAGGAGGAAGAGGGGACAGCTCAGTGACATTTGAGTTTTTTAATTGTCAGAGTTGATATGCAAATGTTGAAATGTCAACATTTTTTTAAAAGTGAGTGATGGCTACAAACACACGTAAAAACCTGCTGGAGACCCCCCAGCCCCCGCTCACAGACTGTGTAAATGTTTCTTCCTCTTTCTTAAAATTCTTCAGGGTCTCCGTGGGTAGAGAATCATTTTAAGCTTCTGCACGGCGTGACCAGACCGCCTGGGACCTCTCAGGCTCCGGGTCTCTGTGCCACCTCCAGCCACCTGCTTGCGACCCCTTCCAGAAGCGGTGTTTTTGAGGGTCCCAAGGTCGGAATGAGGAGGCAGGGCCTCCAGGGGGTGAGGAGGTCTCATGAGGGTGGAGCCCCACCATGTGATCAGTGACCTCATAAAAGAGACCCCAGGGAGCTCCCTTGCCCTCTGCCATTAGGGACACGGTGAGGGATGCTGTCTGTGCGCAGGGAGCGGGCCCTCGCCTGACAGTGGGTCTGCCGGCGCCCGCAGCTGGGGGTCTCTGCTGTTTGCAAGCCGCCCGCCTGTGGTCCTCCGTTGCAGCAGCTGGAGCGGACGAGGACAGGATGAGGTGCTCTCTGTGCCCCACCGAGCCCTGGGCAGCCGAGGCCCTCTCCGGGCATGGGCATTGTCTCACGTGTGACATGGGGACAGCGCTCATCAGGGCTTGCTGGTGCATCTGCTTTTTCCCACAGTGGCAGCCCTGTGACCTTGGGCTCCTGCGTCTGTGACCTTGGGCCCAGCACAGTGTGTGGCATCCAGCTGGTGGCGCTGCAGTGATGGAGCAGAGCCGGACGGAATGTCACCTTGGACCACCCCCATGACCCACACTCTCAATATTAATTAGGGCTTTCGAGTGGTTTCACATGAGGGGACTGTGATGATTTAGAGAATACTAGCTTAAAAGCCAGACCTGTCTCTGACGGTGGCTGTGGCAGGCGGGTGCTAGCACCGAGCTCCTCGGGAGCTGCATGAGGGTCCTGGGGAGGCGCGGTTCTGTTCCTTGCTGACAGGTCCCTCCGTCACAAATAGAACCCAAAATGTCAAACACCATCTCAGAATGAATCTTCTGGGTTTCGACCTAGGGAAAAACATTCACCATTCCTGATAGGTTGCCTAGCTTGCAGGGTCCTGAGACCAGATGCCCACCTGTAAAGGCTAGAATGACTCGCAGTCGGTGGGAAATCGCCCGTCGATTATAAAGAACTGTGTGTAATTTCTGATGTGACATCTCATTTCCCAAGCAGAAGCGGCAGGCCGCCTGCCTCGCCCTTCCCCGCTGCCGCCCTGCCCGGTGGGGGCAGACTGAACAGACAGCTCTGCCCACATTTCAACGCCCTGGCGATGCCCCGGCACCCGCTCAGCGCCCCCGGACGGACGCCGGTCGGGTTCCGCTCCGGCGAGAGCGCGCGCAGGCCCAAACATCCTACGCCCCGGAGTGAAGTCTCAGCAATGTTTTCCAAGAACTGAATGTGTGTGTGTGTTATTTTTATTTTTTATTTTTTTATTTTTATGAATGTGTGGAGGGAATATGGCTTGGGCTTAATGTTGCATTATGAGCCTCTGACTAAGGATTTAAAATGTGCTTTATGCAAGAATGTATAAAATGGCATATGTCGCAGTAAAGTTTCACTGTTGTACATAAAGTGCATTATAATAAACGCTGTAAACTTCGCCCTGAGCAGAGGGCCGGAAAGAATAAAAAGAAACGCGCACGGGGCCGGGGGTCACGCTCGCAGCGCACCCCGTCCCTGCCGCGTGGGTCCGCGGGCTCTTGCGGGGTCCCTTCGGGCGAGCCAGTCGCGTGAGGAACAAAACTGCCGTGCGCCTGGTGACCCCTGCGCAGCCCAAGCCTGAGCCAGCAGCAGCTGAGAATTTGCCGCAGAAATAAATACGCTTGGACCCAAATCGTGAAACTGCTTTGTAAAGCACCTAGAATGTTCCCAGGGGATCCTGAGGGGTTTCGGAGCTTAGACACGGATGTCCTCCCAGGTAGGTAAGCTCAAGAACCCAGGTCGGAGCCAGTCAATCGCACTGACCGCTGTGTGGCCACCGCTCCTGCGACAGCTGGGCGGGCCTCAGGGCGGAGACGCCTGGTGGCCTCACCTGACCCCGACCGCGCATGCGCACACCGCCTACTGCGCCGCTGGGCGCAGCAGGCAACGACCATCCGCCAGTGAAGGGAATCACTGCATTTATTTTTCAGAAGCTCAATGAAGCAAGCAGAAGCTTTTTTTGTGCCAGACAGGAGAAGGTCATCAGCCCTGGAGACGCACCAGAGCCCAGACGGCACTTGGCCCCGCCGTGGGCTGGGGGGTCAGCATGGGGCAGAGGGGCATCCGGCTCCCGGGAGAAGAGAGGTAGGGCTGGTGGGCGAGGTCGATGTCGTGTGCCACGGGGCCAGGAAGGGCTGGAGTTTGCGACCCAGGATAGTAAGCCACACACTCAGAAGGTGACAGGACGAGAGACTAAGCCCGCTCCCTCTCCATGAGATGCTGAAAGAAGGTGATGCTGGAGGAGGAAGCGGGAAGAGGCGATGCTGCCGCGTGCAGACCCTGCAGACGGTTTAGGGCGGGGCCTCTGCCTCCCTGAGGGACAGGCTGGAAGGGACCCGACGTGCCCTCTACGGAAAGCAGCATAGACATGAAAACGGTCAGAGCGCACGACACTGTGCACAAGACATCAAAGCCGTGTTTACTGAGAGAGGGGCCGGGCAGAGCCCAGCGCACCAGGCAGGCGGGGCTCATGGGATGGAGCCTCGGGGAGGGGACAGCTTCGGAGAGGAAGCGCTAAGCAGACCTGCAAAGCTGCCCCTCGGGCAGGGCCTGAGTGCTGGGCCGCGCCTGCGCTCCGCAAAGCGCCCACGGCCAGGAAACGGACCAGCCCGCGGGGTCCGGGCCTGGGGCGGGATACAGGCCTGGGGCGGGATACGGGCCTGGGGCGCACGCGGAGCTGGGAAGGTGTCCCCACCAGCCGAACCAAAAGGCAGAGGGACTAACCGGAGCCTCAGGCCCCGCCTCTAAAACAGGACCTGCCACAGCTTATTTACACAACTGTGGGGCTGGAGTCCACACTTTGTTTCCGCCCTGCTGGCTAGTCCAAAAATTGAAATACTCGGATAGGGTTTGCACCTGGTTTGGGAGTTTTCTCTTTTCTCCTTTTCTCTCCAGCGGGCTCAGCCAATGGGTCACAGGTTTTCTATGACGTGGGTCCTCGTGATCAGCTGGCCCCTGTCCACACCCTGCCTCCCACCCGCCCAGCGCGAGGTCACGGGGCAAGAACCCCCACCGTGAACCACCACTGACAAACCGACCGTCCTCCTGACTGGGGCATCCCCAGCCCTGTGGCTCATGACAAGTGGCTCAGCGCCTGGAAAGGGGCCCGGGGCCCACGTTGAGGGGGTTGGCGCTGGCGGCCGGGCCCCGGAGACCTCAACAAGACCGTGGGAGAGCCCTGCCTCTCAGCCCCGGCAGGACAGCCCCCGATAGTGTCACACACGCCAAGTGTGACATCAAGTGACTTCCTGTCCTTCACACACGTGGCTCCTTCTTGGCCCTGCTCAAGAACTGCATCATTTCACGGTGACATTCGTCACCCCTGTTTAGTCAAACGGAGGATGAAACGAACTCATTTTATAATTGTTAGTTTTATTCTCAGAGATCTTAAGCAGCGACCCGCGAGCCGCAGCCCGCGGTCCAGCCCAGCCCAGCCCGCGGCTTCTGCTGGGAACACGTGTTTGCCGGACTCGCTGTGCTGGCCCGTTTGCTGCTGCGCCCGTGTGGGCAGGACCACGGTCTCCACCTTTGGGGGGCTGCCTTGTCCGCGTGCCCTGGGGTGGGACCTGGGACACGCTTCTCCGGGGTAGAACACGAGAGGGGAGGGGTCACACTGTTACCCCAGGCGCCCCCCCACCCCGTGCTGTCCCCCTTGCTGGCTTGGTAGCAGCCCACAGCCGGATAAGTGCCCCAGACAGGGCCATGTGGCTGGAGATGGTGGCTTAGAGGAGCTGACGGCCAGCAAGGAGCCAGGCCTCCCTCCTACAGCCGTAAGGAAAGGAATCATTCCAGAAACCCGAGGGAGGCTGGACCCAGGTCCCCCGCAGTCCAGCCCCAGACAGGGAGGTGGCAGCCTGCGGGCAGCCAGGGAAGCCCTCAGAAACCGCGGGGTCCTATGTGCATGTACGAAGCCACCAATTCTGAGGTAATGTCACATGGCAACCATCCAGCAACAGCAGAGCTGAGTCCTTGGGAGGGAGACCACGTGGCCGGCAAAGGCGAAAGTGTAAAACACGTGTTTTCTGTACCTTTACAGAGAGGTTTGCGAGAGGACAGTATCGAGGCACCAGGCTCTGCCTTTGTAAATGAGGCCACATCTCCTAATTTTCTTATTTTCTCCCTGAATGTTCGTCCGTTGTTTAGGTCCAGTATGTAAGCCTGTCAGGTGCTCTCGGCCCGGCCGGCTGCATGTGGCTCTGTGTGGCCCACCCGGCAGTCCTTGCCCGGGGTCTGGGTCATGCCCACTGGAGTCGCGAGCCAGGACAGGCCCTGACCTTCCTCTGTCGGGCCACTCCGGGCCTCAGCGTGGCCGCGGCCGTGTGGAAGGGCGTGCGTCTGGCCTGGTGACCGAGTGGTCATTCCGAGCCCGCTGACTACAGGGGGACGCTGGCCCGCTGCGCCCGGCCATGGCGTCTGGCCCGAGGTGTCCGCAGAGCCTGGCGCTGGGCGTTCTTCTACTGCCACAGGCTTTTTGCCTAAAATCTCTCCACATCCACGTCGGGGTTGTTTTCATTTTGTGTAGTCCAGGAGGAGAAAGCAGCGTCTGAGGGGACAGCTCTGGTTTGGACTGGGTCCTGGGGAAGGGTGGGGAGAGCCCTGTGGGCCAGCAGCCTGGCCATGGGTGCGGGCCGGCCAGCTGGGGACAGGGCCGGCCAGCTGGGGACAGGGCCGGCCAGCTGGGGGACAGGGCCAGCCAGCTGGGGACAGGACCAGCCAGCTAGGGGACAGGGCCAGCCAGCTGGGGGACAGGACCGGCCAGCTGGGGGACAGGACCGGCCAGCTGGGGGACAGGGCTGGCCAGCTAGGGACAGGGCCACCGAAGCAGAGCGGCATGGTGTGGGGGAAGGGCTCCAGGGGTCAGCCAGTGGAGAGCCTCGCAGGACCTCACAGCCGCCCAGGGACATGTCCTTGACCCCTGCCCCGTGGGGCCTCTGAAGCCATGTGTTAGACCCCTCTGGCCTCGGGGAGCAGTGTCCGGCCATGCCGGGAGCTCACGGCCAGCAGCGTGGACGCGGCGGCGGAGGTGCTGTGCAGGCCCCGAGGCTGCCCGTGGGGAGCTGTGTGACGTGCTCGGTGTGCTCACCGGGGAGACAGGCGGCCACGCGTGGGCGACGTGGGCCCGCGGCCCCCACACGGTCTGCAGCCATGACCCCGCAGTGACTCACAGCGGGTGGTCCCCAGGGGCGCCATTCTCACGCATCGCGCCAGGAAGGCCCAGTCCCCCGGGCCCCCCTCCCCTCGTGTCTCTGACACCAGCCAGGTGAGTGAGGAAGGGCGTGGACGGTCCTCCTGGGAGAGGCCGGCCAGTGGTGAGGAGGAGCACGCCGTCCCTGCCTGGACGTCAGTGAGACGGCCACCGCCCCTGCATGGGGGGGAGGGGGCTTCAGGACGGGCGCTGGGGGCCTGGGGGAGCGGGACCATCTGTGGGAGCGGGACCATCTGTGGCACCTGCCACCTCAGCCCGCGTCCCCTAGCTCACGCCACGTGACGCGGGGGGCTGTAGAGCAGACAGTTCACGGACACCTCCACGCGGCTCCCTGGGCTGACCCGCCGCGCGCCTGCACCGCGGGCTCGGCCGCTCCTGGCGTCCAGGGCTTTGCACGGGCCGTCCGGACGGGGTCTTCCTTGTGTCGCGTAGCTGGGCACATTTCGAACTTCGTAGCCAATTCCCCAAAGCGCGGGTGTCGGGGTGTTCCGGGGGGAGGGCCGGCTCCTGCGGGGGCTGCGGGGGCACCCGCGGGGGGGCTGCAGAGCGGCAGCCGCCGCCGACCGCCA
This sequence comes from Eonycteris spelaea, assembly GCA_003508835.1. Taxonomy (NCBI): domain Eukaryota; kingdom Metazoa; phylum Chordata; class Mammalia; order Chiroptera; family Pteropodidae; genus Eonycteris; species Eonycteris spelaea. The sequence goes on from PUFA01000427.1 coordinate 85,632, forward strand.
GGTGCCCGGGCCCTCCCGCTCCCAGTTGGTGATGCCGCGAACGTCTCCGGCCACCGCCAAAGGCCCCTGAGGGGCGAAATCGCCCTATTTGACGGCCACTTACCTAAAGTGTGCTTCTGCGTAAATTTTAGGAAAGAAGCACAGCTGAAGCCACTAAGCGGTAAGTGAAGACGGACCGAAAGTCGGCACGCAGCGAAAAAGGGACCGGGCGCTGCTGACGCTGCCGGCCGTGGTCTCCCGTCCGTGCCCCGGGGGCCATGGTTCCAGCCCGAGTCTGAGGGGAGATGCGGGGTGTGGGTGCTCTGACCCCGGCGGGCCTGTGGGGGTCTCCAGCCCGGCCCCTCCACCCCCCCCCAGGCGGCGTGTGAGCCTGCCCCTCCCGCCAGCTCCGGGACGGCCTCCGGGGACGGCCTCCGGGGACAGCCTCGGGGACGGGCTCCTCCTGGCCTCCCTGGGCACCAGGGGCGCCGCACACCCTGCAGACAGACTGGCACGGACGTGTCGGGCCTCGGGACGTTTGGCCAGGACGTCAGTTTTCAAATTAAAAACGAAATTAAATTTCAAAGCGTTCCCACTGCTGTTGTGTTCCAACGTGACAATCCGGCCCTGAAGCAGGGGTTTTGTGTTCACTGCCGAGGAAACGGAAGGTCGCCTGGGTTGCAGCCCTCGTCAAGGTCACAGAGGCCTCACTCCCGGGCATCTCTGCATCTCGCGGGGCACGTGGGGTGGGCGGGGGCTCGACCTCCCTGCGCGTTTCCCACAAAGCGAGCCTGGTGTCCCCCCCTCCCCGTGGGGACGCCGGTCCTGTGGGAGCAGGGCCCCACCCTCACTTACCCCCGCTGCTCCCTCCACAGCCCGGCCCCGTGGACGGAATGCCGGGGTTCGGGCTCCGACGTGTGGGTTTTCTGGGGGGACGGCCTTTGCTTGCTGTGCCCGGGTCCCTCCAGGACCTGGGTCCTGCACACAGCCACACCTTGTGGCAGAGACGCTGCATGTCCTGGCCTTCCCGGTGGGGGCCCGCGTGCTGAGCCCCAAGCCCACGCTCCAGGCCGCCTCACTCCGGGGGCCTGCTGCCACCTCAGCGGTTAACTTTGTCTGCACCAAACCCTGTCCCTGTGCCTGAATCGGAGTGATCGTCCATCAATGTTTAAGTGGCAAATTCATTATATCCTGATAATCTGACATGGAGTATTGAATCTCATTATGCGACTGGCCGGGGGTGTGCGGCCGCGGTTCGTTAGCTGAGGTCAGCAGCCGTCCCCGCAGAGGGCCCCACACGGGGTCCCGTCCCCTAGTGAGCTGGCCGCAGCCCAGCGGGGGTGCCACGCGGTCTCAGGGCGGAGGGAGACACACGCTCTTCCTTGCCACTCTGCCAGGTGGAGGGGGCGCCCTACTTCCTGGAGGCTGACTGCCCGCACCGTCAGGAGAAAGTCCGTCTCTGGCCCAGGAGGGCTTCTAGAAGTTTCCAGAACATACTGTTTTCTTCCTAGATCGTATGCTTTTCTGCCCAGGAGGACCTCCCGCCTCCCGCCTGCCTTTGGGGTCGGCCACAGTGACCGCAGGCTTCAGCACAGCCACTGTGCCGGGTCCTTGTGTCCCACGGCCTGGGGACCCCCGAGCTCCAGGATGGCCCCCCCTGCGACCAGCAGCAGCCGTTCGGAAAGCCCCGCCCGTGGCCTCTCCCTGCCCCTGCAGTGGACCACCAGCCCCTGAGCCACCTCCCCAGGTGGCATGCCACCAGGGCCCGGTGGCAACTGCTGTGTTCTCCAGATATCCTCCCTGCAGCCCTGCCGTGCACCCCCTGGCTGACCGCCGGCCGGCCCCCCCACAGCGACACGGGCAGGCAGGGCGGGACTCACCCAAGTGACTGCCGACGTGGCCGTGACGGAGAGGCAGCTGGGACACACGTGGTGCAGGGCTCGAAGCACCAAGTCCCCTTTGGAAGCTGGTGGCACCTTGTCCCCTCCCTGAAGCCCGGATGCCCAGGTGGCAGAGAGGACGGCTGATCACCGGGAGGCAAGGCTGTGGGTGGGGGGCGGGCGCGGGGCCTGCAGAGATGGCGGTCCCCACACCCCCATCTGCTCAGGGCTGGGGAGGCTGTGGGCGACCCTATACTGCCTGGGCCCACGGGAGCCGCAGCAGAGGAGGCGTGGACATGTGACAGAGCAGCCACCCTGCAGGAGAGGGGCCAGACGGTGACTGGACACGCAGCCACGCACCACGGGGCCAATGCTGCACTGCGTGGGCGCCGGGCTGGGCTTTCCTCGCTCAGGTGGACTGCCCAGGCAGGTACAGCCGTGTTCGCGCTCAGGACCTCTCGCCGGACCCACTGTGGGATCATCGTCACCTGGACCCATGCTGGGTGACACCGTCCCTCACGCGGACCCACCGTGGGCCATGTCCCTCACTTGCATCCAGTCTCAGCCTCTGACCAGCCTCTGCCTCCCCCCGGAGACAGAACAGCAGAAACAGCTGTGTCGCATCTGGCTGCTGGTTCTGCTGACCGTGTGCTCAGACAGGGTCTTCCCGGCGCCGCGGCCCCCACGGCCGCCAGCGCCTCCTCTCCTTCCCTGCCCTGCCTCCTGCCTGCTCCTCCCAACACCTGGCCCTGTGCCCTCCCTGCAGGCGACAGAACCCCTGTTTCTCCACTTGGAAAGTCGTCCCCCCTCCAGAGACGGTATGAGAGACGGCAGAGAAGCACCGTGTTGGTGAGGACGTGGGGGGTGAGTCTGCCCTCCCCCTCTGCGGCCGGGGGTGGGGAGAAGCCAGCAGCACTGGCCACACTGCACGGGCCGTGCGCTGGACACCGGCGGCAGGACGACCGCGGGCGGCAGAGAGCATCCTCAGAGGAGTCGGAAGGACACGTAGGTCTTGGTGACCACAGTGACCTGGCCCGAACTGGCTCGTGGGAGGAGAGACCAGGTTTAGCAGGGGCTCAGGCTCCAACCTCACCAACCTCACTTCCAGGAGGGCGCGGGGCCAGCAAACGCCTCTGAGCTCCTCGGCTTCCCACGGTCACCCATTCTGTCCTGGAGGAGCGTGCTGGCCCCGGTCCCAGTTCTCGTCCAGGGGTCCTCAGTCGACTCAGCACCACGTGGCGACGGCATAGAAACGATGATGAGCGCCGGGGGCTTCTTCTCAGGATCAGAACCAGGAAGCCCAGAGTTTGCGTGGGACCACGGCGACCCTGGGCAGCAAAGCCGAGCAGGGACGAAATGGGCGGGGCCACGCTGTCCCACGCGGCGGTGGGCGGGGCCACGCTGTCCCACGTGGCGGTGGGCGGGGCCACACTGTCCCACGCGGCGGCGATGACCTCACCGCGCGCTGCTGGCTCAGAGACACCCACGCGTCAAAGGAACGGAGCGCGGAGCCCGGAAACACTCCCACGCCCGCACGCACGGCGGGAAAGGACAGGCTCGGCGGGCGGTGCGCGGTGCTGGGAAAACTGGCCGGATACATGCAAAATAAATAAACAAATAAAACTGGGCCGCCTTCTCATGCCTTCTGCGAGGATAAACTCGAAATGGACTCAAGACTTCCAGGCAAGACCCGGAACCATAAAACTCCTGGAAGCACACGTGGGCCGTAACCCCACTCTCCCTTCCCCCCGCCCCCCACGCCATCGCTCTCCGGCATGTTTTTGGATATGTCGCCTGGGGCGTCGGAAACAAGACGCAACCTAAGCGGAGCTACACCTACCGACAGTTTTGCACAGCGAAGGAAAAAAGACACAAAACGAAAAGGCAACGTGCTCGCTAGGGGAGACATTCGCCCATGATACATCCAACGAGGGGTTCGTCTCTCGCGTATGTAAGGCACTCCTACACCCCAACACCCCAAAACCAAACACGCCAATGAAAACATGGGCAGAGGACCTGAATGGACACCCGGCCAAAGAGGACACACGGCCAACAGACCGTGCACTTGGCACATGGCCGCAGATCGGCCAGGGCTTCCCCGTCTTCATCAGGAGGATCGGAGCAGTTTGTCCTTGTGTCCTGCGGTCAGCGAGGTCCCTTGCCTCCTGTCGAAATCGATTCCTAGGGGACGCCGATCACCTGGGCGGCTTGAAGAATGGTTAGTTCTCGGATTCGCTCTGCAAACTCTGTCACACGAAGCAGAGCTGGAGGCAGCAAGTGGCCGTCAAGTCCTGTTTGGTGGTGACGTAAGACTGTTGTCACGGAAACATTTATTGATCCTAATTTTAGATGGAATCTCACATAAACGACATGGGTCGTTTTGATAATTTTGCTCTGTCTTTGTTCAATTTTTGTTTTTAGAACTATGGAACTACATGAAAATCACAGGAAAGTTTTTCTTAAAATGCTTTGTTTCTTCTGACATACTTTACATGCCATGAATTAATCTGTTGGTACTTTAGTAGATTTGATGAAATTCAGTCAAATGCCTCTCATCCTGGTGATTTTTTTATTCAATGGTAAATTTTTAATTAGTCTTTCAGTGTGTTTTATGGTAATTGTCCTAGTCAAGTTTTTCACCTCTTCTTGGATACATTTTGTTAATTTTTTACATTACTAAGACGTTATCTAAATTTACAGATATGCTTTCACGGCGTTAGATGCATTATTACCTTACGATCATTTTAAGTTCCCCTCTACGTGTGATTACTCTTTATTTTTGTTCTTTGTTCCCCTCTCCTACCTCCCCACGCCGTCTCTCTCTCTCTCTCTCTCTCTCTCTCTCTCTCTCCTAATTAGCTTGTAAAGGTTTAACTTCAAAGAATCAAGTTTGAATTAAGCCGAGCTTTCTACTTATTGTGTTTGTAATGTCATTATTTTTAGCTTTCATGTTTATTAGACTCCTAATTTCTTTGCGTTCTTTTTGTTATGCTCCTAATATGCTTCGCAGAGCCCCAAACCCCTTTATCTTTCTTTCCTTCTTTATTTTTTTAAATAACGAAGCTCTTTTAAGTCAATGCGTGTTTTTTAATAGAGCAGCTCCTGTGTCCTGCTGGTTATGGAGAAATCCTCTTTCCCCTCATGCTGCCCAGGCCCTTGTCACTGCTTTTGTTGATTATCTCTTTGATTCAAGGATTATCTATAAGGAAGTTTCTCATTTTTCATGCCCTTAAGATATTCTTGTCATCTTGTCGTTATTATTTCTAACGTTACTGTTTTGTGAGCAGATTTTATGACCCAGAGTTTCGAGTTCCATTTTAGGTGTTCTGGAAGGTTTTACTTGAGGCCAGACACGTGGTGAGTGTTTGAGCAGGCTCTGGCCCAAGCTGACGGGCCGGCCGCCTGCTGGGTGGGCGCGGAGGCCCTTAGTGTGTCGCGAGTCTGCTGCACCGAGCTCAGCGGTGTCCCCCGAGGCTCCGCGTCTGTCTCCTGCCGTCTCCTCGCACGTTACCTCTGCACCGCGGGGAAACAGGGACCAGGGACGTGTCCCCCGGCGCTGCCTTCCCCAGGCTTCCTGCGTTGATGGTGGCTCTTCGCTAAGAGTCGTGTTTGCCGCGTGCCAGGTGCTCTCCGGGGAGATGCTGCGTCCCCACCGGCAGGAGCCCCGTTCTGGGGACGAGGGGGGCCCCCGGCTGCACGGGGCTTCCTGCGGGCCGCTCACGCAGGGGCGGGACACCCCGACTTCGTCGCTGAGTTTGCCTTCCACCGCTGTGGGTCTGTCCCTCTGTACCACGTGCTGCTGGGGATTCTGATGGATTCGTTAAGCACCTTTTGTGCACAGGTATTTTGCGTTTCTTCCCGCCTTGGCGGTGTTCTATCCGCAAAGCCTCCTCGCTGCGCTTGGTGGCGGCCCGGGCTGCAGCCTGCGCGCTCCTGGCCTCGCTCCTGGCCGTGTGTCCGGCGCTGTCCGCCCGCCGGGGTTCGCTCTGCCGCTGCGGTCGGTCCCGTGTCGCTTGCCTCTGTGGTCGCTCGCCGCGCCTTCTGGCGGGAAGGCCGCCCATCGCTCCGCTCCTCGGCGAGTGCGCTCCCCCCAGCCCCCGCCGCGAGTGACCCCCCCCCGTGGCCGCCCGCCCGATGCTGGGCGCGCATCTGCTTCCTTCGTCTGCAGCTTGGACGGATTGTCGTGGACCGCCGTTCCCCAACCGCTGCGTGTTTTATTTGAAAGCTGTACCCCGATTCGTCCCCTTAGAACGTGCGTTTTCTTCGAGGGGCCTTTTCTCTATGACTAGAAGCCAACTTCGTCCTCTCGGCCTGGGGAGCTGGCACGCGCAGACTGTGCACCCCGCGCACCCCCCGCGAACGAGACCTCTCAGGGCACTGTCTCCTCGGCCTTCCAGAACGTGCTGCGCCGGCGGAAGCCCTTTTCACCTCCAGACCCGCTGGACATTGCCTTGAGCGGCGGTCACGCTGCTGCCGGCGAGGACACGTGCTGGACGCGGGGCGGCGCCGTGCGCTCAGGCGCGGTCGGCCACGAGCGTCACCCCGAGTGGGCAGATGGCAGGGTACGTCAGTGCCTGGGGGTCGGTCCACGCAGGCCTCCCTCCCGTCCCTGGTCCGGCCCCAGGCGGCCGCGGCCTCCCACCCGCTCTCCGTCCCACGCTCTGGGGGCGGGGAAGTCACCACGCAGCCCGGGCCGATATTGACCTGGCATTAGGAGGCCATTGTCCCTCTGGGCCGTGGTCTCCTGACGCCACACGCTGCCTCCGTGGTCTCTGGCGGCTGGTCCCACGTAGCATCTCGGTCCCTCACCGGGACCCCTGGGCCTCACGGGACCAAGCCGCTCCCCAGTTCAGGAGGAAACGACAGAGGAGAAACCAGGCAGGAGAATGACAGCGCCTCCCATGGCCCTCCCCGTGTCCCCTCCCATGGGGCCTCTGCTGGGCACGGTGGCCCAAGAGTCCGTGGTCTTCGGAAGGCTGAGCCCTGCGTGCACCGTGTCATTTGCATGACGACTGTCACAACCCGCCTGTGAAGCAGGTGCTCCTGTCACCCCTGGGGTCGGCGGACCATGGCGGGGGACGGGGCGGCTCTCACTCCCCACCTCCCGCCCCGGCTGGTCCCCGTGCCCGGCAGCCAGCGCCTGCCCGGGAGGAAGGAACGGGCAGCTGCCCTGCCGGTTGCCTCTGGAACCCAGCGAGGGAGCTCCGCGGCCCCGCCCCCGACACCCCCGACGCCCCGACTTCCCCGGCGGCCCCCGACGCCCCTGCGCCTGCGCGGCTCTGCCTGGACGCGTTTCATTGCTGACGCGGGGCCCGGCCCCGTGCCTGAGCACAGAGCCGCTGTCGTGACCGGCTGAGCGTTCATCGTCGTGTTAAACATCGATTCCACGGCGCTGGCCCGGCCGAGGCCTGGGGCGTGTGTGACCGGAGCTGGCGTCTGGAGGAGCCCTGTCTGACCAGGACGGGCAGGAAGAGGGACGTTGGGGACACGGCTGGAGGAATAGAAGCGTGGGGACCAGGATGGGGCCAGCACGTGGCAGGTGGGGGACCAGCACTCAGAAGCGGTAAAGAGAGAAATCGTGGTGGGACCTCGGGGCCGCGGCGGGGCCGGACGAGGCGGAGCGGCACAGGGGGACGCAGGTGCCCTAGGAGCGAAGGCTGGCGGAGGTCAGAGCACGTCTCTCGGGTACCCTGTCCTGTCCTGCAGGGGCTCCCCGCCCCGGCTGGGGCCCGGCTTCCTCCAGGCAGAGCAGCCCCGCCCCCCAGCTCACATCGCTGCTTGCCCAAGGGCATCATCATCCTACAGTCATGTCAGGGTGGGTGCTGCCTCCTCCAGGAAGCCCTCCCCAGAGCCCTCTGTCTGGGCCAGGCCAGACGCCCTCGGGGGTGCTCCGGGGACACCTGGGTCTCCGAGGCTGAGGCGCAGGGCCGGCGACTCCGAGGTGGACACACACTCAGACGCTCACGGCGCCGCCAGCCTCCGCTGCCAGGCTGGGCTGACCACGGGCGGACGCTGGGTGCTCATCGCCCAGGGTCCGCCCTGAGGCTGGACCTGGGTCTGCCCTTTGCACCGGCAGAAGGGACTGCAGCCACCAGGGGGCACTGTTGGCCAGTTCTCGGTGAGCCCTGGCCTGGCCTGGCTGCGGCAGGCGATTTCTGGATTCCGTTCCTGTGCTGGGAGCGATGGAGACCCCTGGGTGGGGGAGCGATGGAGACCCCCGGAGGGAGGGGCTCAGGGAATCGGGACCTTCAGACGCGTAGCCGGCCCCTTGGGCTGCAACCGTGTCTGGGGGGGCCGGATCCTGGGGACTGTGAGGGGCCCGGCGTCCCTCTCCTGCTGTCCCGAGCTGAGGGCAGAGCCCCTCCCGGCCTCGATCCTCCAGCCCGTCTGGCCCGTCCTCCCGAGGACCTGCGCCCCGGGCAGCACCGCCTGCTCCCAGCACCCCCGCCCACGCCACCCAGGTCGCTGCCCGCTGCTTCCGCCTCTTCCTGTCGGAGACTGGCTCGTTTCTCCTCAGCCGGGTCACCCACTGCTCACACCTGGAGGCCGAGCCCATCCTGACGTCACGGGAACATGAGGCTCCCTCCCAGGGACCCCTGTCTTTTCAGCGAAACAAACCCCTTTACAGGGGACAGGCGGAGCCCGGAGCGGCAGGTGGCCTGCCAGGAGAGGGGACAAAGGACTGAGTGGCCCCTGGATCTGTGGTGTGGGGTGTGGTCCTGCAGGCAGCTGGTGGCCTTCTGCTGAAGACTCTGGCCACCGCCCCTGCGCAGGGCTGGCCCTAAGGCACGCCTCGGGGACCCGGCGCCAGCCCTCCCACCTGTGGCCCCAAGGACCTTCCTTGATCACCGCGGCTTGGGGCGTCAGGCGCCATCTCCACAGGCTCCCGCACCTGGCAGAGGCTGCAGTGCACTCTGGGATTCAACCCGCCCAGGCGTTTCCGCCGGAATCTTCCGCGGCTTCTGTCCTGCTGCACACTGGCACGTTCCCTCCGCACCCCTAGGTGCACACTAACGTGCCCCCTTCACCCCCATGTGCACGTGGGTATGTCCCCTACACCCCCACGTGCACACCCCAGCGTGCTGCTCCCTCTCTCCCCTGTGGCCCCGTCCACGTGGACCCCTCCAGAACAGTCTTTTCTGCTGCATATGCCGGTGCCATGCGAGCCCCTGACATAGGGCAGGAAGGTGTCCCCACCTCACGTCACCAGGTTTCCTGGGAATGGGAGGCAAATGAGTAGGAATCGGGAAGGCCGGGGTGGGGGCTCGTCTTGGTCCCCCTGATGTCGCGTTCACCCTGCTCACCATGCCATCTGGGGGCGTTGTCCCAGACAGGGTCGGGTGCGTCTGAAGCCGGGGTGGGTGTTTGGTGCCCGAGCTGGGGGCTGGGGGTCCGTCGTCCCCTGGGAGGGCGCCCCGGGGCCCCGCAGTTGGCAGGGCCGGGCGGCTGCCTCGGATTAGCACCGACTTGTCTTCTTTGGTTTGCTTCTTCGTGTGACACTCGTCACCGATCCGCCGGCCTGGGCCGGAGGCGTGTGGCCCGGGTCTGGGGGAGGCCTGGGCCCTTGCTGAGCACGGCGAGGCCAGCACTTTCGGAAGCGGTGCAGACTGTCCTCTGGGCGGCAGGCCTGCCTGCATCCCCTCCCTGCCCTCGGCCCCTCTCCGGCCCACACGCGGTGACATCCATGCTTCATCAGAGCAGAGGCCAGGACCCCAGGAAATGACAAACGTGATCACGATGGGGGACCCGCACATGCCCGTGGTGCTGTCCCCTGTCCCCTCTGTCCTTTCCCAACGTGAGGGGCTGCCCCTCCACCCTGCTCAGGGTCCCGCCCCCCACAGGAGGCAGGGGTCTGGAGGGGCCAGCACGAGCCTCCTCTCGCCTGGGTGCTGGACCCTGGCCTCGCACGGGGCTTACTGCTTTGCTCAGCAGAAGCCAGGTGGTCTCTTCCCTCTTGACCACTGAGGGTGTCCCTGGTGGGTGCAGGGCTTGCAAGTGTCCAGCGTGGTTGTTAATCTAGGTCTCTGCTGGCGGCTCTCCAGCACTTACCCCATGCCGTGACCAACCCCGCCCCAGCCCCATGTGACCAACCCCGCCCAGCCCCATGTGACAACTCCGCCCCAGTCCGGAAGAAGATGTTTCCAACATGCGCAGGGAACACCCGTTAGAAGGGCGAGTAGGTTTTGTTTTTGTTAAAATTTAACAACTAGTTAATTCAATTTTCACACCAACGTAAACACAACATTTATTCTTAATTTAAATGCTTGATACTCATTAGCTTACAATTTACATTTTACTTTTGATTTTAATATATAATCCTTAAATTCCTTTGAAATACAATCTTTTCTCTTTTGAAAATATATTTTACCTCTTAAATGTTAATTTGCATGTTATGAAAATGTATTTGCAATATGTACACTTTCAATACAATTACATTTGTTATTTAAATCTTCAGTTCATTACTTTCGAGAGAATACAATGTGGACCAATCTTGATTAAAATCTAGTGATTTTGCTGAATACAAAAAACAATGTGTGAAGTCACATGTTTTTTCTCGGAAGTGGCTAAGCCCCAGGGTGCCGCAGAGCCCAGTGGGGGGTGGGTGGCTGGGTGGCTGGGTGGGACCCATTGCTGAGTCCAATCGACTGCCTTAGATGGAACGAACCGGACCCGGGATCCAGACCAGAAGCAGCGCCCAAGGACCATGGCGGGGTGGGACATGCGGGGTGGAGCGTGCGGGGTGGCGGCTGCGGGGTGGGGCGCGCGGGTGGGCGTGCGGGGTGGAGCGTGCGGGGTGGGGCGTGCGGGGTGGACGTCGCAGGGGGGCGTGCGGGTGGGGCGGCGGGTGGGGGTGCGGGGTTATCACTCGGCAGCAGGCGCTGCTCCCGTCACCTCGTGGCTGGCTTCGGCCAGGGTCTCTGCCTGTGAAGGTCAGTTTCGTGTGTCGCTGACTGGCCACGGGGCACCCGGGTGTTGGGCAGACCTTGACGCTGGGAGGGCCTGTCCGGGCCAGACCGGTGCCCGAGGCGGCGGCCCCTCCCCGCGTGCCGCAGTCACCCCCGTGTCCCCTGCCGCGGGGGCGTTCCTAGCTCCGTCCCCCGCCTGGCGGCAGGAAAGCGCACAGGAAGGGGGACGTGCTCCCCACCTGAGCGCTGAGCTGGACAGCGCCGGACAGCGCGGACAGCAGTGGGCCCGTCCTGGGTGTGGGCGACGGGGGCTTCCAGCCTCCGGCGACTGAGCGCCTGCGTGTCATAAACCCTGTACATTCACACACACGTGTGTGCGTTTATGTGCATTACACATACTTGTATGTGCACACGTATGTGTCCAGTTGTGTCCGCAAGGGTCCGCGTCTTCAGCCACACAGCCTAACCGTCAGAATGCTGCCCACCCACGCTCACAGCCTCACCTGTCACTTGGCCACCTCTGCACCCCCCACAAACACTCCCATCTCCGTCCCCATCTCCAGCCTCCTGAAGCCACCCCAGCATGCTGGTCTTGGGGGTCCCTGTGCCCCCACATTCGCTAAAGCCGTCAGGACCACCTGCTGGATGGCAGTCCGGGTGGGCGGTGGCTCCGCTTCCGACACTTGGGTTTGTGACTTTCTGCCCCACGGGCTCCCGGTTGGTCCTCGTCCAGGGGGAAGCCTGCGGCTCCAAGCAGCGTATTCACACGCTTCTGCACCTGTGTCGAGGCTCCCCGGGCACAGGGGGTGCAGCTGAGAGCCTTGCGTCACCCCGTGTCTCCCCCCTCGGGGAACCCCCTGCTTGGCCTTTGGGGGAGAGCATCCCCCCAAATTGCGGTCTAATTGGACACAGGCAAGCTGGTGTCCGTGGTCACGCCAGGGAGCGAGGCTGCCGCCTCCGGCCGGGCTGCCAGGCCACGGCGGGGCTGGGGACACTCGCGGCCCGTCCTGCCCAGGCCCCATCGAAGCCTGTGCTCCCCTCGGCCTGCTCCGTCCGTCTCTGGCCCTGGCAAAACCCGGCCGGAGACCGTCCCTCCTCACGCAGAGCGTGGAATTGGGAAGTTCATTTAGTTCGACCAATTCCTGTCCACTGTCCATCTAGCGGAGTGAAATTAACAGGCAAAAATGACGAATTGCTGGAAGACGGGGACCCCTGCCTGTGGGCGCATCGGCTTGTGCAGGTTTCATAAGCCGGAGACATTAAAAATGGAGACGACGCAGCGCAGGTGACCCGCGGCCTGGACGCGAAACGAGCTGCAGCCCCCAGCACAGCCCGGCCGTGGGGGCGGGGGACGCTGGGCACTGAGGACGCCAGGAGGAGGCACGCCCGCCCCGGCCCGCCGAAGCCCCCCACCCTCCTGTCACAGCTCATCGCTCCAAGGAGCTGCCTCCCTCTCCGCCCTTGATGGGAGCAGGTGTTTCCCTGCCTCTGCCGTAGACTCACTGGCACCTGTGTGTGTGTGTGTGTGGGGGGTGTTTTTGCTTTGTAATTAATGAATTAATTAAATACCTGCAGGAGTCATACAGACGGCAGCCCGTGGAGCAGCCGACGAGGCGAATGCCCTGCGAGTGTGTGAGGGAGCCCTGGGGGACGGAGGCCACTGTGAGGCCGACAGGAACGCCAGCCCTCTGGGGACAGCACCGAGGCGCCAGCCCCCCGTATAGGTGGCCTCTTTGCGGGACCCCCAGGCCGAGGCCGTGGGCTGTGGCTGCCGGAGGCCCCCGTGGGGCTGTGGCTCTGCTGGCCTTTGCAGCTCTGCTGTGGGGCGGCCGCCCAGGACGGTCCAGCCAGGACGCCGCGCTCGGCCCCCATCCTCCCGGGAAGCCGGCTGGGAGCAGCGCAGTCCTGGGCGTCTTCCCCGGAGCCCCAGGTGGGCAGTGATGGACACGCAGAGGGCTCTGGAGGAGGAGCCCGCCGGCCGAGCTGCGTGGGCAGCTGTCGCGATGTCCAGGCCAACTGTGTCACTCCCACTGCAAAGGCCTGACCTGAACTCCCCCCCACTCCCGGACACAGCGAGGTCCTTGGCGACCCTGAGCCCGGCAGCTGGGACCCACGGCTCCCTGCGTGGTCCGAGGTCATCTCGCCTCTCCTCCCGGAGTGTCCTCTCATCCTGCCCCTCTCGGGCCCCCTGGTCGGGCTCCTGCCTCACGTCCTCCAAGGGCTTCTGCAGCACACCTGGCCCCGGTGTCCCACCAGGCCCTCTGACATTCCGAGCACACCCGCCCGGTGGCACCGTCCATGCGGGGACGGCATCTCTATCAGCGCGAGCTCCTCGGGGTGTCAGCTGTCCACCCACCCACCATTGACCCCCAGACACCTTTTGGGTCCCCAACACCAGCTACGGGAGCTCTGGGCTCACGCCAGCTGTGTGGGCCTGACGCACACTCCTGGCAGGTCAGGGGTTCACGACCCTGCGGGAAACAAGCTCAGTCAAGGGCTTTGCCATCCGTTTGTCAAACTCGTAAAACGACCCCAGATTCTTTTCTTTGGAAACGTCCTCCTGGCCAAGAACGGCCCCCCGGGCAGCGTAGGGCAAAAATCGGGACCTAAAAATGCTTCTCTTTTTAACCCCATTTGCCTGTGTTAAAGATTTATTCTAATTTTAAAAGCAATCCTTTAAAAACTAAAAGCGAAAAAGTATGGAAGTGTAAGGAGATGTCGGCTTCTTTTCATAAGTGGACGCTCAGCATGTGTCTGGCTCCGAGGAGGGGCCAACAGGGGTCGAGGACTTAAGTCCTGAGTTTCCTCCACTGTGACAAGGACGAGCAGGGGTGGGGTAGAAGACGAGGAGAGCGGAGACCCCATTCCACTCAGCTCCTCCTCCACTGAGGGATGGTGCCCTACCCCGGAGGGAGCTTCTGAGGGCCCCCTGGCCCTGACCCCAGACCTGCCCCACCCCCCAAAGCCAGGGCCCCTCAGGCAGGCCGGGACTTGCTATAGCGTCTGAGCTTCTGAGGCCCCTAACTGTGTGGGGTTTCCAACCTTCCAGAGCCCAGGAGGGCGGGGTGGGTGGGTGGCAGGGGAGGGGAAAGCTCTGAGGGGGGTCTCCAAACGCTGCCCAAGTGCAGACACCCCCCCTGCCAGTAGGTGAGCTGAACCCCAGGGCCAGGGCCCCTGGGGTGTGGGCTGGGCTTGGTGACACCCTCCAGGAGAGCAGAGGGGGAGCGTGGTGACCATGGAGGGGACCCAGGGGCCGCGTGGAGCTGCATAACCTCTTTTAATCGAGTTTTCCCTGCTCTCCTGCCCCCTTCCCAGGGGAAGGGCCACACCAAGCCCTGCCTCCCTCGGCCTCTGGGGTTTCTGCACCTGCCCCGTGCAGAGCCGACTGGAGCGGTGGCCCCCGTCCTGTGCAGGTAGGGGAAGACCAAAAGCCCTATGAGGGAAGGAAAGAGATATTGGGGGTTGCAGCGCCCCCCCCCCCGCACTGCCCCAGAGAGTTGGTGAGATCTGGGAGAGAAAGGGCCCCCACCCTGAGCACTGGGATTCCAGCCTCCCCCCAAACCCCGAGATGCAGGTCAGGGACCAGCAAGCTCTGGCGTGACAGGAGGGGCACCAGGCCCAGCACCATGCCCCGTGGTCCCCTGCCCCCACGTCCAGCTCCTGGTCAGTTGCTCAGAGACCGTCTGAGGGCGACATTCAGGTGCTGTGGGCCAAGGATCGCCCGAGGGACGGGTCTGACGTCTTCCTCGTGACGAGGGGGGGACGGGCACTGGGCAGGGACTGTGGAGGCGAAGTGCCCTCCCACCGCGCCCCCTCCGGATACGCTCGCGCGGTCACCCTGCCCGGCTGCGGTTCACACCGCGCTTTGCGCCCTGGTTCACACCGTGGTTCACGGTCACAGTTCACGGCCGCGGTTGGGGTGGGCCGTGCGGCTGGCTGAGGAGTGTCTGTCTGTCGGGCTGCCCCACGGGGGTCCCTTTCTCTCGTTGCACTGGACTCTGACAGAGTGGGTGCAGCTCACCCCGGGGTGGGGACCGCGGCTGCACAGTCACTGCATAAATCACCGGGACTTTTCTGTGTGGAAACTTGCTTTTTCCACCCTGCTTACTCCCTGATTCAGTCATTTATGCGCATTGTGTGGACTGAGGACGTTTGGTCACACGCGGGTGATAACGCAGCAGCACCACGTGATTCGGCTTTTGCCCCAAAGGTCCCGGCCGCGTGGAGGCCTCCGAGGCGCTGGCTCCTCGTCCCTCTGACAGACGCTGGCGCAGTGTCGTCTCTGCTCACGACAGTCACTGGAGACGGGGGGGGGTGCAGGGTGCAGAGACCCGGGCGCTCAGGCTCCCACACGCCCCCCCGCCCGGGGAGAAACACACACAGGGAGCAGCGACCACAGCGGCCCCGCGGGGCCTCGGCGCCACCCGCGACTCGGGGCAGGACGGGCAGAGCGGGCCTCCCGGCCGTCTGACCCTCTGCTGGGGGCTGCGCCTGGGACGTGGCTTCACCGTGCGGGTGTCAGGGCCGCCGGCCAGCTCCCGTGGTCTGTGGGGAAAGCGTGCGCTGCCCGAGTGTTTGTGTGAGCGCCCCCTCTCCCTCCCGCGGTGGGGTCTGAGGAAGCCCCGGCTCGGCCCTGAATGACCCTGGCTGGAGCTGGTGTGCCAGGCGGGGTCTCCGCCAGGACAGCCACATGGCCGGGGCCCTCGCCAGGAATGTGGGTCCCTGTCCCCTCCCAGACCCGCCGGCCAGGGCTGGTCTCACCGCCCTGACCCCGGGTGACCCAGGATCCCCCACCCACAGTCCCTGGCTGAGGACGCTGTTTTCCCAGGGTGTAATTACTTCCTCCCCACAGTTATTCCAAAGCCTGTTTCCTCTTATTTCCCAAAGGCCCCCTTGAAATCAACTTTCTCTACTTTCCAAATGGGCTGAGACAGAGAGAAAATGCATGTTTTCCCCTCTGATTGAATTGCTCTCCTGCAGACGCTGCTCCTGGACGCCTGGTCCCTGGTGCCCTGCCGGGCTTGGCGGGGGGGGGGGGGCCTGCGGGGGAGGGGAGGCGGGGAGGGGCAGGCGAGGTCCCCAGCGCCTCAGACAGAGATGCTGCACGGGCCTCACCTGGGAAGAGGGAGGGAAGGGAAGGCGTCAGGACTTAAATGAGGCAATTAACAGTCAGAGTCCCGGCGGGAGGACCCTGAGGCATGTGTGACCTCCTGGAGGAGTCCTCGGAATTACATGCAGCGGCAAAGGATTACAGGCGAGGTCACTGTCCAGGGTGCCACAGGGCTCCCGGGCCAGCAGGGAGGGGGGAAACTGGTGGCTAAGAGCCTGGTGTTAGCTCGGCATCGTTTGCAGTTAAAAAAAATGTGAAAATCTAAACGTCCATCTACGGAAATTGGGTCAATAAATTCGTGATACTATGCAGCCACGACAAAGAATGAGACAGGAACGATCTCCGAGAGGCGTCACTAAGTGAAAGGAAGTCCTCCGCCCCCGTCCCCACGCACACTCACAGCTTCCCCAACAGAGCCGCACGTCTGTCATCCACACAGACGCGTCACTGTCACCCAAAGTCCACAGTTTACATCAGGGTCACTCTTGGTGGTGGATGTTCTGTGGGTCTGGACGATTGTATGATGCCACGTACTCACCACAACGGTGTCATGTGGAGAAGTCTCGCTGCCCCCCAGCCCTCCGTGCGCCGCCTGTCCATCCCGACCCTGCCTGTCCAACCCCCACCCCGCCTGTCCACACCCCCCTCCATCCCGACCCCGCCTGTCCCCCCACCCCGCCTGTCCATCCCCACCCCGCCTGTCCACCCCCACCCCCCTGTCCATCCCCACCCCGCCTGTCCATCCCCCACCCCTCCTGTCCATCCTTTCCCAGTGGGAACACAGCAGAGACGTGGTGTGTCCGTTAAGTGGAATTCGAATCAGGCGAATTCCATCGCTGCTGGCCCAGAGGACCCCTGGCTCACTAAGGCCAGCGACTCGTGGCCGGTTGCGACTCTTAATTATTTGGTCAGATCGAGTTATTAAGAAGCCGAGACAGAAGCTCCTGTTCTAATGAGGACAGCGGCTGACTCACCGTCAGACAGGCCTGTCGCATGTCCCCTGGCCAAGGTCACGTGGGACGCCGGTCGTCTGCTGGCAAGGAGCCCGATGCCCACAGGACAACCTGGCCCCACCGAGGCCTGGTCACAGCAGGGGGGCGAAGCCTCTCGGCCCTCGTTAGGGAAGGACAGCCGCTAAACCCAGCGGGGTAACCGGAGAAGGAGCCACACTCGGAGCGGGAACTCGCCCCCGCCCGCCGCACGCCCTGCGTGTCCTGCAGGGTCTCCCGCCGTCGTCACCCTGGGGTCCCAGCGCCATCCTGAGAGGCGCAGCGTGACAGGAGTTCAGGGCTCGCCGCGGGGGCAGGGCCCGAGGGACGTTTGTGCGACCTGCACGGTCAGAGAACACGCCAGGGACCCGACGCGCTAAAAACAACCAACATCCGCTCTGTGCGTTTCTGGAGGGCGGGGGTCCGAGGCTGGGGCGCCGGCAAGCCGGGTCCTGGGGGCCGCCCGCCAGAGCCCTGCCTCTGGCTCGCGTCATGAGCGCAGTCGTGGTGAGGGCGGGCAGGTGCCCACGAGCCTCGGCCATGGGGGGACCCGGAGGGGGACAGGCGGGCCGCAGGGGGAGGGAGGAGCCCCGGCTGGCCCGTCGGGACACGGCTGTCCACGCATATTTGCTGTTGGTCTCCCCTTGAGAGGGACCCTCGCCCTTCCCCGGACAGGGACGATAAAGTCGCACCCAGGGAGGTCAGTGGAAACGCTGGAGCGCTGACCTCTGAGAATTCTGTTTCATAAGGCGAAGAGAAAACTGGCCAAACCTTTCAAATCAACTTTTTCAGAAGCTTGAGGTGAGGAAATGTATGCGCCAACCTGGGGAACGGCCGCCCGCCCACGCCGCCCACGCGGCGCGGAGGGGCAGCTCGGGGCGTCACGCCCGCGCCGACTCCCGCGGCTCCGCCCCGCAGAGCCTGGCAGCCCGCAGTCGCCGGCGGGGGCGGGCCAGGTCCGGGGCCGCTCCGGCCGTCCCGCAGGGGGTCGGCGCGGTTTGGCCTGTCTGGGGGACCCCCTTCGCAAAGGTGCGTTTCTTTGGCCTGGCTCAGAGCTTGCATGATGCAAAATAATAATAATAATAATTAATAAATAAATCGAAACCCAAAAAACCCCTTTTCTCTGAAAGTGTCAAAAGCAATGAGAGGACGTTGTTTGACTGCAGCCAACGGAGACGACCGGTAGCAGCCGAGGCGGATGTTGGCTCACTGAAACGGTTCCAAAGAGAACGTGGGGCGCAGGAGGTCCATCGGGGTTTTGAAATCTCGGAGGTCTCGGGGAGCGGCGTGCCGGGGTCTGCGAGCAGGTGCAGGAGCGATCTGAGGAGGCCTCATCTTTCACCTGCATGACCTTGAGGCTCTGCTCGGGCCGGAAGTGAGCCGAAGGCTAAGGCCAAGCTGCAAGCCGTTGGGCTGGGTGTTGAAGTCACATCCCAACCTGCACCTAGGACAAAGATTGGGAGATGTAGAGCTCCCAGGCGCTTAAGAAATCTCAGTGCAATTGTTAGCTGGCCACCAAGCTAACCGAGCAGAGACTTTAGTGGTCAGGCCGGACAAAGGACACAGACTCCAGAGAATGAGTTAAGGGGAGTCACTAATTGAAGTCATAATAACAACAGCAAAACCCCAAAAAACAAACAGCATTGACGACAAACCCTGGGGCGGGGGAAGAACCTGATGTTCAGAGCTGCTGTATTCTATTTAAAACGTCCAGTTTTCAACAAAAATGTCGAGACTTGCAAATAACAAGGGGCATGGCCGTACACAGGAAAACGGCAGCTAAAAGGAGGTGGCCCCGCGGAAGCCCCGGCTTCGTAGACAAAGACTTTCAATCAGCTACTTCAAGTAGACAGTATCGATAAAGAGATAGAAACTATAAAAAAGGATCAATAAAACGTTTGGAGTTGAAAAGTGCGAGACCAGCAGTGAAAAGCTCACGAGAGGCACGATGTGTCTGAGCCGGCAGAGGACGGATCGCCGAACGTTCGGGTAGGTCCACTCCAGTTGGAAGAAGAGAAAGAAAAAATGAAGGAAGGAAAACGAGCAAAGACTGGGAGACCCATGCCGCACCAGCAGGCAATGCCAAACAATGTGCGATGAGAGTCCCAGAAGGGGAGGAGAGAGACAAAGGGTCCGAGAGAATATCTGAAGGAATAATGCCCGAAAACGCCTCAAATTTGGTGAGAAACATTAATCTACAAGAAGCTCAGAGAAGTCTAAGTCAGATAAACTCATAGACCCATACCAAGATGCATCATGATCACACTGTCAAAAGTCAAAGACAGAGACAGAGACGGAGAACCCCGAAAATGGCAGGCGAGAAGCGACTCAAAACGTGAAGACCCTGCGAGACCCTCAGAAGGTGCAGTGCTAAGTTCTCATCAGAAAACTCGGAGGCCGGGGGCGGTGGGATGAGATAGTTGAAGTCCTGAAAGAATAAACCCGTCCACCAAGGATTCGACTTCAAAACCATCCCGTCCAAGCACAGGAGAGACTGAGGCATCCCAAGACTCAGAAAATACAAAACACAAGTGATGGGGATCATCACCATCTGGCCATTCCTCAAAGAAATACTGAAAGGGAGACATTTGGGCTGAACAAAAAGAAACTGGACAGTAACTCAGACCCCCGTGAAGAAATAAAGAGAAACGGGGTGGGCAAACATGTAGGTAAATACAGTATAAATGTATTTTGTTTGTTTGTTTGTAAAGCTTTTATCCCCTCCTATCTGATTTAAAAGATAATTGATGAAGCCACAATTATAAATCTTTGTTTATGAACAATTATGTCATTATAAATCAGTGGTAAAGATGTAATGCACAGGGAGGAGGTGGGGGAGGTGGGTTATAGGAGCAAAGACTTCAACACTGCTGAGAGCCACCCGCCACCAATCCGAACTAGATTCGTGTAAGTCACGCTATCAATTGCGATCCTCAGGGCAATGACTAAGAAAATAACTCAAAACAAAATAGTGAGAGAGATGATGAGGAAATTAAAACGGTATGCTAGAAATACTTAACACAAAAGGGGGCAGAATAAAAATATAGAGGGAAAATGACATCAGACAGAGAAAACAAATGGCAAAACGAGAGCTGTATGCTGTTTGAAGAGACGCTCTTTACATACAGAGATACAACTAGATTAAAAGTGAAAGGAGGGAATAAGTCATACCACGCAACAGTAACCAGAAGAGAAATTGGACTGGACTATATTAATATCAAATAAATTAGACTCTAAGGAAAAACTGATTTTAGACACGAAGTCGTACACTTTTTATGGCTAAGAGTGAATCCACCTAGAATATATAACCATTATAAACATATATCCATCTAGAAAGGTAGTCCCGAAATACACGAAGCACAGACTGACAAAATTAAATGGAGAAAAGACAATTGACCAATGATAGAGACTTTAATATTCCACTTTTATAAACGAATAGAATAACTAGGCGGAAGATCAATGGGAAATCGATGACTTGAACCACCTCGTAACCCAACCAGATCTAGTAGACGTGTATAGAACACTCTGTGATAACAGCAGAATACACGCACACACGATTTTTTCAAGCACAAACCATGTGCTAGTCCATAAAACAAGCCTGAGTACACCGATAAGTTTGGAATCATACGAAGTTTGTTTTGCAACCACTATGGAAGAAAATTAGAAAATTAACAACAAGGAATTTGGGGAAACTTATAAACAGGTGACAATTAAACAGCCATGGTTCAATGAAAGAATCATGAATGATATCAGAAAAATATTTTAAAATAAATGAAAATTAAACAACATACTGAAACTATTGGGACGCAGCTAACCCATGTCTTCAAAGAAGCCATCTGAGATTTGACAGGTAAAGCAGGATTTAGAGGGAAATTTATAGCTGTAGATACCTTTGTTAAAGAGAAGAAAGATTTCGAATCAATAGCCCAATCCACTTTAAGACTGGTTATAGGCAAAAGAAGCAGAAAGAAGGAAGTTATATCGGAGAGGAAATACACCAAGTCGGGGACGTTTTTTAATAATGGAGAAAATCAGTGAAAGGAAATCTCCCTCAACTGATTCAGTGCAATTCCTGTCAAATCTCAGATGGCTTTTTAGAAGAAATAGGTAAGCTGATTCTAAAATTCCTGTAAAAATTCGAGCGACCCCAAATAGCCCAGTCTTGACAGAGAAGAACACAGTTGGAGGTCTCAACCTGCCAATTTCTAAACTTACTAAGAAGCAACAGTAAGCAAGAGTAAAAACCACTGAAATGTACATTTTCAGGGTTAATTCTATGGATATGAATTGTATTTTGGAAAAAAACCAACTCAAGCTAGTTGACATTTTCTGGCTTCTGAACACATAAACACTATCATGCCTGCAAATGTGAAAATTAAGTCTTCTTACCTGGAGTCATCCACACGTTTCTGGAAAATGAGTGTCTGGTGTGGAGACACGCTGGCTCCACCGGGGAGAGGCCGGGCTGACCGCGTGGGTGGCCCTTCCCTGCTTTCCCACTTGGATGGCCTCCCTGGGCGGGGTGCACCTTTTCGAATTTGAAATAAAAGTCAGGGCGTGTGGTTATAAACATATTTGCTGCTTGGTAGTTGAAGGAAACCACAGACGTTTTAGAAAAACTCCGCGTTCGCTCACACTTCTGACACCAGATGTGCGTCGTGGGCTTCTCCCCAGCAAGCGGTTCTACGATGCAGCTCCGTTCCGACCCCGTCTGCCCGGAGACAGCGTCACGCGCCTCAGACGAAGGAGTCAGTGCCGCTTCGGACGGCAGTGGCCAGCAGCAAGTTCCAGGTTACCCACCGCGTCTGTCTGATTTGGCTACGAGTGAAGGTTCCGCTGGCCCCTGCCCCCGGATTCGGCGTCTGCTGGGACGGCACGCGGAACGCAGGGAACGGTACCGGGTGCACCAGTCGCTTGGACAAGGACACAGGGTGAACACACAGACGAAGAGGTGCACGGGGCGAGCTCTGGGAGGTCCCTGGCACCCGCGCGTCTGTCCCCATGGAGACGGGTGGGTCACTCCCAGCATGTGGACATGTCCAGCAACCAGGAAGCTCTCTGCACCCCACACTTTTCAGACTTTTCGGGGCTCCCTCATGCAGGCCTGGTCAGTTATTAACTCAACTTCCAGCCCTTCTTCTTCTCAAGAGTCCCAAGTTCGCGACCCGCTCCCATCCACCCAGAGTCACCTCCTCAGTCCTGTCCCCCAGGGAATCCCAAGAGTCTCAGGAATTCCACGTTGGGGACCCGGGGCAGAGGCCGATATTTTCTATTACTTCACAGGAGAAGTTTTCTCTCCAAACTCCTAATGAAGGTTGCAAAACACACGGGCAATAATCTGACGTCCAGGACTTGGCAGCTGCAATTAGGCACTGGCCACTCCGGCCGCCCCGGGCCCCCAAAAAGGACACGCGGGGCCCCGGGCACCGAGCGCACACAGATGACGCCTCGGCCGTGGGGAGCGCGTCTCTGGCCGCTGACAGCGGACGCGCCGGCCTCGCAAACAGTGACGGATCGCTGCTGGTTACAGCAGGCCCTGCTGGGGACGCGGGGGCCCGGACGCAGGTGGACGGCGGCCAGCAGCCCAGCCTCCCAGTGCCCGCACAGCCCGCGGCCCTGACGCCAGCTCGTTAGCGAGCGATTACGTCTCCGCGGCTTTGGTTTCTCACAGGTGTGCTGTGAGGTCACCTCGTTCAGAGCCGGAGAACAGCGCCTTCTCCCGCCGGACCCGTGCGAGGTCCGTAATTACTACAGTTTCCTGCAAAAGGTTTTAGGCAAAAAAAAAAAAAAAAAAAAAAAAAGAAATCCCTCCCGCTAAAATGAATTAGCCTATGTTCTGTTCTCGTGGCAAACATTTAATAAATGAAGCAATTCAGAAGCCTTTTGTCATGTCGTCGGTGGGGCAGGGCCGAGGGCGTGGGTCCCGCTGGCCTGTGAGGAGTGGGGGTCCAGCCGGCGGTGATGCCAGGGCCGTAAACGCGCACAAACGCGGGATTTCTGGGACACGGAGCTACCTAGACCAGAAAAGGAACGTTTTGCTCCCAGAGGCAAAGGCGCCTCCCAGGGCGCCCCTCGCCCCCTGTGCTCACACAGTCCTCTGCCCCCTGTGCCCTCTCCGCCTGCCCCCTGCGTCGGCGGACCCGGGCCGCGCAGAGCGGGCCTCTCCACTGAAACATGGCTCGTCATCCTGGCTCATAGCAAATGTCAGCAGGATTTTATCAGACGAATGGGCTGATAGCCGATCACTCCCGGGGCCACCACATGCGGCCCGTGTGCTCAGGGGCTTTGCCACGCACGACCTTGGGTGGTCAGGTCAACGCTGCGCCAGCACCTTCGGGTGGCAGGGCCGCCCCGTGACGCGGTGACCAGGCCCAGAGGCTCGGCGCTCCGTCCTGGCGTTCCCCGAGAACGTGTCTTCGTCCTGGACCTGGGAGTGGGGATGGGGCCAGGCGTCCCCTGGTGTCCACCCGAGCGCCTGCTTCGCTCGCACGTCTGGAGCTGGGCCCTGCAGCAGAGACACACGCTCTGGCGCCGAGGAGCCTGGAGCGGGCGGCGGGCGGAGTGCCCTCGGCGCAGGGAGGCGCCCGCCTCACCGTCCCGTGGCCCCCCGTGACCAGGGCCCACGGCTCTGACCTGGGTCCCAGGTCGCTGTTGAAGACATGACACACACGAGGCCCCCTGGGAGAGTGGACCCGAGGTGACGGCCAGCCCCGTGCTTTACACTGTCCCCGAGGGTGCCGGTCCCATGCCCAGATGTCACACACAGCCTCGCTGGGTG
The DNA here is from genome assembly GCA_003508835.1 of Eonycteris spelaea. Classification (NCBI taxonomy): domain Eukaryota; kingdom Metazoa; phylum Chordata; class Mammalia; order Chiroptera; family Pteropodidae; genus Eonycteris; species Eonycteris spelaea. The sequence goes on from PUFA01000427.1 coordinate 109,274, forward strand.
TCCCCGGGTGTCACAGCAGCAGCTGGCCCACCGGCATTTACTTCCTGCAGGCAGGAGGGCACTGGCCAGAGGCCCCTGCTGTGACGGAGGCCATGGCCAGTCCCCACGCGGCCCAATGCTCTGCTCCCTGGGCTGGGCGCTGCCCTCACCCTTGGCCAAAGCAGGTGGCTAAGAGTGGGAGGTGCCCCTCCCACAGGAGACACGCTGTCACATGACAGCAGGTGGATGACCCTCCCCCCGCCGGAGGGGCGGGTGGGAGGAAACACAGAGAGAGGAAGTGGCCCTCCAGGCGTTGGCGGGGGCGGTTGGTTTCCTGGGCCCCGCGGGCAGGCATGGGGTGGGGCCGGCACTCTGCCCGGCCCGGCCTCGCGTCCACTTGGCAGAGCTCACGGCGGGGCAGCTGTGACCTGGGGGCCCTCGCTGACCTGGGAAGTGGGCGCGACGCTGATTCCTTCTGCTCTGCTTTCTGCGGGGCGTCGTGGTCAAGTCGGCGGCATCGTTACTGCTGAGGCTGGCACGGAGTGTTTGCCTAACCCGGGCGGCAGCCGGATGATGCATACTTTTGGCGAATATTTCTGACTTACAGTGTCCTCATAATTTTACCGTAAGATGCACACAATGGTTCACATATGAATAACAGATCCATTAATTTATGAGACAGATATATGAACAAAGTCCCCAAATCTGCCGATTCAGAAGCATTCGGCGTTATCCCTGGGCTCCGCTTGGCGGGAAGAGGGCCACACGGGTGAGGAGAAGCCGCCTCGTCCTTCCCGGGGTCGCTGCAGCCAAAACGCTGCGGAATGATGGGAAAGACGCCACGGGGCGGGGAAGGCGGGAGCAGCGGGCCTGGGACGGGGCTTCGCGGTCAGGCCTGGTCCTCGCCCCCGAGTCACGCTCTGAAGCAGGCATGGGGTGGGGGCGCTGGAGGGCGGCCCCCGCAGGGCCAGGGCGGGGCCCAGGGAGCTGGGACCGCCCCCGGGCCAGGGAAGGCGCGCTCCAGGGGCGGGGGCGGGGGGCGGTGGGGTGTCTCTGGCCACAGGGGCCGATCGCGCCAGCGGCTCCCTGTGCCTCTCTGTGCCTTCACAATCAGGGTGCCTATGCGGTGCAGGAGAAGTCAGGCGCCCAAAGCTGGTGACAGGGGCAGTGATGCCACCTCTTCCCACATATCCCGCGGAGCAGAAGGAGACTGACCCGGGAAAGGGCATCGTCAGAGTCCGCTCAGGTCAGACCGTCAGGCTGCGACCGCGTGGACAGTGCGGATGATGCGTGTGGCCTCCGCTCGTGGCATGAGGGGGGGGGCGGGGGCGGCTCCGCTCGCAGCGCGGGCGCTCCCGGCCTCCCGCGCCCAGGCCCGCCTGTCTCGCGGGAGCGCTTATCTTTCCTGGGAAACTGGGACCCTCTACAAGGAGCTTTCGCCCCCTTGTCAGAAACCGGGAACCCAGAGCTCAGGTGGGTGGCGCGGCGACCCTGAGCTCCAGCGAGGTCTCTCTCCAGTCCCAGCCTGTCCCCCAGGTGCTTCTCGCGCCCCTGCCATCAGTGCCCCGTGGGTGCCCACGGGCATCCCAGGTATGTGTCCACACCTGGGCGCTTCTCCCCGAACGAGGCTGTCTGCTTCCCACCACCGCCCCCCACCCCCCCGCCCCCCGCTCCCACTGGGATCCATTTTCCTAAACGATGTTTCTATCCCCACGGTATCTTCGGGTCTCACGCCCTCTCGCCTGTCACCCCTAAAAAGTGGCTGTCCATTCTTGCAAAGTCACAGACCGGGGCGGCTCACGGCTCACATCTGACTGGCTGGGACCGGGAGGCCCCGCCTAGGCGCACCTGGACCCCGCCTCCCGCTCTGGCTCATCACCCAGCTTGGCTGCTCGGTGCCGGCGCCAGGCAGCTGCGCCGGCACCCACTCCCGCACCCACGCCCACACCACGCCCACACCACTCCCTCACCCACTCCCACCCACTCCCGCCCCTGCCTCTGCTCTTGGCCCCTCCCCGTCCATCACGGCCCTCCCGGGGGCGTCCCCACCCCCAGGGACACGTGGGCCTCCCGCGGCTGGCGGGGGTGCCCCCTCCCTGCCCTCCGCCAAGGCCATCCCGCTTCTTGCTCCCTGCTGCGGGCACATGGGTCCCCTCCTCCTCCAACTCCACGTAGCCGCTGTCTCAGCGCTGCCTCCTCCGAGAGGCCCTCCTGGACCACCGGGAGCAGCGCCTTTCCCCTCCCCCGTCGCCACGGGCTGCGGCTTGTGCTGCCCTCCCCGCCTTGTTTCAAAGTCCTTCTGGCCACGTGACGTGCTCGGCATGTTCTAGAACTTGCTTAGGGTCTGCGTGTCGCCACCAAGCCTGTTAATTTGTGGGCTCTGCTTGGTGTGTCTGCTGGGGCTCTGTGCAGTAAGAGTGTCTGGGACGCAGAGGAATGGATGGGTGGATGAATGAATGAATGGGTAGATGAATGAATGAATGGATGATGAATGAATGGAATGAATGAATGAATGAATGGATGCATGAATGAATGAATGGATGGATGGCTCTAGCGTTCATGTCCTTGCACCTTCCAGGCCTGATGAGCTACCGGCAAGACTGCGGTGATGTCTGAACGGTTCCCGCCTCTTCCCCCCAGGGCGGGGGCCGGACAGCCGTGGAAGTGGGGGCCGGGCCTCGGAGACCGGCCGGCCGACTGCGTAACCAGTGGCTGGTAATTGAGCTGGGGTGTTTCCGGGGCTGTCATCAATTCTCGTAAATGTCACTTTGCGCTCCGCCGTCTCCCGGACCGGCATAGTCTGTCCCGCGGGGCATTTGGGGATTCAGGGAGGTTTTCTGCACATTTGATGCGACATCGCACGTCTCAGCTCCAATCAAGCCTGACACCGTCTTTACCGAATGAGTTGTTAGCAGCGGCGAAACGCCTTTTCACAAGCACGGCTTCCTGCGTCCCAGGAGGTGACTCGGACGAAGTGGCCTCGCGAAGATGAGCGTCTTGCTCCCCCCCCCCGCCCCACGCCGCGGCGGGGCCCGCGGTGGGTGCACGAGGCCGGGCGGGGGGTCCTGCGTGTCTGAGTCGCGTACGGGGAGGGGCGGGAACACGCGCCGTCTACTTCAGAGCATCGCGGTTTTCTAGCGACGTTCAAAATCGTCGTAGGTCGCGGGCCCTGAGTGGAAGAACCGAAACTGTGGCCGCCTCGTCTTGGGTGGCGCGTGGCAGTTGCTCGGCAACTGTTCGCCGTGCCAGCGACGGGCAGAGGTCCCTGCGCGCCGCGGGAGCGCCGAGCGGGCCGCAGCATTGCGCGGCGCGTGCGTGGGGACCACCGAGTCCGTGGTGCGTCTGCGCGCGCCCGCAACGGGGTCGCCCCCGCCCGTGAGAGTCCCAGGGCGCCCTGCAACCTCGTCCCCGGGGGGCCGCCAGCCGCGCTCCGACCTTCCTACCGCAGACGGACTCCGGGCCCCGCCGCGGCTTTACGTGGCGGAGCGGGAACGCTGGTCCCGCGGACCGCGGCGCGCGTCCTTTCTGCCATCAGAGCCCAGGCTAATTTTATCCCCCTGCGTGCAGGGCATTTGGAATTTTTCATGACAAGGTAATGACTTCCAGGAATGAAATAAACCCTACACACATCTTCATGGAAAATGGATCGTTTCTGGAAAATAATTAAAATGAATCAGATGAAGTCCTGGCTGGCGGGTCAGAAGACGGAGAGGCCACGCGCACCCGCGGGAGGCGCGCCCGGGCCGCGGGCGTGCATTAATGGCTCCATTAGTGCCAGTCGGAAACGGGTGATCTCCTGTTGTCCTCCTGCCCTGACCAGCCTTTCGAAGGCGCGGGGCTCACCAGACGGCCGACCCAGAATAGACGGCTCCTCTCTGGAAGCTTGCAGGGACCTCGGTGTGGGCCGCGGGGCAGCTGGCACCGTGTCCCGTGGACCTCGTCCCCAGGGGGCCGCCTGCCGTGCCCCTCCCCCTCCCCGCTAACCTCTTCCTCCTCCCCCCGCCTCCCCAGACCCAGCAGCCCCTCCTTGGCTCGCACAGGGCACCCGGCTGTCTCAGGAACAGGGCACGTTCCCCAGGCCCTCTGAGGGATGCCACGGAAGACGCGTCCCGCGAGCTCGCACACCTCTGCAGCCGCAGGGCTCTCCAGACGCTGTTCCTTAGGTCAGTTTCGGTGAGTCGGATCTCGAAGCAGTGCGTCCATTTCTATTACATCGTGACTTTCATTTGTTGGCACAATACGTTTTGTCTGCTTATAACATATGGAAAACTAACTAAGATGGCGTGGAATCCCTGGAAACAGCCAATAAACATGAAAGGAGTCCTAAGAGGGGTAAAGGGGAGTGAGGACATGCAGACGAGGACGTGAGGATTTGGGAGGTGATGAGTGTAAACAACAGTGAGGGTCACATCAGACGCGAATGGCTTACGTGACCGGCTGAGCGCAGAGACAGGTCAGTCAGAAAAGCAAGACTCAACTCCATGCGGCCGAGAGGAAATCCACTTTAAAGAGAAAGACACACAGGTGCGAACAACATCTGCGCCCAGGAGTCCCCAGAACACTGGTTTACGTGAGGTCTGAATCTGTTGCTGTCAGACAAAGCACATTTTAGAGCAAGACTGTCACTCATCATGCGCCATTAGAAAGTCACAATATACTTAAGTCATACAAAGGTTGTCTCTGCATACGATGGAATCGAATTAGACATTGATTGGAAACACATCTTTGAAAGTCCCCCAATATCTGGAAAATGATACATTTCTACAAAAGCCATGCCAAAGGGAAAAATAAATCAAAGGAAAAATTAAAAATGTTGTGGACTGAAGAAAATTAAAAAATAAAAGATCAACATTTGTGTGATCTAAAGCAGAGGTCCCTACCCCCGGGCTGGTACGGGTCCCTGGCCTGTTAGGAACCGGCCTGCAGCAGGAGGTGAGGGTGGGCGAGCCAGTGAAGCTCCATCTGTGTCTGCAGCCGCTCCCCAGCGCCAGCATCACTGACCCTCAGCTCCGCCTCAGGTTCAGGCATCCGATTCTCACTCAGGTCCCTGGTGCCAGGAAGGTTGGGACCGCTGCCCTAAAGAAGTTCTTAGGGGAGGACTCAGGGCAATGGACATCTGAGTTAGAAAAAAGAAAGATAATCAGTGAGCTCTGGGAAGCTAAAATAGGATCAGATTAAACCTAAAGTAAGTAAAAGAAAGTTAATCATATAATGAGAGCAGAAAGCGTTGAAAGGCGAAACTGGCAGGCAGTGGAGAAAATCAGCAAACGCAAAATCTGCTTTTTGGGAAAGACGTAAAGAAATGGATAAACCTCCCACATACTCAAAAACACCCCAGGTCCAGATGATGTTGCTGGCCAGTTCGGCCGCTCGCTCAGGGAGGGACAGCACCAGCTCGGCACCCACCATCCCTGGCGACCGGCAGAAGGGCTCACTCTCGTCTCATCCTCCAGGGCGCAACTGCTGTCAGCGGTTGGCTCGTGGCGATGCCCCCACCCACACACAGAAACGCCACGCGGGGAGAAGGCCGCAGACCAACCCCTCTCACGCACGTAAGTGCAGAATTTCTTAACAGAACTGTAGCGAGCAGAGTCCGGCAAAGCATAAAAACAAAAATAGATCATAACAAACAAGACTCAGCTCAGAGCCCAAGGTTATTTTAGCATCTGAAAGTCAATTAATGAAACGGATCATATTAGCAATCTAAAAATGCAAACATGTATACTCATTTCCATAGGTGCCAAAAAAATTAAAAGTATAAAAAAACCCACAAAAACCTACAAACAAACCAAAAAAGCTTTAATGAAGCCGAGTATGGCTCCAGGATAAAAAGTCTCAACAAGCTAAGGACAGAGGGTACATTCTCAGCCTGATAAAGAGCATCTTCTAGCAAACTCAAAATTGACGCCGTGCTTCACGGAGAAAGACGGGGGCTCTATCCCTAAGAACAGAACTGGATGGCACACTCGCCGTCCAGTCAGCATTGCCCAGAGGGTCCGGCCAGCACAATACGGCCAAACACACAGTGTCTAGACTTCAAAGAGAATGGTAAAGCTATTTTTATTGAGCGATGGCGTGACAGTCTATTGAGAAAACCCGCTGCAGTCTGCATAGAAACTGCTAGAAATAATAAGTGCATCTAGCATCATTGCAGGACGCGAGGTTAACAGACAAAAGTCCATTGTGTGTTCAAATATCTGCAACAAAGAATCAGAAGACAAAATACGAAACTAGTGCTGTTCCAGGTGGTACTGGATATGAATTACCAATGCCTTTGCAAGACCTGTGCGCTGACGACTGTAAGTCGGTGCTCAGAGAAATCACGGAATTAAACGAGGAGCGAGGCCACGGGGCAGGAGGCTCACTATTGTTGTGCTATCAATTCTCCCTAAATTGGTCTATAGCTTCACTGCGGACCGATCAAAACCTCATCCAGCATGTTTGCAGAAAAGAACAAACTGATTCCAAAATCTGCGTGGAAATGCAAAGAGCCCGGAATAACCCGAACTCTGAACAAAGAAGGAAGCTGGAGACCGACCCCACCCGGCGTTGGGACTTATGACACTGCAGCCACCCCGCCGGAGCGGGCGCGACAGAACAGGAGGTCCAGAAACAGACCCATCCCGGCACCGGCAGCCGATTCCAGCAACGCTGCAAAAGCGATTCAGTAAAGAGAGGATGGTCTTTTACCATGTGGCGCTGGGACGGTTCGATGTACACGTGCAAAAAAACCAAAACCAAAACCACTTTAACCGTCTCTCTCACCATCTGCAAAAATTAATTCAAAATGGGTCGTAGCCCCAACTATAACACCTAAACTCTCAAAATTCTGTAAGTTTACAGAGGAGAAAAATCTTTGGGACCTCGGTTTAGGCAGGTAGTTCATAGATATGCTACCAAAAGTAAAATGTCTAAAACAAAAATTGATATATTAGACCTCATTAAAATTAAAAACTTTTGGTCTTCAAAAGGCTATTAATAGAGTAAAAGGACAAGTCACAGACTGAGCAAAGCCATTTATAAAGCATACGTTAGTCAAGAAGTTGTGTCCAGAATGTATAAAGAATTCTCAAACTCAATAAGAAAATAACCCAGTAAAAAATGGACAAAATATTCAAACGGAACGCTCACCAGAGAAGATGTATGGAGAGCCGATGAGCGCGTGGAAAAGCCCTCGGCAGTGCTGGTCATCGGGGAAATGCAGAGTGTGCATCTTTCAGAGCGGCTGAGAAACCGGGGTACCCGGCCGCCACTGGTGAGCAGGCCACCACTGAGCAAAACTGGCCATTTCTCGAAATAGAGTCATGGCGTTCCTCATCCCAAGACGTCCACTTCGGTCCTGCTGGGCGGATGCCCCCTTCCCCTGGGCCTCCGGATGGGCGAAGCTGACCACGAGGTGCTGTTGCCTCCTGGGGCTTCCGGGGGAGGTGTGTACAAACATGACATGGAGCCGGGGGGCCGGAGGGCCGTCGTGCAGCCCGGCCTCTGGGGCCCTTTTGGTCTGTTCAGGGTCCACTTTGTCCTGTGTCACTGTGACTGAATGACACCGCCCAGGCCCTGGCTCCAGCACCCGACTGGCGGGGCTGTGTCGAGGCACAGGGACAATTCTTAGAGCCTCCATCACCGTGTGAATGCAAAGCTCCAGGGAAACCCTCCCAGGGCCTTGGGTCGTGTGGCTGGGGTCGCACGTCCGGACTTGGGATCACCTCCTACGAGCACCATCTCTCAGATTTCCTGGGCGTCTTCCTTCCGGACGCCCAGCTACCTCGAACCTGCCTTTAACCCCCTCGAACGTCCGGGTTCACGCGTTTCTTCCTTCCTGAAACACTTATCACCCATCACACGAGGCCGACTCCAGGGGGAGTCCTCCTGCCTTCCACGTGCTATTTGTCCTTCTCAGGGGATCACATGATGGGTCAATCAGGGGTTTTTTTTTGACTCAGAAAAGTATTCACTTCCTGAAGTTTCGATCTTCCAGTCCCTAATTAGCATGAGATCTTCCTGCAGTCCAGTAAAGATCATCAAAACGATGTCTATTAAACCAAGAACACTTTCTCTTTCTCAGTCAACCATAATTTGATCAGATTTCAGAAAGATTTTTTTTTTTGTCCATACTGGTGGAAATGTGAAATAACTAAGCAGTTAAAATTTATGATCCGCACTTTTGTGTCATTATTATTGCATTAGCATGAAATTATACTTCTAGTTAGTCATAATTATACTCATAATTATTCAATTTATCACCATAGGCCCTCCTGGAAGTTTTATCGGAGGATTTATTAACATTAATAAATTGTTTTTCTTCATCTCCATATTATGAATTCTTCTCATGTGTGATATGATCTATTATCCATAAAATTAGAACAAACCCCAAGCATTGGTGGCTTTTCAGCACTGAGAGAGGAACCTTTGTCACTTGACCCACTATGTGACTCCACTGCCAATGTCACAGGGGACTAGCTTTATGCCACCCAAACTCGCTGCCGTCTCACGGCTGTCCGAAGTGAAGCTCCGTTTTCCTCGGGTCGACCCGGAGCCGCTCCCTGCAGCTCACAGACGGCGTGGCGTCCAGAGGACCTGGTGTCCGGCCGGCTGGGCTCCTCTGTCCTCAGACACCCCACTGCCAAACGCACTGGCGCTCCCCGCCATTGCTCAGGCCGCTGCCCGCTTGCTGCTCCCTCTGGGTCTCCTCCGAGGTCCCTGTCAGGAAGCCGTCACTGACGCGGTCCGGCCACCATCCTCTCTCCCTGAACTCTTGCCACAGGCCTGCGTCCCCGAGCTTCAGAGCGATTGGTCACCCTCGTTGGGTGCTGTGGACCGAGTATTGGGGTCTTCCCCACTCGCATGTTGGGGACATCACCTCCAGTGTCCCAGTGTGACTGTGGCTGGAGATGGGGCCTGAGGGAAGTCACTGAGGTCAAACGAGTTCCGATGAGGTCCTGAGCTGATGGGACAGCACCTTAGAAGAGCCCCCAGAGGGCTCTCTGTTCTTGCCTGGGAACACACGGCTGGAAGGGGCCACCTGCAGCCCCGAGGAGACCGCTGGTCAGAAGCAGCCACCCTGGTCCCCCCGTCCCCCGCCAATACTGTGGTTCGAACCTCCAGCCTCCAGCACTGGGGGAACATGGATTCTTGCTGTTCGAACCCCTGGTCTGCGGTGTTTTGTGACGCAGGTGCCAGCAGACTCATGCAAGGGGGTCTTGGCGGCAATCACCATGTGGACACCTTGTGGCGTGTGCCACCCGGCGACCACGTGGCTGTCGCGTTCGGGGCCCTGTCACGTTTCACCCCACCCTCACGGCACACCCGTGGAGCAAGTTCTTTCTTTCCTCTTTCCCAGACAAGACGCGGGGGCAGGGAGGGGTGACTGGTAGCCCCACGCACAGTGGTTGGGGCCCAGGCCGCCCCGCCCAGCTGCCGCGGGAGCCTGTCCTCTCCTCCCCACGCCCTGGTGCCCGAAACCCGGGTGGGGCCATGCGCGAGTGTCCGGTCAGCCCCCTGTGCTGACCTGGGGACCGGCTGGGGCCTCGGTGCCACCGCCACGGGGGCACTCCCCGGGAGGGGGCCCAGGGGACCGAGAGCACCTTCGAGGTCTCTGCCCCTCTGACAGGCACCAACGTGCCCCACCCACCCTGAATGCCACGTGCGAAGCCAGGAGGTTGGCGTCCCCCGGGCCCCCATGACGGGGTCACGTGCCGTCGGATGCTGACGTCACCGGATGCAGAGCAGCTTCTGGTTCGGGACACACTCCGGCCGGCAGGAGGGCATGGCCAGGTGACCCTGGGTGTGAACCGATCCCGAAGCAAAGACAACGGGGTCGCAGGCCAACAGGAGGGAGCACCCACGCTGGGGCGGGGGGCGGGGCCTGTGGGACCGGGAGGCGGAGCCTGCGCCAGGGTTTGCTGGGCTCTGGACACGCCGGAGCTGCTGGAGGCTCAGGGCTTCTGGAGCGTGGGGCGCCCGGGGTTGGGGCTCGGGGCTTGGGGCTCGGGGGTGCAGGGCAGCCCAGGGCGGGTGCCCCAGGCAGGCGCTGCTGCTCTACACTCTTCCTCTGCGCCTGGCCTGTGACCACACCTGGCCGGTGGCGAGCGAGCTGGACGTGCTTCCAGCTCCCGCCGTTGCCCGGGGAAGGCCGCAGGTGGCCCGCCAGTCCCGCCAGCCCCCGCGGCTGTCGCCGGGGTCTTCCGCGCCTCCGGGTGGCCGTCTTGGGAGCCACATTTGTCCCTCCGGAATGAGTCCTCGGCTGGTTTCCTGGGGGTCGAGTGCTGGGCTGCGGGTATTCACTGAGCCGGGGGCGAGGAGACAGGCTGAGACCACGGCCTCCCGCTGCGCGGAAGCCCCAGCCGGCACCACCCTCCCTTGGCTCCGCCTGCACGCGGCTCCCGCGTGGGGGGCCCACGAAGCGCGGCTCCCGCGTGGAGGGTGGGGGGGCCTCGGCGGGTCCCTTAGCAGCAAACTCCCGCTTCATTCGTGCACAAGGGTGGCTCCGAAGGCTCCGTCCCCAGCCACCCTGAGGGAGCCATCTGCAGGTCCTGCCCGACGCACCTCCAGGCCCAGGTAAATTCCCTCAACGAGATCAAAGGCCCCTGTCTGCCGCCTGGCCTCTAGGGCTTGACCACACGTGTGCCTGCTTTGCCCCGCCCTGGGTGAGCGTGTCCGTGGATGAGACACTCGTGTGTTTGCAGTGGGGCAGGCTTCCCACAGCTCGTCTACCTCAGAGCCTGGGGACCCGCCGCGGGCCTGGCTGGGGCCAGGGGTGCTGAGCCCTGTCCCTCCAGCCCTGCTGCCCTCTGCCCCGCCAGGTGCATCGCGGGACTCGGCCTCCAGATGGGGCTCGCGGGGGACGCGCCAGGACAGAGCTCGGAGGGGCAGGACCGGACACCAAGAGCCGAGCGGGGCGGCGGAGGGACAACGGCCGGTTCTCACACCCGCGGCCCGGACGCTCCTCAGAGCTGCTGAGAACGCCACGCTGGCGACTCCTGCGCCCGGGGCCAGTGTCGCTACGGGCTGTCAGCGCGGAGCCTCGCTGCGGGCGTTTCTGCCGCAGACGCCGCGTTTAATGCGCACCGCTGATTCATGGACACAGAGCCGGCAGCCAACGGCCCTGCGGCTCCCGCCTGGAAGCAGCTCATCAGGCACTCCGTGCAGGGCGCGGGTCCGGGGAGATGTTCACCTGTTCATGCCTCCACCCACCCATCCGTCTGTCTGTCCACCCACCGGTCCACCCACCCATCCGCCCATCCGTCTGTCTGTCCACCCACCGGTCCACCCACCCATTCGTTCAGTCATTCACTCGACCCTTCCTTCCTTCCTTCCTTCCTTCCTTCCTTCCTTCCTTCCTTCCTTCCTTCCTTCCTTCCTTCCTTCGTTGATTCATTCAGTTGCTGGGCCCTGCCGCGTGTGCCAGGCTGGAGTCTGGGTGTTAGGGTGACAGTGGAGGGGACACGGGCCATAATAAACACACTGCAGTGACGCAGCAAGAGAGAGGCCTGCACGGGAAGACACGTGACTTGGGCTGGCAGGCGGGGACAGTGGCAGTGAGGGAGGGCGCCCTGGAGCAGCACGGGGCTGACCACTGGGCAGAGCGGGGCAGGACGGGCCGGCCCCCGGGGGAAGGGGGTGCTCTCGGGCTCCAGGCCGGCAGCCACGCTGGCCTCCAGCACTGGGGTGACGCTGCTGTGGCTGGAGGCAGGGGCAGGGCCCGGCAAATGTGGCCGGGGCAGTGACTGCCCGGTGCCCAGGGCCTCGTCATCGGCGTGGAGTTCTAACCTCTGCCCCACGAGCCACATGGCCGCCGAGTCTGCGAGCCCCGGGCAGGAGGCAGGAGCCCGGATCTGCGCTGGGAGGCGGCACCCGGAAAAGCAGAGCTGGGCGGGGGCCGGGCGGGAGCAGGCGATGGGCCCGGGGTGCGCTCTGCCCCAGGGGGCGCTGTGCGGGCCGGAGGCAGGCGGGTCGGTCCGTGGTGACCAGGGCCCTGGAGCCGGTGTCTGTGCTGCACAGTGTGGGCGGTGCCAGAGCCGCCGGCACGTGCTCTCCAGGGCCCCCGGGGTGGCGTGGTGACGCGCCGGGGCCCTCCGTGGCCCACGCCGGGCCGGCCGGGCCATGCGCTGGCCTTTCAGCCCATCTAGGGAGCAGGCTCCGCCCCTCTTGCCGTCTGTGCTCACGGCCCATGGGGGCGCTTGGGAGGCTGTGGGGACTGCCCGGGACCCATGGCAGCGACGAGTGAGGGGCAGGAGTTCAAGGCGGGGGTCAGCACCAACCATATGCGGAAAAGTGGACCCAGGCCCAGAGCAGAGAGAGGGTCCCCCACTGATGCCGGGCCGTGACCTTGTGTCACACAGGGACGAGGGCGGGACCCCATGCCCTGGAGGGGCGGGAAGCGGGGAGGAGCTGTGCGCGCCCTCCCTTCCTGCCCCTCCACGTGCTCCCGGACCCCATCCTGACACGTTGGGGTGCAGCGAGCAGGTAGCAGGTTCCCACAGCAGCTGGGCGCCCCGAGACGCAGCCCGAGACACAGGAAAGCGACAACCGCGGAGGACGCGCCTCGGCCCGGCGGGCACGACGCTGCGGCTGCTTTTGGGGGAAGCTGTGTTTTTCCACTGAGAGCAACTCGCTCTCCTCCCGAAGCTGTGAGTCAGGTGCAGGGGCAGCTCGTGTGGGAGGCCGGTGCGGGGCAGCGACCTGGGAACCCGCATGGCGGAGAGGGTCACGCGGGCCAGCCCCTCGGCCCCCGGCCGTGCTGCCACTCGCCAGGCCGCACAGCATCACCGCCGCTGGTCCGAGTCGCCGTCCCTGCCGGGGCTCGCCGCCTCTCGCCCCGCACAGACACCGTGGGGCTTCCGTGTTTGGGGCCTTCCTGGGGCTGCGTCCGCCCCCATGACTGATGGGGCCCTACACCCAGAGAGGAGACGGGGTGGGCGCCTAACTGGGCTTTACCTTTGTCACGGCCGCCCGCTGGTAGAAAAACGCCTCCGATGTGCGTTGCAAATGGACAGGCCATCAGATTCTAATTTGTAGTCACTGTGTTTTAAATACAGAGCTTTTTATTCATTTCGAAAGTGCAGGGTCCACTAAGCACGTAAAAATAAAGGAAAATAAACTCGACAGCGTTACAAAGAATGGCTCCACCATATTCATTATGTGATTAATTTAATATTCCGATATACAGTTGTCTACAAATTGCGAGCTGCTTTAAAATACATCCCAAATTGAAAATGCATTTAAAACATCGCCGCGTTATCACAGATCAGGGCAGAGTAACCTTGGCTGCACTTAACAGGCCGCGTCGGCTCTTAATGGCGGGCTCGGATGAGTGATTTGCGCGCAGCCCCGCTAATGGCATCCACCGCGCCTGCGCCGCGGGCCCCTGCGCCTCCGCTTTCATAAAGAATTTAAAGGGCCAACGCTTTCCGCGCTTTGCGCAGAGACGGGCGGCCTTCATTACTTCTCGCTTAATTCTCTTCCCAGATGTGGAATGTGAGGTGCGGATCAGTTTTAACGACATTCCTGCATGACAGGCCGGCGGCCCAGACGCGCGGCGAAGTAATTTGATCCCCACGAAACGCTAATGCAGGACTGATGACCGCAGTGGCTATTTTGGGACTGACGCGAAGTGGCCTGGAACGGATGGCTCTGCTTCACATGGGTGCCCTCTGCGCCCATGACCGACTCAGTAAAGAATGGACTAATTTGGGGCCGGAGCGACCCTTCGAGCGGTGAACGTGGCTGTCGGCGTCCGCGCCGGGAGGCTGTGCCGCTTCTCTGCCTTCGGCTCGGCCAGGGGCTCGGTCCCCTTGGTGCTGGGGCGCCCGAGGGCTCTGGGCAGGGGCTCGACGCCCACTGCTGAGCCGGGCATCTGCCATTCACACGGGTCCTGAGGAGCCAGTGACCACCCAGGAGGGCCGGGGGCTGCGACCGGTACCGCCAAGCAAGATCCGGAGGAGCCAGAGCACGCCCCACCCACAGTTCTGCCAGAACAACGCAGCGACAAAATCTACAGATGTGCACGCGCACACGTGCACGCACGCACACGCGCACATGCACACGCCGACACACGCCACGCACACACAGCACAACACATCTCACAATGCATGCATACACACCACACACATGTAAACACATCACGCACACACAAACATGTATGTGTGCAGCACACGCCACACATGTAGCACACATGCACACACCACACACATGTACACACGTTACACATGCACACAACACACACATGTACACACATGATAAGGATGCACAAATATACACTCATATATACACATATTACACACACCTATATATACACATACATGCGATATACACACGTGTGTGTGTATATGTATGTTTTTGCCTACAATTACACAGTTGTCTAGATTTTTACTGCAGTTTTACTGAGTTTCTCGTGGATCCGATGGCATTCCCTTGTCTGCAGTAAAGTTGGCATCGTTCTCGTAGCTCCTGAACCCTGAGGGTACACGCTGGAAAGGCCGTTTACAAAGCTGCGTGATGCACAGGGGACAGACACCCCCTGGACTTCTCTGTGGCAAATGGAGTGCTTGGCCTGTCAGCTGGCATCCGGGAGCTGAACACAGTGGTCAGCAAGGCTCGGACCTGCCCTGGGTGACGGGTGTCGGGCATGTGCACAGGTGTCTGGGAGACTGGCACCCTGTGTGTGGCATGTCCCTGTGTCACCTGGCCAGGAGGCCCCTTGCCGGGCACCAGCCCTCGTGGCCAGAGCATGCCTTAGCTGGTGGCAGACGGTGAGAGATTCAGAGAGTGAAGACGGGCCGCTGTTGCAGGCCTGAGGGTGGGGGGACCAGACGCCCCCGGGAACCAAGGAGAACTCCATGGAGATCTGCCGGGTCTTCCCGCACCCAGGGATAGCTGGAGTGCAAAGTTTGCAGGATTCGCTGTGCATCAGACTGGGCTGGGGTGCGGGTCGGGGTGGGGTCCAGGCCCTGCCTGCAGGGTGGGTGAGGCCAGGCAGGCTCCGAGCTTCCTGGGTCACAGTGGCCCGTGAGAGGCTGCAGGTCCCGGCCTCTACCCCCAGGTCCTCGGGCGCATCCCCAGGCCCACCTGGGCCCCTGCACGCACGGCAGACTGCTCGCCTACTGAGACACTTCCTTTCAATGAGTGACAAAGCACAAGCACTTTGTAATCATGAGGGAACCTGAGCGCTTTGTCTTTTTTGATGAAAATGGCTGACGAATCAATACCTGTCTGGGCTGCGACGGTGCCGGGCTTTGTTCCCAAGCCCATTCATTCCCCAGTGACGACACGCTCTGGACTGTTCCAGGAAGACAGAGCACCCACCGCATTCTCCCTCCGGCCTCTGGTCCTGGACAAGCGTCTGGGGCCGTCGCTTCTGAGCAAAGCTCCCCAAATCGATCGCGTTTCATTGTCTGATTCTTCCCCTCCCGTTCCATCAATGCAGGTGGTTTTGTTTTAAGCATTTGCTATTCTGGCTCTTCAGAATTCGAGGGAGGGCCTCACCTTATCGCTTTGGGTGCCATCTGTCTCCAGGCCCTGCTTCCATCCACTGTCTTCCAAAGAGCAGAGCGGTGGGGCAGGGGAGACTCGGTGAGTGGATAGTTTGGGTGGAGAATTTGCAAACAGGAGCCTCAGCTCAGAAGGAACAGTGGTGCCTGTGATGCTGCCCCGCCCCCGCTCTCCTGGGGCCTGTCTGGGTCCCCGTCACCCTGCAGGGCAGCTCCAAGAAAGAACAGGGAAAGGAGGCTCGGCTTGGAGGCCGGACGGACAGGCCCGGCCGAGCCATGAGGAATCTGTCTTAAGGGACCCGCATTCCTGCCAGGAACAGACGGGCAGCTCGGCCCTCGCTCCGTGAGGACGCCCAGAGCTGGACGCTTTGGCCAAAGCTGCCTTGTCCCCCGGGAATGCCCCCGGCCTTCCCAAGCCGCGTACAGGCCCCAGAGACGCCGTGCACGGCCGCCCTGCTCTCGGGCGTCGGCCACGCTCCCGTCCCCCGCGCCCCTGCTGTCTCTCCATACCCAGCTCTCACCACGGGCTGCATTTTGCCACCAGCAAAGGCAGCTGCCTGGGCCGGGGAGGGGCCGGCCTCCCGGGGTCAGTGTCAGCAGGGCCATCGGGTTGCCCCTGGGCTGCGCATGCCATCGCTGCTTGTCACTTACTAACATGAGGCCAAGTGCAATGAACGGTGTTTCAGCAGGACGTCACTTCCTGTCCCCCAACCTGGACGCTGTCTCTCCAACAGCTTGCCTGTCACCAAGCGTGGCCGTGCTCAGGCGCCCTGGTCCCCACCAGTGGTTTCCCTGTTTCATGCTCACCGGTGGCCTCGGGACGCCAGGCCTGTGGGTCTGTTAAGTCACTCAGAGCAGCTTAGCGCTGGGGACTCTCCAGGCTTCCTGGAGGGGATGGGGTGATTTTTCAAGCTCTTGAGGTGGGGAGGGAGGGACTGAGGGAGGTGGGGGACTGAGGGAGGGGGGACAGGCCAGTCATCGGAGCGAGTCTGGCCGTGGCCTCCGAGGGGCAGAAGCCACTCTCCCCAAGTAGGCTCGTTGCCTGGACCATGTCCCCATATTCTCAGCCTGGTGCCTGATGTGGCCGGTAAGGACTTCCTGAGCCACGGCCGATGAGCCCTGAGGGTCACTCTCATTAGAAAGAGACAATTAGCCACCTTCTGACTGCAGCGCCCACGGCCTTTTGTCTACGTGGCTTCGGAGGAACGGGTTTGCGGCCTCGGGCGAGCGGCCTTGGCATCGGGGTGGAGGTTTGCCTCGCGGAAGCAGGAGCACCGGCTGGTGTTTCTGGGTGGCTGGGAAGCCGGTGTCCCTCCCGGGCCACTGCGCAGCAGTGGGCGGGGAGCACCAGGCAGCGCTGCGTCCCAGGCCTGGGCGACAGGGCGCGTCAAGGCTCGGCTCAGACGCCTTTGGGTGAGGCTTTGGGTCCTCTGGGGAGGGAGCCCGCCAAGCTGAGCCTGAGGCCAGCTGCCATCTGTCCACCACGGGGCGCTGTTCAGATCCTGGCTCTGGTGACCCTGTCCCTCTCCAGATGGTAGCACCCCCACTTGCCCGCAGGGAGCCCCGCCCTGTCCCAGCCGGACCCCAGCTGGGCCAGCTCCAGCCCCTCCCTCAGAGGAACCTCCCTCCAGGGGTCAGCAGAGTTCTCACGCTCTGACGTCACATGTGCGAGGCGCGCAGCAGGCGCGAGGTTGGCGGGACTGGCGTTCCGACGGCAACGAAGCTCACCCCGTCTGGGTTGCACAGATAAAACCGTCGCCTACGTAATCGAGCTCATTCTCGTTCGGGCGTCAACTCCCGGAGCCCCCGCGAGGACCAGGCGGGGCTCCGCGCGGCCCGCGCTCGCGGAGTGGCTGGCAGAGGGACCGCGCGCGCCTCCCACGCTCTGCTGAGAACCGCCCGCCGCGCTCCTGCCTGTGAAGCAAGCAGACAGGGGCGGGGAGCCGTGGGGGGCTCAGGGGCTCGCCCGCCTGCAGGTAGTCCTCCCTTCACCCCCCACACTGGACGCACCGCCCAGCAGGGTGTGGGACAGAGGTCAGCTCCCGTCCTTGGGCCAGACTAGGCAGGTGCGTCTCCACCTCTTAGCCAGATGTCCACAGCGCAAGGGGAGAGGGAGAGGGGGAAGGGAGGTGACCCAAGGTGTGCAGAGCACCACCTGACGAGGAGGGTGGAGGGCGGGGTGACAGACCCATGTCGTTCTGCCCGTGACCACGGCATCTCCAGGCCGTGCCCACTGCTTTTTATTTATCAAATATAATTGCATGTGCTTAAATTTTATATGATTCATTAAAGCGAGGATAGCTAAGTGCTTTCCGATAATTAAAATGCGGACGAGCCCGTTCTCGGATTTGCGGCCATGAATAAAAGTGACACTTCGCCAATTGCACCTCGCCAGGTCACCGTCTGTCCACGTCTGTGGCCACGTCTCAGGTAGCCGGTCGCTCCACGCTGGGAAGCAAACGCAGGACGTCGCTTCGGCGTGGACGCTGGGGCCTCAGACAACGCAGGTTAATCCGTGGGCGCGGGAACAACCAGAGGTGGTGAGGCCAGGACTGTGGTGTTTGCTGGGAGCCTGCTCGGGGCCTGGGGGACCGGCCGCCTCCTCGTGGAGCAGTCAGTCACAAAGGGCTGGGTGGCCGGGGGAAGGTCGTCGGAGGGCGACGAGGGAGCGTGCAGGGAGCCAGGACCCAGCGGCAGAGGCCGGGGGGGCGGAGGCCGGCGGGCGGGGAGCGAGGCCCAGCTGGTCAGGGCGACAGGCCTGGCAAGGGGGTGAGCGAATGGGGGAGGCCGGAGAAGTCCGGGAGAGCCGAGTGAGGGGCGCGGGGCCAAGCGAGCCCCGGGGGCCGTGAGGGTCTGCGGGGGGCTGTGGGGGGCTGTGCACAGACTGTGTCTTCTATGCTGAGTGAGATGAGAGCCTCCAGAGGTTCTGAGCCATGAACCTGGCTTAGGGGGCAGGTTTGGGGCTGTGTCAGCACAGTCTGCCAGGTCTGACGGCCAAGGTGGGGACCCAGCAGGACATGTCCAGCGGTGCAGGGAAGGACCGTGGCCTGGGGTGGGGGCGGTCTGTGGGGGGAGCTGCTGAGATGCTCATGGAGCTCAGTGTGTCTAAGGCAGAGCCAAGCAGGGGTGGACGGTGGATCAAGTGTGAAGGATCAGAGACAGAGGCCGCTAGGGGCTCTGGACCTTTTTGTCTGAGAACCTGGAAGGGCGGAATGGTCAGGAGCGGGAAGAGCCAGACCCGGACGGCAGCAGGCGGGCAGGCTAGAGGCTCCCGTCGTAAGTTTTCAGCATACGAGTTTGAAGGAGAAAGCCGGGCAGAGACGGTAATGCACTGTTTAGAGAGGCGTTTGGACTGAGAGGGAGGAGGCTGGACACCTGCGCTAAGACTGACCAGCACACAGGTGACGTGTACGCCCGTGAGACAGGTCAGGGCCCCGAGGAAGGGCTGGATGGGCAGAGCATGCTGACCCCGGGCTGGCCCCCGCCTCCGGCAGGCGGCGGTCAGGACGGGGAGTGTGACTGCCCGGCCTCCAAGCCTGAGAGCGTCAGCTCACCAGACCCCTGGGCACAGAGACCCCCGGCCACGTGTCAGCAGGCAGATGCCTGGGAACCTGAGTTTTACAAAAGCCCCCATCCGCTGCCCCTCGTCCCGGCTGAACCTGTGCAAATTAAAGTTTGAGAGCTCCCGCCGCCCGCACTCAGGGCAGCTGGACAGATGTCCTTCCACCCTGAAGTCTGCAGCCCCCGGGGCAGAAGGCACTTTCCCCCCGCCTGGAGCACCTTCTGAGAGTGCCCGGCATGCTCAGAGGCAGCAGACAGGTGGGATCGCTGACAGGCTGGGGGCCGTGGGGGGGAGTGGCATGAGGACCTCGCCGCGCCCCATTGGAGGCCACCTGGGCTGTGCAGGCTTCCAGGACAGGATCGGGTCCCGGTGCGTGGCCCGGCTCCGCCTGGTGTCAGCCGGCTCCCCAGCGAAGCCCACGAAGCGTCTGCTGGAGACGATGCATTTCTTTTGGTGCCTCGGGTGGACCTGTGCCCACAGAGCCCTCCTGCGTGGCACTGTGGCCCGGGATTCCGGCCGGAGACCCGCGCCTTCGACAACCGCTCTGCTTCCGTGTGGGCAAACGAGTCCCCCGCAGAGCAGGACGATGTCACGTCTTAACAGACGTAAAACTCACGCCACACAGCTCGCCGCTCAACCTATGGAATTCAGAGTTTTTAGTTCACTCCTGTGGGTGTGCAACCATCATCACGACCGGTTTTAGAACAGCCTCCCCACCCCGCGGAGAAACCTCGCCCGCATCGGCAGGGCCTGGACGCCCAGCCCTCAACCCGCACTGGACCTGTCGTGTGCGTGGACCAGACGCTGTGTGGCCTTTTGGGGCTGCCTTCCTTCATGTAGGGTGCTGTATCTGAGGAGCCCCTCACGCCTGTTCAAGCCGGTAAGAGCCCACGGTGTGGCTGGGCCCGTGTCACTTAGCTGTCCAGCCACTGGCGGACGTGGCTTCTCTTTGGGGCTGTCGCCACGCCGCCGGGGACCGTGCGTACACGTGCTCCTTTCTCTCGGGCAGACGCCTGGGATGCAGCTGCCGGGTCAGGTGGTATTTCTACGCTTAGCGTTTTGAGGATATTCTGGATTGTTCTCCAGAGTGTCTGCAACATCTTACATTCTCACCAACAGCGTTTGAGGGTTCCAATCCCTCCACGTCCTCACGAATTGTTATTATCTGTCTCTCTTTTTTTTCCATAACCACCCTCGTGAGTGTGAAACGACGTCTCATTATGGCTCTGACTTGCATCTCCTTGATGGTTCGTGATTCCAGCTTCGTCTCATGTGTTTATCGGCCATCTGGATGTCTTTTATGGAGAAACGTCTATTCAAATCCTTTGCCTGTTTTTAATTTGCTTTGTCATTTTACTCCTGAGTTATGAGTCCTTTTCATATTCTAGACAAAAATCTCATATTAGATATGCAATTTCTAAACCTTTTTTTTCCCCATTCTGTGGGTTGTCTTTTCACTCTCTTGATGGTGTCATTTGAAGCACAAAAGTTTTTAATTTTGATGACGACAAGTTGGTCTTTTTTTCGGTTTCATTGCTTGTGCTTTTGGTGTTATATCTAAGAAACTGTTGCCTAACCCAAGGTCAAGAACATTCATGCTTATATTTCTTTTCTGCCGTTTTCACTCTATATGTGATTATTTGTTCCATTCTGAGTTGATTTTTATATGGTGTAAGGTAGGAGTCCAAATTAATTCTTTTGCACCACTTGTTCAAAAAATTATTTTCCCCATTGAATTATCTTGGCGCCGTTGTTGAAATTCAAGTGACCACAAAGCGTGGGTTCGTTTTTGGATTCTGGCCCTTTCTCTTCCATTCCGTTCCACTGATCTGTCTGCCCTGTGTCCGTACCGTACCATCTCGATTGCTGCAGCTTTGTGGTAAGTTTTAAAATTGGGAAGTACGAGCCCTCCAACTTTGGTCTTGTTTTTCAAGATTATTTTGACTGTCTAGATACTTTGAATTCCCATTTGAATTTTAGGCTCAACCATACATTCCTGCAAAGAGGTCAACTGGGCTTTCGTCAGGTACCACGTCGAATGTGCAGACCACTCTGAGGAATGTCGCCGTCCTGACAGGTCGTGGGGTCTGCTTCTGTTTGCTTGGATCATTTTTTAACACTTTTTTCAACAACACATTTTCCAGAGTGTAAGTTTTGAATTTCTTCTGTTAAATGTATCCCTATATATATATTTTATCCTTTTTGATACTACTATGAAGAGTTGTTCTCCATTTCAATTTTCCGAAGATTGTCCATTGCGAGTGCGCAGGAGTGCATTTCAATTTTTTTTAATGTTATTTTGACCGTGGATCTTCAAACCCGGCTGAATTCATGGCCTAGCTCTCGTTTGCTTGGCGGGTTCCTTAGGGTTTTTGACATGTAACATCATGTCATCTGCAAATAGACAGGGACCCTTCATCGTCCCTTCTGATCCGCAGGACTTTCCTGTTTTTCTAACCTCGCCGCCTGGTAGAAGCCGCAGTACGTAGGTAAACGGGGGACAGGGCGTGGGCGGCCACGTCCTGTGTCCGATCTCTGGGGGACGCGGACGGTCTCTTGCCCTGCAGGGTTCCCTGTGGGCACCCTTCATCAGGGTAAGAAAGGCCCCTTCTCTCCCTGGCTTGCCATGATTTTCTTTCCCTCCGTCACGAAGTGTTTTTTCTAAGCGTTTCCCACATATGTCAGCATAATCACGTGGTTTTTGTTACTTATTTTACTGACGTGGTGTATCACATTGTATCTGGATGTCAAAACAACCTCCTGGATTCCTTCTTGTGTGTCCATGGATTTGGTTTGCTGGCATTTCGTGGGGATTTTTGCGTGTGTGTTCAGAAGTGCTGGTCTGGAGTTTTCCCTTTTTGTGATGTTATAGGGTGGGCGGCAGAGTAACACGGGCCTCATGTGATGGCTTGCGAGGTGTCCTCTCTGGTACTTTTCAAAAGATTCTGTGAAGAATTTATATTCTTCTTTAAGTACTTGGTAGAAATCACTGGTGAAGCCATCTGCTCTTGGGTGTCTTTTTCTTGGTAGTTTTTTTTTTTTTTTAAATCTTTGAATTGTGATAAAATATGCATAACAGAATTTGCCATCTTAAATTAACTATTTTCAAGTGCACAGTTCAGTAGCATTAAGTGTATTCACTTTGCTGCATCCCAAATCTCTAGAACTTTTTCTTCTTGCAAAACAAAAACAATAGCTCCCCATTAAACAATAGCTCCCCAGTCCCCCAGCCCCAGGCACCCTACTTTCTGTCTCTGTGAATTTGGCTACTCTGGTCCCTATGCAAATGGAATCGAACCGTGTTTATTCCTTTGCGTCTGGCTTATTTAACTGAGTGCAAAGTCCTCAAGATTTATCCATGTTGCATATGTCAGAATCTCCTTTCTTTTTAAAGGCCGAATAATATTCCCTTGTATGTATAAACCACGTTTTGTTCGTCAATTCATTCCTGATGGAGGTGCTTCCGCCTTTTGGGTATTACGAATAATGCTGCTGTGAACATGGGTGTACAGATATATTTTGGGGGTCCCGCTTTCAGTTTTTCGGGTATATACTGCAGCTGCTCCGTTTTGCGTCCCCACCAGCAGCGGACGAGGGTTCCGATTTCTCCACGTCCTGGCCGGCCGGCACTTACATGCTCTTTCTCTTCAGGCGCTTAGCTGTCATGCTAATTCGCGTAAGGTGGTATTTCATTGTGGTTTCGATTCGCATCTGCCTAGAGATTAGTGATACTGAGTAGCTTTTGCGTGCTGGCGGGCCATTTGCACATCCTCTGTGGAGAAATGCCTATTCGCGCCCTTGTTCATGTTCCGATTGAGCTGTTTGGGGTTTTGATGTCATCGGGGTGCACGCATCCTTTACATACACTGGGTATTAGCTCGCCTCAGACGCACGACTCACATGATCTTTTCCCATCCCACAGCTTGCCGTGCACCCCGTTGACTGCGTTCTTCAGCGCACTGATGGGTACGTTTCAATGTCCTTGAACTTGCCTTTGGTGGCCTTTCTGGCAATACCATCGCATTGTCACCAGATACAACGTCGTGAAGATTTACCCTGTGCTTCCTTCCAAATGGTTAGTACATTTTTCTATATGGTGTGCGGGGAGGGTCCAGCTTCATGCTCTCGCATGTAGATGTTCAGTTTTCTCAACAGCGTTGTTGAAAAGACTGTTCTTTCCCATTGACTCATCCTGGCGTCTTTGTCCCAAGTCACCTGAGCACATCTGCAGTGGTGTCTTCTTGGGTTTTCCATCCCATCCCATCGGTCTGTACGTCGTCTTCACGCTGGTCCCAAACTTTATGCTGGTTTCGGTGACTGTAGATTTGTAGTAAGTTTTGAGTCTTCCAGTTTTTTTTTTTTTTAAAAGAGTGTGTTGGCTACTTGGGGGCCCTTGAGAGCTCATATGAATTTTAGAATAGATAATTACTATTTCTGCCAAAACACCTTTGGGATTTCGATAAGAATTGCGGTCACTCTGTAGATTGCTTTGAGTGGTAATATTTTATTATTAATTCAATCCCTTTATTTCTTTTAGGTCTATTCAGGATTTATTTTCCTTCTCCAATAAGTTTTATTAGTTTGTGTCTTTTTAGGAACGTGTCCATTTTACAAAACTAAGTTATTAAAATTTTTGCAGTTATTCTTAGTGTTCCTTAAAAATTCTGTCTGTGCCCTTAAGCTCAGTAGCAATAGCTCTCTTTCAGTCCTGACTTTTGTGATGCGTCTCCTCTAGTTTTCTCTTGGTCAGTGACACCTGCAAGTTTCTCGGTTTGGTTGATCTCTCCCAAGGACTAACTTCTGTTTTGTCGATTTTTTCTGGTGTGTCCTAGTCTCCGGCTCGTTGCTCTCCACTCTTGCATTTACTGTTTCTTTTTCTCTGGCCGCTTTGGACGGAGTCTCTGTTTTCCCACATGGAAACGCAGCCCTCCCTACGAGGTGATCCCGGCCTGTGATCTCAGTCCCCTTGTGCCACGGCAAAGCCTCTGCCCTGGGTGGGGGGCGGGGAGGAGAAGGGCCCACCTCCCGGCCGCTCTGCTCTCCGCAGCTTGAGTTGGGAGGGTTGGAAATGCTCCGCCCCGCCCGGACGGTGTGTGTTTCCTGGGAGTGGGGGGTAGAAGGTCCCCTCCCTGTCCCCACCGCCACCTGGAATGGAGGTTCCATCAAGCCGAGCAAGGGACAAGAGAGGCAGGGTCAGAGGCGGCTCAGGCGTCACGAGCTCTCTCTGTTCTCACCAAGGTTTAGAGGATTCCGAGAATAAATGTTCCTTCACACACTCGACGCCCCTACAAACCTCTCCAGAGGCTTTAAATGGCGTTTTTAGAAAACAGTTTTCGCTGGTTTTGGTTTATCCCTGGGGAACAGATCTGCAGAGCCCCTCGTGCTGTCTCTGGAAGTCTCCGAATTGCCTTTGTCCATCGGCCTCGTTACCAACGAGCAAGTGCAGGCGTCCCCGACGGGCGGGCGGAGGGCCTGAGCCCGAGGAGGACGCCCAGGGCGTGGGGCCAGCAGGGCCGCGGTGCTGCGAGGCGGGGCGCCCCCGGGGCCCCCACAGCTCAGCCACTGGGGAATTAGGGGGCTGGAGTGCAGATACCCCAAATTTTAGGACATAAAACTAGGACCTATTATTGAGGTCTGACGAAGGAGGGTGGCCAAGGCACGCTAACTCCCGTCATCCCTGAGAACCACACCAAGAAGCCCCCACGCCTGGGTGGGGGCTGTCCTCACAGACGCGTGAGGCCAGGCTGTCTTCTCTGGAACTCGAATAAACCTCTCAGGTGTTGGCAGAGGCTGGACCACCGAAGTTCCGCCTTAGACTTGTGGGATCGAGGGAGGAGAGGAGGGAAGGAAAGAAGGATTGAGGGAGGGAAGGAGGAGAAAGAAGGATGGATGGAGGAGGGAGGAGGGAGGGAGGGACCCGGCCCTTGGTCTCAGCCCCCACAGGTCACGGCCTGAGCTCAGCCGTGTGGACGCAGCAGCAACGGCAGAGACACAGTCTGCACAGGTCTCTCATGCCAACAGCTGCCCGTTCGCCCGGCTGGCTTCATCACACACAGGGTGGAAAGTCAGAGGCGGGTTCGCTCCATGGCTGGTAGCTGGCTTCACTCTTCCCTAATCTGACTTAACAGACTCTTGGCCTCTTGCAGTGAACAGTTGTGTCTTACCACCACCCTCCAGGTGCCCTGAACCCCAAAACACTCAGCCTGCTGGTGGGAGGACCACAGAGGGCAGGCCGCAGCGTGGGGCTCGCTGCAGCCCCTGGAGGCTCGGCGGGGCGGGCGGCGGCGTCCCGATGGGTGGAGGGGCTGGCGTCTGGGTGGCACCAGCGCCTGGTGGCTTCTCTTCCTCCCTAGCAGCCCCGCGAATACGCCTGCGCGCCGCCCCCGGGCAAGGCAGTCCCGTTCTGCTGGACGACGGGGGCGATCGCGAGAGAAGGGACCGCGGGCGGCGGCGATGCCCGTGGGCACCGGCGTCCAGGAAGGTCACAACCCTGCAGTCCCGGCACGTGCGGCGCTCCTCAGACCGAGGAGCGTGAGCGAGCACGGCGCCCACCGCCGGGCCCTCAGGCGCGTGTCGGCTTCCTCTGCTAGATGGATCTCGTCACTCACCTGTGGGAGTCAGTCACCCGCCTGTGGGGGTCTCGTCACCCGCCTGTGGGGGTCTCGTCACCCGCCGCGGGAGTGCGCACCGAAGGCTCGACTCTACCATGCGGGACTCGCCGCCGCCCCCCGCCCCTCCCCCACCCCACCCCCGCCATTGAGAGGGGGAGGCGACTCTGCCAACGCGTGTCGTCCTCCCTGATTAGCGACCTGGGCTTCTCTTTGGGCAGAACTGCTCAGCCGCGGTGCGGTGACATTTGGGCTGAATCATCCTCTGCGGCAGAAGGGACTCTCTGCACATTGTGTTTACAAATATCCATGACCTCTGCCTGCTGGATGCAAACGACAACGAAAATGTCTCCAGACGTTGCGAACGACCTCGGGGGCGCAGTCACCCCCAGCTGAGAGCCACGGCGTGATCGGAGGGCGCAGTGGGCACATGCGTCACATTCACACACTTTCTCGAACATCCGGCCCCGCGCCCGGGGCGCGCCGGAACGGCGGATAGTGAATCAACCGCCGGGCGCGCGAGCGGGCCCCGGGCGGCGGGGAGCAGGCGGGGAGGCCCCATTCCCGGTTTAGCATAGACGATGGTTCGCGCGTGGGCGCCCACACGAGGCTGCGGGGGAGGCGTGTTCCAGCGCGAGGCACAGGCCGGCGGGAGGGCATCGCGCGGCCGGCGGAGGGCGCTCGGGAGCCCTTCATGTCGCACCGCGGGGGGCCAGCCGGCTGCAGTGCCAGCCGTGCTCACGCGCGCCCACCGAGGGCGCCACCTCGCAGCCCAGGGCGCCGTGAGCGGGGCTGGGAGACCCCGTGAGATTCTGCAGAGCAGTCATCCCAGGCGCTGTGTGGATCCCCGCGCCGCCCTCCTGCCCAGGGGAGAGGTGGGAGGTGCCACCCGCCCACACTGAGCCGTCGCAGCCGGGCTGCACACGGCCCCGGAAGCCGGGCACGGGGCACGTCTGAGTCACCCTGCAGGACAGCGCGAAGTCTGCCTGGCGGAGCCCAACGCCCGCGACTCCTGTGGGCTGGGTCGGGCCACCCCCCAGAGGGGGTTCATCGGCTTGTCCTGCATTGTCCCGCGAGGGCCTGGAGGCCATCTGGGTGCTGAAAGCTTCGGTCGTGTCGAGGCACTTAGAGGAGAGGCCTGCAGCCACGCAGAGTCACCGCGAGAACTTGTCACATCCCGACAGGAAGTACCGCGGAGCCACCGCCACAGCACTGGCCGAAAAGGACGCCCCTCGCGCCTGTCCCCCGCATCTCCGGCCATCCAGGGTCCCGGACCGTGGTTGGCCTGACGGGGGAGGATCCAGGGAAGGAAAAAAATAAAAAGGCCCCTGTCCCCAAGCGCGCCCCCTCCCGCTCCGGGCCTGACCTGCGGGACAGACAAGTCCCACGTTCAAGTAGTCTGCACCCCTTCCCCGCGCGCATGCTCGGGGGGCTCCAGCAGGTCACTGGCGCCCGGATCAGTGACGTTCAGCTCCTTTCGCACAGCTCGAAGCGGATGAGCGCGTAGGACGCTGCCGTGGTCTCACAATTTATGAATGGTGTTGCGTGGCAGGTGTTGGCGGCGCGTCTGTCGGGTGCTTTGTCACAGGGGTGGAGCTCGTCTCCTTCCAGGGTTTATAAACTTAAAATAAAAACAGGAAAGGAAGTCATTCCTGGAAAGAAGCAAACCTGCCGTCCAAACACGTGAAACTGCTAGAAATGAAAGTATAGTCGGAGAGAAGGGGGCTCAGAGCTCTCTGCAAAGATCGGCCTGGGGGGCGGGGCCTTCGGGTGTTTGGGGCGGGGCCTGCGTGTGTGAGGGGCGTGGTCTGCGGGTGTGAGGGGCGGGGCATGTGTGGAGGGCGGGGCTTGTCTGGCATTGTCTTTGTCCTTTGTAGCTGTGTACCCTGCGCTGTGTGTGGGCGGGGTCCAGGGTGGGTGAGCGTGGGGACCTCTCACCAGCCACCGGAGCACGATGCAAATCAGGTCCTACGAGCACATCCACGCTCCGCACCCGGCACACACCGCTTTCCGATGGTTCATGTCTGCTGGCTTTTTGGTCCCTGAAGAAAAGGCCGCATTGCAGAGCATCATAACTGCTAGCCAGGAAGCCAACGTCAGGCCCTGTCCACAGGAAAACCTCAGAGGGCGGACCGAGGTGTGTAGACGGCTCCTGCTGGGGCCGGGTGGCGCGCTGGGTCTCCTGGCGGTGGGAGGCGGGGTCACAGCCAGGCTCAGAAGAACAGAGAGAATGGCGCGAGCTGCCGCAGCAGAGGCACCTGGGAGAATGGGCGGATGGATGGTTGGATGGATGATGGATGGATGGATGATGGATGGGTGGGTGGGTGGATGGATGATGGATGGATGATGGATGGATGATAGATGGGTGGGTGGGGGGTGGGTGGTAGATGGATGACGGATGGATGGATGATGGATGGATAGGTGGATGGATGAAAAAGTGAAACACGAATCATGAAGCCTGTGAAGTGGGTGAACGAGGGCGCCCACCCACATGCTGCGCCACGGGCTCTGCCTGGATCCGGCGCACACCCGCTTGGCCCCACAGACCCTCAGCACGCGGGTCGGTCCCGATCCCGCGGGGGCCGGTCACGTGTTTGTCGACAGCGCAGGAGAGAGAAACGGCAACCAGGAGAGCTCACAGCAACTCGTCTTCACAACAGTCTCGCCCTGAGCCTTGCTTCGCCGGTTCTTAGAGGAACGCGGAGGGCAAACGGCGTTCCCGCTCGACGTGTGATTATACACGTCATTTTACACGCACAGCCTGACTCTACAGCCCTTGCGCATGAGCCGTTTTCTGTAGAGGCGGCGGCGGAGAACTCAAGCCCTCAACGTTGGAGGGGCCAAGCTTGGGCCTGCGTGGTGTTCATGGTAACAATTTGGGGATAGTTAAAACAGCATGTCTGTGAACCCACACCTTCCTTCTCGCTATTCTGAGGCATGTTGATGCGACCGCAGGGCCTCAGGACGTCCACACGAAGCCCGCGGCCTAGTGGAAGCTTGCCATCCGCATGTGCGGGGGCGCTGTAGGAAAGAACCCCCAGACTGGGAGGCGGGACGGGAAGACTTGACGGGCCAGGTGCAGGCTCCCCTTCTCGGGGTACTTTCTACACCCTCCTCTCAATCACAGTTTCGCCACTGGGACAGGCCGTGCGCGGTGGCTGAGGGACCCCACGGAGGGGACAGGTCACTACGAAGCGGGCACACGGAGGACGTCTGCAGAGCTGAGAGCACAGACTCCACGTGGCTGGCTCAGGACCCAGACCCACTCCCGAGGGCAGGGCGGAGCTCGGCCTCTGTGGGAGAAAGAAGAGACGCGGGCTTCTGGAAGAGACGCAGCCTCGCTGAGTGCCCCGGTTAGTGGCCGTCGTTCCGCGTGGCCGGCCTTTCCCTGGTGGTGCTGGTCGCACGCGGCGAGCCTGAAATAGCTTCCTCTCTTCTCCTCAAGCTGAGTGTGACCACGAACCACACCTGGCGCTTTCTCTAAGGGGACCACCGTGCACGGGGCTGGGTGCGTCTCTGGCCCTCGGCCTTGTCCAGAACCTCGGCCACGACGCGCATGCGCCAGCACTGGCCCTGCGGCCCGGGAGAGCTGGGCGCTGACAGATGGCTGCGGTCACCAGGCAACAGCGGATTTTTCATAGCCAACAAGTACAATGCCACACGTGATAAATTTATCACATAATAACGCAGCTTCCCCAGATGGCCACATGCTGATCAGACCCTGGGGAGCTGCTTTGCAAAGGACTTGGGGACCTTGAGTTGAACTAGATCCCAGAGACACTCCAGAGGAGAGGTGCTAGGGGTGGGTGGGGACACGGGCCAGAATCCGGCTGCTGCTGGTGGGCCAGTGGTCTTGCCCACATGGGGGCAGCAGCACCCACGACCCCCTCTGGTGTGGCCTTTGTGAATTCCACCTGTTCCTCTCTTCTCTCCCCTCTGCAGTGGGAGGGGCGGCCTCACCTATGGGTCCCACGGTCTCTTCGAGGTGTGGAGAAGCCTGCCCACACAAACCTGGCTGCGGTGCCGAGGGGTGAGCGTCTGCCCTGGACCTTCGGCGGCTGCACTTCCATAGGAGGCTGAGGGTTTGGCGGTTGGGCCTCGGAACAGAATCGGATTGTCTGAGCCACAGCTCGCTGGAGAACAGATGACCGCTGGGGACGACACCGTGAGAGCAGCCTGTCACCGCTCTGCGGCCCCCACCCCCGCACGTGGCCCTCGTGTGGCTCTCCCTGGGGCCTGTCACAATGTGGCCCCTATGTCTCCTCCCGGACAACCGGGGGAGGGCGCAGCGGCACCTGCCTGGGCGGGTGTGATGCTGCCGGGGGCGGGGCCTGAGGCCCTTTATAGCCACTGACTACGCGTGACAGTGTCCGCCTGTGGGTGGCCCAGCACTGCTTGGGTAAGTCCCCTGGAGGGGGGAGCGGCGGCGGCCACCCGTCATGAGTGCTCGGTGGCACTGTCGACGTTACATACTCGAGGTGTCACGTGTTTAGGACAGGATGCCTCCCGTGACTGTGTGGTGGCATGTGCTGCCCTCCTTCAGGACAGCTCTCGGTGGACAGCTGGTCCCAGGGAGCTGTGCCCACGTGGAGAAGTGCACGTGGGTGGTCCTGTGCTGGCTGCAGAGGGTCCGGCCCACGCCGAGGTCCCAGCAGCGTGGGTGAGGGTGGCTGGGCGGAGCCTGCCAGGGGCGGAGCTCTCGTTCCTCCAGGACCCCGAGAAACCCTTGTTGGAGCCTTCGTGACAAAGGCTTTGTGACAAATGAGCCACTGGTGTCACAAGGGAATAATGGATTCAGTTTTGCGGGCGTTTAGTGAGTGCCCACCGTGACCGAGGTTGTGGGGGTGGGGACCCTCACGGGTAGTAAGTTAGATGACCTGGTCCTTCTCCCCAACTCCGTGTCTCAGTTCTGGCCGCCCAAACCCCTCAGGCTGGTGGTGTGCACAGCGCACTCACCCCTGGTCCCCGAGGCCGAGGGCCAGGCGCCCACAGGGCTGGTGCCTCTGAGGCCCCGCCCCTGGGCCACGGAGGCCCCTCCCACTGTGTCCACGTGTGGCCGTCCCTCTGTGTCTGCGTCCCCAACTCTCCTCATGAGGACTCCAGCCCGTTGGGCAAGAACCACACATATGACCCCTTTTTACCTTAATCTCCTCTTAAAGGCTCTTTCTTGTCACACAATCATATTCGGGGCCTTGGGGGTGAGGGTGCCCCCACGAAAATGTGGGGGACACGGCGCAGCCCACAGTGCTGGGCCCCCTCTCCGCCGCCGTGCCATCCTTGGCGGTGACTCCAGTGGCCACCTGTGCGGGCCGTCTGGCTCCGGTGGCCCATTTCCTAGACATGTCTCTCCTCTTCTCCAGTGACCGCCTGTCCCCTCGGCCTCAGCCCCAGCCCGACTCCGGGGATGAGGGCGGGGCCCCAGAGCGGGGTCGGGGGGCACCGTTTCTGAGCCCCGACTGGCGCCCTCCAGCTGCTACCTTGCCTCCTCCGTGCTGGGGGCTGCCTCGTGTCCCCACACTCGTGTGCTGGGGCCCTTCCCAGCGTGGCTGTCCTGGGAGATGGGGCCTTTAGCGGGTTCTGGCCATGACCAAGTCTGAGAAAAACACCCGGGAGAGCGCGCGGCGCCCTGTCACATGGTGACGACGGGCTGCACCTGCGTGCCACGGCCTCGCGGGGCGCTGGCCTTCACGGCGTGTGCAGACAGATGAGGACGAGCAGAGGTGAGGTGGCTCCCGGCCGTGGGGGGGGCCTTCGGGGCGGCCCCCCCATGCCCCACGGCCTGGCGCGTCTTGCGTGGTGTCAGCCCATCGTCCTCAAGGCCATTACGAGGTTGAAATAATTTCCAATGACACTGTGTGGCTTATTTCGTGCCCCGTGAAAGTCACTTTGGGGAGTTTGCTCTGACGACCGGCGAAGTCAGGCCGAGATCAATGCGCAAATCCGCTGGCTCACGTGCGAGCCCGCGGCCGCCGACGGTCGATAGCGCTCAATTAAGATAATAAGACTTGAGCGCAGGCGTGGGGCTCCGGGTCACAGCTCGACCCCTTCATTGACCAGACGCGGAAATTGAGTTCCAAGCGGGGCAGTGGCCCGGCCAAGGTCACCGAGCAGCCGTGGGCCACACGCTGCCCCTGATGGGAATTGTGGGCCGGCCGCTCCGTCCTGCCTGGGGCCCCGAGCCCCGTGTCACTGCACAGTCTCATAGGGACACTGAGTCACAACTCGGTGCATGCCCAGTGTCAGCAAGTTCACAGCCCCTCACAGATGTGTGTCGAGTGCCCCCCGCCCCACGCCGAGGGGCGGGAGGCCCCGGCGCTGGTGGGGGCGGGGACCCGCGCTGCCGCTTGAGTGGCAGGACACGTGCGAGCCCGCACTTCTCTGCCTGCAGACGCCCTGGGCTGGGGGCTGCCGCCGCCCGCAGCTGGAGGATTGTTTGGGGCATAAAGGGTGGCAGTTCAAGCCCCAGGCTTTGAGCGGGCCGGGCGTGTCCGACGCCAGGCACCGTGCAGGCCTGCGCGGTTAACCCCGAAAGCCTGCAGCCTCCCGGCAGAGCCGAAGCACCTGCGTTTTTCCGCTCCCTGCGACACGGGGCGGGTCGGCTGGATGTTGCCGCTTTTGTTCGGGGAGATAGCAGAGGCTGAAGCGACTGTCAGGAGCTGATAGCGACTCAAGTTGTGCTCTTGTGACATGAACGGGGTGGGGAAAAAGAGAGGCCCAGGGAGAGGGCGCGCGGAGCGGAGCGGGTCCCCGCCATGCAGAGAGGGTAAACAGCAGGCACGTGGTTTAAACCGAGCCGCGGAGCACAGCGGCCACGCCCCCGGGGCATTGCTGGCTGCTTTCCCCACTGGATGACACTGTTTGATCAAATTTTATCGCAGAGACAACCAACAGTGGCTTGTAAAACCTGCAGCACAAAGTGCTTTATTATCTTAGATGGAAGCCGCCTTCCTCTGCATTTTGAGAAGCTCGTGGTGGAGAGGTGGGGAGGCTCTCCAGAGAGAAGGGAGGTTGGCAGAAACCGCGGCCTCACAGGGCCACCTGGAGCCTGCAGGCGCCCGGGGCTGTGGCTACCAGCGCGGGGGGGGGGGGAGGGCGTGGGCGTCTCAGTGCCCTCACCTGGGGCGGCTCACAGGTGCCCACACCTGCCCTGCACTCGCCAGGGCTGGGGCCAGGTGGGAGTAGGGAGGGGGGAACTCAGGGCCACGGTGGCCCCTGGACTTGGCTGAATTAATGGATCGAAACGCTTAGATGGTGGGCATTACGCAAACTATAAAATCCCCAAGCCGAAAACCATGCTGGGCCCTTAAAGTGACTGAAACGGACAGCGAGCCAACGTCTGAAGTCACCGACGACCTTTTGCGGAGCCTGGCGCAGAGCCTCAGGCCCCCTCGGCTCCCCGCAAAGCTGCGGGGCTCTCTTTTCAGCGTCATGGTTTCTAATGAGAGGGCATTGCCAGCACTTCCGCTGCCGGGCTGATCTTTCCAGATCGCTGTCGAAATGGGAGGCGGAGTTTCTGATAATCTGCCAAGCAGCTGAAGAGTAGACCCGTCCTAGCAGCTGAAGAGTAGACCCGTCCTCTTCATGATGCGAGATGTCCAGCTCCTACGGGGGGCCCTCCGGGGGACACACCCTCGGCGGCCGGACCCCTCCCTGCCCCGGGCACCTCGCACGCACTGCGGGGGTCTCAGAGGGAGACTATGGCCGCTTTCGAGGGTCCCGCTTGTCTGCTCGGAGCTGAGGCTGCGGTCGCTGAGGGAAGGTGCAGCCTCGTTCCTTCCTCCTCAGGGGGGACGAGGTGGGCAGCTGCCCCCTCATCCTGGGGGCCAGCGGCGTCCAGGCTGGCACGGCACCCGGGGCCGAGGGCCTGGGGAGGGCGCTAAGTCCCTGCCTGCAGCCTGCGGGCCCCTCACGCTGCAGCGCGCAGCTGGGCCGGACCTAGAAGGGTAGGCGGAGCCCGTTAGAGGGGACCGCGGCCGCGCAGAAGAGCCTCCGCCGCGCCACGAGCTCCTTTTTCGTGGTCGCATAGTATTTCCTTGTGCAAATGTCTCATACTTTACAATGTCACCCCTTTATGATAATAAGTGGCATTTCAGTTAACGTATTTGTGATGCACATTTTAAAATTAACATGTCATTCTAAAACCGTTTTAGATTTGTAGTCAAAAGTCGTGACGGCAGGGTTCCCACGCGCCCCACCCGGCTCCCCGTCCCTGGTACCTGCAGTGTGTCCCGCGTCTGCTACAGTTTGCGAGTGCTGTGTACACTGTTACTAACGAAGCTCGTCTGCCATTCAGAATCCCTCAGGGTTCCACACTGCTCATTTCCTGCCCCCGACCCCACGTGACGTCTACCTGTCACGTCTCCTTCGGGCTCCTGGGCTGTGAGCATCTTGCAGGCTTTCCTTGCTCCCAATGACCTTGACAATGGCGGGTCCCCTGTAGGTGCCCTCTTTGGGTTCGTTGGATGCTTTCCTCACAGACTGGGGTTACGGGGTTTGGGAGGAAGATCACAGAGCGGAAGTGCCCCGCTGTGCACCACATCGGGGACACACCAGAGACCTGGCTGGCCCACGCTGGTGCTGACCTCGGTCCCCTGGCTGAGGTGTATCTGGTCTGCTGGGCGTCCCCATGGTATCCGTCCTCCATCCTCATCCTGTACTTCCGGGAGGTGGTCACGCCCCTGAGCAGTGGCTTCCTCTCTGTGTTCCTGTGGCCGCTCCATCCTGGTCCTGGCTGATGCTACCCCCCGCAAAAGCTCCGGGTGCCCCCTGCGTGGGTCCGAGGCACTGCCTCCTCTCCCACGGCTTCTGTGGTGGCCTCAGCAACATCACTCAGGCCATGGATAGCTCCACACGGCAGGCAGGAGGGGCCGCCGATCGGCCTCTCTTGGTCCCCAAACCTGTAGGTGGGAGCCCCTGGAATCATGAGGTCCAGAGACGGCCAGGGTGCTGGAGCACACCCAGCCACACCGTTCACAGCACCCAGCAGAGGGCTGACTGGCAGTCGCCGGGGGAGTGGGAGAGGGGGAATGGATGGACAGACAGACGGGTGGGACGGGTGGGGAGCTAAAGGGGGAGAAATGAGCGAAGGCGAGTCACACAGCCCGCCTCTCCCAGACCGACTTTTCACGTCCTGCTATATTTTCTCATGACCAGAGTTAAATGGTTTCAAATCACCTTCCGATACTCTTGGTCTTGCAAATGACCATTGGCAACGTCCCTCCATGAGCAGAGCTGGCTCTGTCCTTTTCCCTGGGACCTCTTGATTCCTGAACAGGGGCTGCTGTGCCCTGGGGCTGCTCCGCCTCTGGATGGACGGCCAGCCTGGATCCAGGGCTCCTTGCTGCCCCACTGGCGAGAAGAAGTACCCCGACTTGGGGTCCCATTCCTGGGGCATCTGGGAGATGCTCACTTGAGCGGCAGCCACCGTCAGGGCCCTGGGTGTGGTGGGGGAGCTGGTGCCCAGGGTCCCCAGCCTCCTGAGAGAGGTGGCAAGGGGGGGCTCCTCAGAGGCGCTGTGGGCAGCCAGCCTCCTCCTCCTTGTCATAGCCTCATTTGTTTGAAAATGTCCAACAGTGCAGATGGGAACTTGAAGTTAGAGGCAGAGCAGGTCTGTGGGCTTGGGCTGGGGCCAGCCGTGGCCAGCAGCGGCCGGGAGCAGAGGCTGTGGGCCTGCTGAGCTAGCCACCGCCATCCTGGTGAGGGCTGCGCCAGGACCTGGTGCTGGATCGCAGAGAAAATGAGTTGTTTACGGTCATTTAGGTTGGAAATTATTCTTTAAAGAAAACCCTGCCCTTGTTTCACGGGCTGTGGGCCGACTCTGCCGAGATGGTGGGCCGCCTCCTCCAGGTGCGCCGGCGGCCCTCGGAGGTGGGGACGCGTGTGATTAATGGCCGGCAAACACAGGCCTCGGCGGCGGGGACGGGCCTGCTTAGCATGGAGCTAACAGGATGGAGAAATAAATTAATGTCCTCAATTACGGAGGGGCTCGTGATAGAGAGAACGGCTGTCAACAGACCTCCCTGTGGAGGAGGAGAAGGGCCGGAACCTTCCGAAGCCATCCATCACGCCAAGGGCGTCCTGCGTGGGGGGAGGGGGGAGAGGCGTCTGGGAACGGGGGAGGGGCCGCGAGCAACCCCCATGCCACTGAGCTGCGCTGTCTCCTGTGACCACCCTCCTGTGACCACCCTCCCGAGCAGGGACAGGGCTGCAAGGCTTGGCAGGGAGCCACCAAGCCGATGCCCGTCTCCCTGGGGAGGCTCGGAAGGGGAGTGGCCGAGGCCGGGAGGGAGATGCCTGCCAGCTTCCCTGGGGACCTCGGGCTCCGCTGCTGCACCGCCGGCCATGCGCTCCGGACGCTGCTCCCTTTCATCTCCATGCGGGTCTGGGGAGCTGCAATTAGCAGACGGCTCGAGGTCTGTTAGCCGGCACCCCGTCCCCCCTCCCCACGCCGCTGAAGTCGGAGATTGGACTTCTTAATGACAGAAGAATTAAGTAATGGGCCCGAGCAGGGCCGCGGGCAGCCGAGTGAAGCCAAGTGCAAAATTGATATTTCAACAAGCCTGATAACGTATTAGGGGGACGGCCGTGCGTGTCGCAGAGCCACGCGATAAATCTCCCGCCCGGGGCCGCCGTGCCCGCCCCGGACACTCACAAGTTCACTGGCCTCTGGGGAAGGCCGTCAGCCTGTCCCCAAAGTGTCCTGAGAAGCAGACGGTCCCTGAACTGTGCAGCCGAGGGCCAGGGAGCTGAGCCTTAAATGAAGGGCTCTGCCTGTCTGGTGGAGGATGATGGGGACCCTGGGGTGTCCCCGAGGTGTGGATTTCGGTAACTCTCCCGGGCTGCTGCAGGCGCTGACCCCGGAAGCCTGGACCCCGCCGCGGCCACTGCAGCCCCGGCCACAAGGTCACCTGCAGCCTGTCGCCTGCTTCGATTTGCAGCCACGAGCGGCAGCACAGGGGCCCGAGACAAGATGTTCGGTGACAATTTTATGAAGATCAATGTTATTAGGAACTGAATTCTTGTCTGAAATAATTCGTGTAAAATATCGTCACATTAGATGAGAATCTGCGCTGGGTCATCAGCGAACGGGCTGTCGGATTGTGAGAAACCTTTGGGTTTTTTTGCAGAATAATTGAATATGATGTATTCTATACGGTTCCTGGGCACAGGGGGACTCGGGCCCTGGCTGGTGCCTCTGAAGAGTGGGTGCCCTGCCCTGCACCCCCATGAGTGCTCGGGACTCTCCCCAAGAAAGCCCCATGCTCACCCTCCTCTGCCTTCGTGGACCCTAAGCACTGTCTCCAAGTGAGCTAAGAAAGTGTCTGAAGCCTGAATTTCCCACTGCTGCCAAGTCCCCACCCCAGCCCGTGTGTCCCCACCCGCCTGTCATGACAAGCTTCCCACGCACTTCCCTGCTGAGTGAGGGGTGGCTCGAATCCCCTCAGTCCCGAGCTGTTCCTCTCCTGGGTCAGAAGATCCACCTCTTCCCAGCACAGGTGCCACCCAGGTACGACCACCCACAGGCCCCCTCCTGGCCCCGCGGCTGCCTGTGGTTTGCAAGGATGAGAAAAGGGAAGGGACAAACGGACGGGCCGAGGGAAGGCTGCCGCCTCCTGTCCTCATCACCTCCCCCAGGAGGGCCCCGCCCCCTCTGCCCAGGCTCCTGCTCGGGGGTCCTCCTGGGGCCTTGGGGGTCTCCTTGGGATCGCAGGCAAGGTCAGGGAGGGCCCGGGGACAGATGCTCGGTGATGTCCACAGGGCCACCCGCCTGCCAGGGCAGACCGAGGGCCGGCAGGGGCCCCACCTCTAGGACGCCTTGGGACTTCGCGTCCTGTGGCCGAATCCCTTCCCCATGAAATGCCTCAGGAGCCCTCGGTTCTGCGCCGGTCAGCTGGCTCTAGGGGCCCTGGGCCCTGGGGTGCTGGGGCGGAGGGTCTGCGTCCTCTGGGGTGGGACCGTGATGACGTGCGGGGACGTGCCCGCGTCTGCCCTGACCCTCGGCCCGCTATGTGGGGCACGGCGCCCCGCTGTCTCACCCACGGCCCCTGGGCAGGCGGGTGCTCTAGCCTCACTTGCAGAGGTGGGTCTGGGGGATGCTGGTAACCTGAGCCAGGCGGGGGGGGGGGGGCCTCCTGCGCCTTCCAGCTCCGGCGGCCCCCGGCTGCCGGCCACAGCACTCTCGTCTCTGTCTTCACGTCCACACGTCCTCTTCCTCTGAGCCGCCTACCCTTCCGGCCAGAGCCAGCCCCCTCAACCCTCTACTCCTCGTCAGAGCCGCCCATCTTGGAGCCGGCTGGGCGAGCCGAAAGACCCTGTGGCTTCCACGGCTTGGACAGGTGCCGGCCTCTGCTAGGACCCCTCCCACTTCCCTCGAATCGGCTGTCTGCCCCTTTTTCGTGGAATCAGGCGTGTCCGGGACATAGTGGGGGTGCCGGGAAGGGGCTGGGCAGCGGGCAGAGGTCAGGCCGGCACCCTGGGTCAGGGCCCACGGCCCAGCACGGAGGCTGCTGGCCGGCGTCCTCCTCGGATGACCTTGCTGGCCCCGCTCCCACCCGCTGGTCCCTGATTAATGAGGCCACCGCTCACGCTGCACGCCGCTGCTGTCCTGGCTGCGGCAGCTAATTCTGCCACATAATGGGATGCGAACACTGTCCACCTCCCAGATGGAGCTCGATGGATGGTCCCAGCCCTGCGCAGCCGAGTCGGGGGCGGAGCTGGAGACAGAGAGGCCGAGGCCCACATGGCTGGCTTCACGGCCCTGTGACTCCGCCCACCAAACCCCAGAGTCCTGCGAGCACCCCGCTACCCTGCAGTCTCCACCCTGACCTCAACCCCTCCCGAGGAGGGGGAGAGGACGCTGGGGCAGCCGAGGAGTCCGGCGGCGGGAGGGGGTGGGACGCAGGTGCTGTGGGGCCCTGAGCAGAGCCAGCCTGCAGGAGGGGCGGTCCTCTGTCTCTGAAGCCCACGTGGGGTCTCCTGGGGTCCTCAGCTGGATGCGGACAGCTGGGAAGGAGGGGTGTCCGCAGAGCAGGAGGGCCGGGTCCACCCCCACACGCCTGCCCACCAGGCGGGAGCAGGCGTGCGGGAATGACGCGGTGCTGATCCCGCCGCCCCGCGCTGCCGTTTTCGGCCCCGGCTCTGGTGACGGACGGGCGGGGTCTGAGTGGCGGCGCCTCGCCAGGCACTGGACAGACAGCTCCCCTTTGTCCCCCACAGCTCTGCGGGCGCCACCGCTGGGTGCAGGGCTTCGGTGGTGAGGACGCTGACCTGGAGGGTGGCCTGCCCGCTCTGCTCTCCCATCCCGCTCTCTGGAGGCCCCGC
Source organism: Eonycteris spelaea (assembly GCA_003508835.1). NCBI lineage: Eukaryota > Metazoa > Chordata > Mammalia > Chiroptera > Pteropodidae > Eonycteris > Eonycteris spelaea. The sequence goes on from PUFA01000427.1 coordinate 148,231, forward strand.
CTCGCACCCGGCTTCCTGCCCCGGGCTCCCGCGGTCCGCCCACGCACACAGCGCGGAGCCTCCACAGCAGACGCCCGACTCGGGGGAGCTTTCCATGTGAGGTCCCCGAAGCCTCTGCCCCGTGCGTCCAGCCCGGCCCGGCGGGCAGCGGCAGCCGGCCCTGCCCACCGCCGCACGGACGCGGCCGGGACGCGGGCGCCCCGCTGGCTGCTCCGGGAACACCCTCGGGTCTCCGAGGACGGCCACCGGCCAACGCGGGGCTCGGTGGACGGCGCCAACGGGGACACGCTCGCCTCAGCTCCAGGAGTGACGTGTTCGCTGGCGCGTGACCACACCACCACCAGCAGCAGCAGCCTTGACTGTCCCAGTGGCTGTGTTTGAAGACCTACTGCGTGCCACGGGCTGGTCTGGTGTGAATGCCGGGACAGGCCGACCGTCCCGCTGTCCCCGTGGTTAGTTCCCGCCAGGCCTCGCTGGCCCGGCCAGGGGGTCCTCTCAGCTTGCAGTTTGTCATCTCCCGAAACCACAGCCTCTCGGCCTGGTCTCCCAGTCTGGGGGTGGGGTGGAGTGGGGGGGCAGGGGGTCCTCTCAGGGGCCCTCAGGGGCCATGCAGGGACGGAGCTGGTCAATTTGGGCTAAGGGATCGTCCTGGGCGGCCGCCACGGGGGTGGGAGGGCGAAGGACACAGCTGTTCTAGAAAGCTCCCCCAGCGCTGGGCTGGGCCCTGGCGGTGGTGGGAGCCGGCGCTGCCTGGGGGGGGGTCCATGTGCCAGGGTGGCTGTGTGGGCGGCGGCCACCGGGCCAGGACGCCCCCACGGTGTGATGTCACCGGTCTGGGATGCCCGCCCCCCCCCGCGGCGTGACGTCACCCGCCTGGATGCTTGGCTCCCTCCCCGTGGCGTGACGTCACCGGTCTGGGACGCCCGCCACCCCCCTGCGTGACGTCACCGGTCTGGGATGCCCGCCCCCCTGCAGCGTGACGTCACCGGTCTGGGATGCCCGCCCGCACCCCCCGCAGCGTGACGTCACCCGCCTGGGACGCTCGGCTCCCCTCCCCCGCAGCGTGACGTCGCCGGCTGGGGCTCTGCAGCCCCCATTTGTCATCCCTGAGCTCGAGTCTGCAATAGGAAATAAAGCTGTAAATCGCGCTGCGCTGCGGCGGGGCTGCCAGCAGCGGGCTGGGCGCCGGGAATACTAACCCGTCCGCGGGCGTCCCGCCAGCTCCGGGGAGGGAGGGGACGGCCCCCCAGAGCCGCTCTGCCGGTGGCATGGCCGTGTGCCCGTCATCCCGGGCCAGGGCGGGTCTGTCCCTCGTCCTGAGTGCAGTGACATCTCTCAGAGGCTGGGAGCTGTGTCTGGTGGTCACCTTGGTCGCATACATGGCTGACCCTGCTGGTGGGAGCAGAGCCCGCCAGGCCGAGAGCTGCAGCAGGCAGGTTCCCTGTGCTTCAGGGGCAGTGGACAGGGGGTCCTCTCCTCCTCTCAGCTTGCAGGGACGGGGGGTGGGGGGACACTGGATGGGGGGGTCCTTTCACAGCATGCCGGAACGGGGGGGGGGTGGTGAGCTGGGTCTGGGGCCTGGAGGGAGTGGAAAACTTTCAGAAGTCCAGGAGCCCGGCAAGTGGCACCAATGGCTCTGAATGTCCAGACCTGGCACCGGAGTCTGTGGGAGCCAGGACAGGGCACCCAGGAGGCCGGCCACCCATCTCGGGTTACTGGGTCCCGGCTCAGCACCCTAGAGGCTGTGACAGGGCTTCCTGTGGCTCTGGGGAAGTGCTGACTGCCACCCTCTCACAGGGTGGCTCAGAGGCCACCTCTACTTCCTGCCAGGCCACCTCGCATGTCACGAAGCCCCAGCATCTCAACTGCAGGGCCAGAAGCCCCAAAGTCACAGATCCGGGGCAGGGGACAGAGACGTGGGTGATGGTTCCGGACACAGCCACGGCAGACCATCCTGTGGTCCTGCCCCAAAGGGCCTGACTCCTCTGTCTTGAAGGAGTTTTCAGGCTGACGCAGGCTGCATGCAGTAATTCGGGCCTCCCGCTCCTCAGATCCGGGGTTGGGATGTAGGGGGAGGGTGGGCCGGCCCCTCCGCTCTGCGGGCTGCAGGCCACGCCTCTCCCCATAAAGCCGCCGGGCTCCCTGCTTCTCCCACACACTCTGCCGTTGTCAGCTCCGCGTCAGCCGGTACTTCACAGGGAGGGAGCTGTTCCTGGCCACCTGGTCATCAGTGTCAGAGCCGACTGGAACCCGGGCACAGCCTCCCCACCGTTCCACGTGGCCCGGGGTTAAGGTCCTGGAGTGTCCCCCAGGACTGGAGTGTCCCCAGGGCGGGTGGACACCCATCTCCTCCCAGACCCCGCCTCGGGGTCCTGCCTCCGACCCGGCAGCTCCCCCTCCCGCTGCTCGGCAGACGTGGGCACGTGCTGCACGGGGCCGTAGCTGGCGCCGCAGGGCGAGGCGGCCTTGCTTTCCAAGGCCGGCGGCCTCCCAGGCTGCCTCCCTCGTCAGCCCACTCCCGACCCAGAGCCCGCAGAGCTCCGCGTGGCCGCGACGGGCTGTGATTCCTGCCCAGGCGGCGGGCCCCGGTGCTCGCTGCTCTCTGAGTTAGACCGGATTGGACATGGCCTCCTCCTCAGAGCGGTGGCCGCGGCGGGCCGCACGGAAGACCGTGGCTATCGTCTGCCCTGCAGCCTGCCCAGCCCGCGGGGGTGGGCAGGGTGGGGGGGGCTGCGGGTGTGGCTTCCCATGCCCAGCCCAGCCCCCCCACACTCCTCGCCTGCTGGAGTAAACAGAAAGTGTAGGAATTTATTAAATCCATCATTTCTCAATTCTGCTCCTGCACGTGGCCGGTAAGGAGCAGTGCGCTGTGTGACATCTGCATTTGCTGCTGTTTACAGCCCGTCATGTGCTGGGCAAGGACAGCGAGGCCGGGGGATGCGCTGCCCCTGTGAGGGCCACAGCGAGCAAACGAGAGCAGACGGAGGGAAGACGGCTCTTGGACAGGAAGGTGACAGTGGGGGGGGGGGGGGACGGTGGCTTCCTCCTCGGGGCGCTCATGGGGGGGGGCCTCTGCTGGTCCGGGAGCCGTCATGGTTTGTCTTTGAACCTGCCAGGGGCCAGGGGCTTTGGGCTTCAGGCAAAGGGGCCACTGCCCTGGGGTCCGGCCAGCAGGTCTCCAGGAGCCATCCCAGGGGAGAAACGCTCCTGCCAACGGTCACGTGACAGCGGGCCTCGTCCCTGGGTGCCTCCCTCTCTCTGCTGCAGGACGACCTCCTCCCACTGCAGCTGCGTCTCCCCACTCCCAGGTCCCCGGCCTCTGACCCCTTCCTGGGGATGCCGGCTGACGCAGGTCGCGGGCACACAGGACACGACTGGGCCTGTTCCCGCCATCACGGCCCACGTTGGTGGGAGCAAGCTGGCTCTCCACTCCTGGGGCCTCCTGCCCTGCCCGGGGCACGAGGTGACTAGCGGGCCCCAGGCCCCGCAGGGCCACTGTCCTTCGGGGGTAGGGGGAGTCGTGTGGCCTGACCCTGGGATGGCCCTGTCTGTAGTCATAGCTCCTGGGGGACGCACGCTGCCTCTCCGGGCGCTGGGTGTCCCGGGCTGTGTGCCAGTGAGTCTCAGACGCTCCGACTACATAGGGAGAACGGGCGACACCCTGAAACCTCGTCTTTGAGCCCCGAAGCCCCAGCTTTTATCTAACTACCTTTTCTCCTTTTCGAGTTAAATTCCTCTCTGTTCTGAACTCGCGCTTGGCAGGCCGCGTCTGACGGGGCGGCCCGCCCGCCGTGCAGGCTCTCGGAGGCTGCTGGAGACCCGGCTCTGGGCGCCTTCCTCCGAGTGCAGCTTCTGGGCCTCAGGGCCCGGGCGTCTCTAAAGGGGGCGGACGACACCGAGAATGGTCCCACGGGCTGGCCCAGTCGTGCGCCGCCCAGCAGAGCCCAGCGTGGCAGATGCCGCCGACGCCCGCTGCGTGGGCCCCGCCCCCTGGTGGCTCGCTGTGTCTGTGCCGACCGGCATGGGGTGGCCCCGTCCCTGTGGTCTCTGCTCGCGGCGGCTCCGTCACCTGCGGTGGCCCCGCGGGGCGGTGTGCATGTCGACTGTCCACAGGAATCTGACAGGCTCCGTCTTGCCTGTCAGATGCCACCACCAGACCTTCCTGGCTGTGACCCCACCACGCCGGGTGGCTCTGAGCCCGCGGCTCCTCCTCCGATCTGACGGCTGTCACCGCCTCCTCACGGCCCAGGGTCTCCCGGTCCCTGTCTGGCTTAGTGGGGAGCGGGTGTGGTGGGGCCTGGTCGGAGCATGTGTAAGACTCAGACTTGACCGACAGCTGCGTCTCGGGCCCACTGACCCCTCTCGTCACGTGAGTGCTCGGGAAAGGCTCAGAGCACCCTCCCTCGGTGGGAGGGGCACCTTTGGGTGACACCGGTGCTGACAGCCGTGATGGAAGGACAGGAACACAGGGTGGCTGGAGCAGGACCTGGGAACCCAGGAAACCCAGAGGCACAGAAAGGCTTTGGGTACTCGGCCGGGCTGGGGTTCTGCAGGGTGGCGTGGGGGTGGGGTGTCCCCCAAGGTGGGCTCAGAGCTGTCGTTCCCTGGCTCCCACTTCCCTGCTCCAGCCAGGCTGGGGTTCGGGGCGACAGCAGCTGCAGAAGGCATGCCGGGTCTCAGAAGGTGAGCGGGTGGGCTGCTGCCGCGCCCCGGGTCTCCCCAGCCCTTCTCCCCGCGGCTTCGTCACCACGGCAGCAGAAGCCAGTCACCCCTCCCCCTGCGGGACAGGCGTCAGGCTCTAAATCAAGCCCACATCTCAGCGTGAGCTCCTGGCCATGCACGAGGTCTTGCTCGGACAGTGGATCTCTGCATGGTCGGGGATCAGGGGGTCCAGGTGGTCGGGGGTCAGCCCTCAAACCCTTAGGTCCCCTCTTCTCGTCAGGACTCGGCTACCAGGGCGGGATGGGAGGGGGGTCAGGACGGGGGTCAGGACGGCAGCCCACGCCCCGTGGCCCCGGCGGGGTCCAGGCCTGGGCTCCTTCCACTTGTAGCGTCTGGCAGCCCAATTGTTCTCAGGGCAGCTCACGCCCCTGGACACATGCCCGCCCCCCCCCCCCCGCCCCTGCCTCTTAGCCGCCCGGCGCCCACCCCACGCCTCCGACCTGCCCCGCCCTGCCCCACCAGGAGGGGCTCCCAGGCCCCCTTTCTGCTCGCCTGGCCTCCAGCAGGGCCTGCCCTGCACAGCCCAGCCACAGGTGTGAGTCTCTGGGGTCCCTCTGCCTCCCTCCAGCTTTATCCCCTGCCCCCCACCTCAGCTAGGGGCAGAGACCTCCCTCCAGACAGTCTGCCCAGACCAGGAAGGAGCGAGGTCGTTCTTCACAGACGAGGGACAGCACCCCAGCCCCCACATCCGCTGTGGTCACGCGCCCCTGGGGTGCAGTGACACGCGTCCTGTCCCCAAGCCAGCTCTCACGGCTGGGGCGGCGGTGGTGCTGGGAACCTTAGTGCTGGCAGCAGGACGGGTTTTTTTGGGGTTTCATGGTCCCCGAGATGCCCGTGGGGATCAGAATGCTGAGAACACTCCACGGTCCTGCCCCCCACTGCATACACCCCAGAATGTCCCCCCCTCGACTGTGGGCCAAACGTGATGGGATGTCACTCCAGGGGTGAGCTACGAACTGGGGACTTCGAGCTGAGTGCGGGGGGCTGTACCCTACGTGAGCAGTGCACTTACTTTCATCGACTCTGAATTTTCAAAAACGTAAATATTAAAAAAAACTTTTTACAAAGTATCGAGTCATATAAATATATACGTACATATTTACATATGCATGCTCTTTTTCTCAACTGTATAAGTACAGGTGAATTTTTACTTTGAATATATATTGTGGAAGAAAAGTTGGAAGATACAGAAAAATGGATGAAAATGTTTTCCTGATTTACTTAACGTTAAACGCTAACCTTTAAGCGCTGTTCGGGGTTCACCTTCTGCGTAGAGGGAGTGATGATATTTTGGCTCGGTCACAGTCCGTTACTTCTCTTTAAAATCGAAGCATAATTGAGCGTAGTAAACACACAAAGCAGGAGGCTTCCCGGGGTGAATTCGCGCCTGCATGCGCAGTGGGATGACGGTGCCCGTCACCCATCACCCGGTCGGTCACCCAGAGCGCCTGCCGCCAACCCGGTGCCCGCGAGGTCCCCGTGCCCCCCGGAGCCGCAGGCGGCCCCCGGCCTGCACACCTTGCTGGCACTGGGCGTCCCCAGTCCTTAGCTCCGGTCTTCTCCGGGGCCAGTGAGGGCAGCTTACGGTTTGACGCTTTGTTCTCCTAACTGGCGTTAATTCTGAGCGCCTCGTCACATGCTCACTGCTCGTCTGCGTCCTTCGTGAAGAGTGCAGCCTGTGACAGACGGGCTCTCTGTCCCCTGCTGCGGGTGGCATCACGTAGCTCCCTCCCCGGATACAAGCCGGAAAGTGCCCCAGGCGTGCGGGGGGCTGCTCACGGCACTGTGCCCTGCCGAGGGTCCCCAGGTCCACGTGTGAACACCAGTGGTGACGGTGGACCTGGGAGGGCGGGGGGGGGGGAGGGCTCGACATTTGACCATGGGCCGCCATTGCTTTTTTTGTAGACGCTCTTTGTGAGGCTAAGGAAGGTCTTCCCATTCCTAGCTACGCTTTTATCATATATAGACTTCGGATTTCCCGGAATGATTTTTAAGAAATTTTGGGCCAATCGTTGGGTTTCTTTTTTATTCTATCAACTGGTGAATTACATTGGTAGATTTTTTCCCCTTTTAACATTAAACCAATCTCTCATTCCTGGGCCAAACTTAACTCAGCAAACATATATTATCCCTTTTCTATCCCTCTGATCTCTCAGGGTTTAGACCCCACAGCACCCCCTCTTGTGGCCCCGCCTGTGGGGAGCCTGAGGCCATCTCTGCTCCTGCTCCATCCCGAGAGGCTGGCGCTTCTCCACGGGGGGTGAGGGTCTCTGCTTCCCACCAAGACCCAGGGAAGTCTGGAGTCACAGACACTGGGAGCCAAAGCCGGAGAAGAGAGGAATGTCTTGTCCCTGACAAATAATCAGTTGGAGGCCACGTTGCGTAACCTTCTGCACGCTGTGGACGTTGAGATAATTTTGTATGTTGTGTTTTGAGTGTTGAATGAAGGCTCCACTGGAGGCAGAATTATAACCTTAATATTTAGTTTTAGAATAAAATTACCATGGCAAAACATAGGGAAGATCCAGAAATTCACTGGCCCCTAAGCGTCAAGTGACAAGTCCGAGAGTGACCCCGGCACGTGGGTGGAGGACTGTAGTCAGGGGAGTCTGCCTGGAGGAGGCGGTGCGCATACGGGACACACAAAAGGAGAGGGAGGAGCTGGTGCCCGGGTGGGGGGCAGTGGGGTACGGCATGAGCCAAGTCACAGAGGCCAGGGCCTGCGCCCCGTTGTCTGCACCAGCATGGCGGTGACGGAGACGTGCGGAGATGGGGCTCTGGGCACCCCGGGGGACGACGTACACATTCGGATGCGGAGTATACTGGTCGTGGCAAGGCAGCGGGTTTGGCGTCTGGGCGTTGACAGGTGGCAGCCCACGCACCACGGGGCCCACGTGGGGCCTGCCGAGCAGAGTTCGTGCTGGCGCGGAGGATGAGCTGGGGGCTTGGGCCAGCCCGGCGAGGGGGAGAGTGACCATGCTCCTGGGCATAGCTGGCAAAGCAGGCGACACTCGCTGACGGGCAGGGGGAGCAGGGGCACAGTCGGGGCAACTCCCCATCTCCAGACGGCAGAGGGGCCCTCGGAGATGGCCAGGCTGTGGCCCAGGGGGACCCCGTCATCCCCGCGTGCCCACGCACATCGCGTCTGCATTCCTGCTCGCGGCGTGGCGCGTGGCACGCGGCGCCACAGGGGCGGTCCCGCCGCCCGCGAGCGGGCCCTGCGCTTTGCCGCCCACTCAGCCGCGCCCCGGCAGCGCCGCCCTGGGCTCTGACGCCCTGTGCCCCCCACCCCGGGACACTTGCTCAGGGCGGGTCCGCAGACGCAGACCCATCCTCTGTTCCAGTCGCCTGTGATGGCAGGGGAGAAGCCACGCAAGCCACGCGGCCCACGGGGGGTCGGCGCTGGGGGAGGGGCCGGCGTGGGGGAGGGTGCCAGTGCGCGTCCCCTGGCGCGGTCCGGAGTCTGCTCACCTGCATTTCCACAAACAGCCTCTCCCGGTTGGCCACGGGTCTCTCGGCTCCGGGGGTCCCCTGCTCCCCAGCTCCCCAGCCGGTGCCACTGGGCTGGACCTGCTCACGGGGTCTGGGGACCCTTAAGCTAGAAACAGCTCAATATAATTTGAGGCATAACAGAGATATAAATAATACATCTTTTTCTGTCAGACTTTCCTTTCTGTACTATTTTTGAACAAAACTGAGGAATTAAAGAAAAACCAGAGAGGAAATTCTGAAATATAATAAGATTGGACGAGAATCAAACCACCTTAAAGGCTGGGGAAGTTAATTATATCATCTCGGAGCTGTGTGGTCTGCAGAGGCCAGGAAGCGAAAGCTTATTTCTCCTCTCCCAAGTGGGCCCAGGCAGCGGACCAGCCGCAGCTCCTGGTGCACCATCATCGTGCCTCTCTATGGACCAAACTCAGCAAATTCAACAAAAGGCATATTGAGCCTCTACTCTCCACAGACGTCATGCTGCTGCTGAAGCCAGGATAGGACTGGTCATGGTGCCAGCTCTCAGGGGTCAGGAACCCCGTGAGCGAGAGACAGGCCACCCATCGTCAGGGCCCTGGAAGAGGGCACCCATGATGGGAAGTCAAAGAAGGCTTCCTGGAGGAGGTGTCCCCAGAGCCAGCTGGGAAACAGAGTGGCTGTTGAGCACAAGGAGGATCTAGGGCCCCCCAGGAGGTGCCCAGAGGGCGATGTGGGTGGAGAAGAAACCCTCCAACATAACGAAGGGGCGCCTGAGTCTGCCGGAGGTTTTCTGGCGTGGAAGGCTGGACAGATGTTTTGGTATCAGGTGGGCACTGCAGGTTGGCCAATGTCTGGGGACGCGGGGCAGCTTCGGGACTCACAGGCTCGGGCATCGGTCCTGACCAGCGGGCTGAGTCATTCGGCCAAGCACCAACTCTGTGCTTGCTCCCCCTCCCCTGCCCTACCACTGGGGCCTGGCAACACCCCCGCCCCCACCTCCAGGCAGCCCACCTGTGAGGCGAGAGGCTGCAGGAGACCCAGGGCCTGGGCATTGCCCGTGTAGGAGCCAGCCACCTGGAGCCTTCCAGACCATGGCCACACATGTGGACGGCACGGTGCCCTCTGGCAAAGGGTGAATGCCGGCCCTGTGCTCTGCCCAGGTGGGGGAATGGGCGGGGTGCTAGCGGCCTGTCTAGGTCACCTGAGCCTCAGCAATCTGTCTTCACACCACACTGTGAGACCCGGCTGAGGACGACCTCCCTGCAGACTCCTCCAGGCTATCTGGCCACGAGCCAGCAAACTCCTGTTGAAAATCTGCCCTGTGCCCGGCACACGCCCACACACCTGCCTTACGGTGTCTGAACCGAGCGTGTGGAAGTTCACATGCCTATCATCTATCATCTATATTATCTATCTATCTATCTATCTATCTATCTATCTATCTATCTATCTATCATCTATCATCTATCTATCATCTATCCATCATCCATCTATCTACCTATCTATCTCTGTCTCTATCATCTATCTCTCTATCATCTATTTCTCTACCAATGATCCCTCCCATTCTTCCCTCCACCCCTCCCTTCCTCCTTATCTCCTGTCCACCTATCCATATTTCTGTCCATCATCTGTCACTGTTTGTCTGTCTATCCATCTGTGTGCAGTGTTCCTGCTGCAGCTGAGAAAGACACCAATCACTGGTGTGGCCTGGAGGGCAAGTCACTGAGCCTTCCAAGCACAAGCCTTTGGTCCCCACCAGGGTCCCTTCCTTTCTGTCCCCTAACCCATATTGCCATGTGACACATGGCATGTTTACAGTTTACAGTGGAGCTTGGCTCTAGTGCTAAGTGCAAATCAGAAGAGGCCCTTGGTAGGTCTCCTCTGGATGGATAGACAGGACAGACAGATGGACGGATGGATGGGCAGGTGGATGGACAGACGGATGGATGAATGCAGGTAAGGAGCCCAGTCTCCTCCTTTCTTCAGAGACTTGGGGGGACCGGGGCTGGGCACCTTGTCCTGAACGGAGCTCTCTGTGCCCTGCACCCACTAGAGGCTGGGCCCCTGGTGTCTTGGGGGACACGTCCCTGGCCCCTTGTCCTGGGGAGCCTGGCAGTGGGGGAGAGAAAGGGACTTCCGAGTTGTCACTGTAACGGTTTGGGAGGGAGAACATGACTAACTGAGCTGTCGGTGCCTTTAAAATGAGATTTATTCTGGGAAACAATTTGCTAAAACGAGCTCACTATAAACATATTTGTTTTCCATGAATAAAACTTAGGATCAAAGGCTCGCGGAGCTCGAAACAGCTTTTGAAATTCATCGCTGCCGGCGTTCCACTTCACAGATGAGAAGCGGGGCCCAGAAATCTGGGGGACCCAAGGGACACGGGACACGCACTGTCACCAGGCGGGGCCCCGTGTTCCAGCATATTCCTTCCCAGCCCTCGCCAGGGCTGTCGGAGGTGCTGGCCCAGACGCGGGGCCCTCTGCCCCCATGTGAGGGGTCACAGCAAAGGCCACAGAGGCCACACGGGTCACTTCGAAAGCGAGGGACAGACCCAGCAGGAGGTCCTGGCTCTGCTGTCCAGAGGGGCGATTTCCATGCTGACACCCCTCCCTGGGGGTGACACCCTCTGTGCACTCCGTGAGGATGACGGGGCCCAGCCTGTCCCCTCCTGTGCCCCCCAGCCCCCAGTGGCCTCCTCCTGGCGCTGGCTCTCTTCCGGCCGGCGGTGGCAGTCGGCCCAGCTGTCTGTCCCCGTCCCCCGGACAGGGTCGTGGATAGCCGGAGCCCTCCAGCCTCGCGCAGGAACACGGTGTTTTTCTCCCAGGGCTTCTTTTCGGGTTTTACTTCTCACCTGCGTGCATCGCGCTGAGGACCGGCCGCCAGCGCTGTGGGAACCCGGTGCGCATCAGCACCGATGTCAGTCACTCGCGGGAAGGCCGGCCGCGACCCCCAGGCCGGGACCTGGCCCAGAGAAGCCTCCTCCCGGAAGGGGTTGACTTCGCTGCCGGGCCGGGGGCCGCTCCGCACCACCCCCCAAACCCAGCCCCCAGCTGCCTCGAAATGCTGCGCAGGCGCGGTGGCCCTCTCCGGGTGCCGGACCGGGTGTCTCCTGTGCTCGCTCATGCCTTTGTCTACGGTTGGTTCTGGGGGCGCATGCGCTCTGGGGGTGTCCTTGGCCGGGAGAGGGGGCGCGGGGAGACCGCACTGCTCAGCGCCAGGTGCAGGGCGCCGGGCTCCCTGCGGGGGTTGGATAGTGACAGCTGAGATATTCTAGTAGTAAATGGGGGTGCAGTGGACGCGAACAAGGCAGCAGATGTCACCCCGCATGGCGCTGTCGGCGCCGCGGCCCCTCAGGGCGTGCGCACCTGCGGAACATCCCTGGGTGCTCGACGGGCTCGCGCCACTGTCGGGTCCCGTTTCCCGGCAAAAATCCGGAGTCAGAGGGACCGTGAGGGTCCTCCAGGCTAGCCCGTGGGGTCATCGTGGTGGGGGAAGCCCGGGTGGGCAGAGACGCACTCCCCAGGGTCTAGGGGTGGCTCCTGGGCCCACGGTGACTCCTGCAGGCGCTCAGCCCCAGGGGCCCCGGAGACTCCCCGGCCCCCGCCCCTGGCACGGGCATCTGTACCCTCTGCCCTCTCTTCGCAGCGGCCTGTGGGGCGCCTGCTCCGCACAGCGAAACTGAATTTGCCGGGCCCGGGGGCGGAGCGGGGACCGCGGAGACCCGCAGCTCAGGCAGTGACGGCGGAAGCGGGGGCTGCGGTCTGGCGAACCAAGACTTGCTGGCCTCATGTGGCCTTGATTAGAGCAGCTCATCCAGACCTGCCAGCGGAGCGATTTGGGGGCGCGGGTTCCAGAAACGGGTGACGGAAGACACTCACCTCCTGCCCCCTGTTCCCCTGCTCTGGCCCAGCCTCTCCCCTGCAGGCCCCAGGGCGGTCCCCCTGCTCCCCCAGGGCCACCAGATGCTGAACCTGCCCCGTCCCCAGATCCTTCTTCCCAGGGCCAGGCAGAAATAAGCAGCCCTGCCCGTTGGTGGCCTGTGAACACAGTTGCTGGGGAGACAGATGGACCTTGGCCGGGACTGGAGGGCACTTAAGGGTCAAGTGCAGCAGAAGGGAGAGCTCCCGGAAGGGACGGGGCTTTCCGACCTTTCCAACTAAAAGCCCATCACACGGAGACGATGTGCACTCGAGACTCAAAGTGACATCCTGGGAGGTCACGTGTAAGAAACAGCAAAAAACTGGAAAAAAATTGACAGAAATCTCTGGTAAAAATGAGGCCCAGCAGATAGATTCAGGAGACCCATGAGTCGGGCGATAGTTGTCCAGGGAGCAGCAGACAGCTGAGGATTAAACAGGAGAGAAACATTTCCGTGGTTGATAGGGGGCTGGGCTGACAACGTCCCAGGTCTCGGGGTGGGGGGGGGCTGCGAGAAAGGGGCAAACCCTTGTGCGGGTCTTGGGAAGAAGCCCGAAAGCCAAGGAGCGGGCAGCATCTCCCTCAGGAAGAATCAGCTGCTGCAGGGGGCGGGGGCGGGGGCGGGGGCAGCACAGTGTGGGAGCCAGAGGGACGGAGGGAGGAGGCCGGTGGGGCGGGGTGAGGCCAGGTGGGCAGAAGCCGCAGGTGAGGCCCTGATGGCCCCCGAGGTCTCCAGGTGGTGTGGGGCAGGGTGCACAAGGGAAAAGGCACCTCTGAGGAAGCAGGGAGGGAGGGCCCCAGCATGGGAGGCGGAGAGGACAGGACTGGGCACCCGTGCCCTCCAGGCGGAGTGGGACCCCAGGAGCTGCTGGTCCTGGGGGCCACCCTGCAGTGCCTGTCAGCCAGGGGGGGTGCCTGGAGCGAACCCCACCAATCTTGGGGCTGGAGGAGAGAGCAGAGTCTCAGCTCTCTCTCCATGAGGTTGAGGTGGCGGGGGAGAGGAAGTGAGAATGTTCTAGAAACACCTTGTTTGGACGAAACATGAGATTGAGACCTCGCGGAAGAGAGTCTGATATTTTGGATTTTTTTAAACTGTAGAGCTCGAGACCATTCTATAGACGGAAACAGTGCAGAATCACTCCTGAATTCAAAAGTGAAAAATGGGCATTGGATGACAATTTGAACACATCATATAATGTAATAATACTTATCATAACAAATTATGGTTGTATTTTTATTATATTATTTAAGCAAACACAATTATTACTTATAATAGTAATTATGAGGGAAAGCACACAGAAGAAATTAGGATTCATAATAGATAAGATGAAAGGAGAAAAATCAAGTCTATCATTGGTTTACACCAAGTTTTCCTCTTAAAAGACGTTTGCCTGGAGTCCTGGGCACCCAATCTCACTTTCGAAAACAAGCGTAATTTTAACACCTTAAAAAAGTAGTGCCTGAATTGACACAGATGTCAAAAATGCTAAGCAACCCCTTAGCAAAGAGAATATGGAAATGCATCAAAATGATAGAACAACGTAACAATGCAGGATTTATTCCACAAACATAAATATAATTTAATATCAGAATATTCACCAACCTCATTCATTTCAGAGATAAATTAGATAAAAAATAAAGTAATATATCAACAGATCTTGAAAAGACATTTTATTAAATCTGCAAGCAGTCTAATGAATGATATGTAATATAGAACTACAAAGAAATTTCCTTAACGCAATTAAGACTATTTACCAAAGGCAACAGCAAATATAATTTTAACAGGAACATTAAAGGTGTTTCAATAATGATCGGAATCAGTTATTAATCCTGCTCGTCACGTTACTTACGAATGTGCTGAAGTTTTTAGTGACTACGTTATGAGAAGTCAATTTAAAAAGTGGCATAAGCAATAGGAAAGGAGAATTCTGAGTAAAAATGTTTTGCTGGTTTCATGATAGCTAATCTAGAAAACCAAAGAAATAGAAAAATGTCTACGAGAATCGTGATAAACCAATGACACATTTATAAATGGATAAAGAGAACATACCGGATTCAGAATTACGATGGAAACTAGAGACTTCTTAGGATTCCGTCAGAAAGAACATCACAGGGACCATGCGAATGAAGCTTACATTTTTGTTGGAAGACAAAACGAGGAGATCTGGCCAGGTGAGAGCACGTGGCGCCCTGTCGGTCGCAGTACCTGCGATGACACACTGAGGCACGATATGCGAAACGGCCATCGGTAGCTCTGCGGGGTCCCCACGACAGGCAGACTGGGGAAGAAAACAATTCAGGACAGTGAAACGATGACGAGCCTGGTCCCTCGACGCCTCCCAGCACCCCTGGCCTGACCCCGGCACGGCCCTGCATGCAGACGTGGGGCGGTGGTGCTGGGGCCTCGTCTTGCTTCAAGGACCAAGATGGGGCCCCTGGCACTCAGGAGCGTGGGGGACGCCCCGTTGTTGCTTTCTCTCTCCTCTGTGACGTCAAGCCCCTGGGCCCGAGCAGCAGAGGTGGCGGGGGCCACCCGCGGGCACCCACGGCACTCAGGGACAGGGGACTGCCTACCTGATCACAGTTGCCCTGCCTGGACCGAAGGGAGCTGGGTGAACTCCACTGCTCAGCTATAAAAAATCCATTCCAAACAGAGTCGGACGTTTAGTTTAAAGGCGGCAGGTTGCGGAGCGGAAGACCACGAAAACACAAGTCAAGAGAAAGCGGGTCGGGGCGGCTACGTGGATGCCAAACAGGGCCGACGTCAAAGCGAACAGGAACGCGCGGAATAAAAACAATGAGAGATCATGACGGAAGGTCAATTCACCCACAGGACACGACGACAACGCTAAGCGTGTCTGTACGGCGAAGCACAGCTTCGAGACAAAGAGAACGATGAGCAGACGCACTCAGAACCGTGAGCTGCGACGCGCCCCTCTGCGCGAGTGACGGACGGAGCAGACTCCCGCGAGGCCCAGGGGGCCTGAACGCCCCGTCCAGGGGGCCTCGGTGACGTTTCTAGAACATTCCACCCGAACGCAGGACACACGTTCCCTTCAAGTACCCGTGGGACGTTCGCCATGACAGAACACGTCCTGCTTTAGAGAACGAACCTCAGCACGATTTAAAACACCGAGAGCATGCAGGGCGTGGTGTCTGGCCGTAACAGCACTGAGTGTGCAATGACGGAAACATAACAGGAAAATATCCAAACACCTGAAAGTTAAATAACCCACTTTTAGATAATTCATGGATCAAGTAACAGTCTCCAAGGAACTTAGAAAATATTTTGAACTGAACAAAGATGAAGATACATCATGTCGGAACTGTAGGCGGAGCTAACAAGGTTCTAAGAAGGAAACAGGAAATTAATCCTTTATGTGAAGAAGAAAAGGGTCAAAATCAATAACATAAGCTTCCTCTTTGAGAAATTAGAAAAAAATGTGCAAAGGAATTGAAAGCGAGTAAAACAAAGGGAATGATGAAGATAAAAAAAGTCATTTTACACACTGGCATGAACAACTGAAATCTGAAATCAATAAAAGTTTTATTTTAATGCCATTAACAATAGTTAAAATTACATAGTTAGGGATAAAGCTAACAGAATGTTACACAGAATCTTTGTGCTAAAAATTACAAAATGCTGGTGGAAGTAATCAAAGAAGATGTAATACACTGAGAGACATACCGTGTTCATGGATTGGAAGATTCAGCCCAAGAAAAATGTCAATTTCCCCCGTAAGTTTATTTATAGATTTAAATGAAGTCCCATTAAAATTCCAGCACAACTTTTGTAGATATGGACAAGCTGATTCTGAAACTTACCTAGAAAGACAAGAAACTAAAGTAGCCTAAACGATTTTGAAGAAAAATAATGAAATTTGGAGGAACTATGCCTCCTTATTGTAAGACTTGCTTCAAGCCTCGGTCATCTGGATTCTCACATTCACGATGAGGTAGACGCATGGGTCAGGGGAACAGAGGACGAAGAGACAGACTCACCAGTGATGGCCGAGTGATTTTTAGCAGTGGCACAAAATTCAGCTCAGTGGGAAAGAAGGTGTTGGAGAAATTGGATATGCATTTACAAAAAAAGTAAACTTCGACTTGAACTTCACTTCTAATGCGGAAGGTAATCCCAAACGAACCACAGATGCAAATGTGAAGTGTACGCTGTGTAGTTTTCGGAAGAGATGTCTGTGGCCCGGGTCACACAGAGTTCTCAGATGTGGCACCAAGAATTCAGGACCTGAGAGAAAGGTGAAAAGTGGGACGTTCTCAAGGTTAATAACCGTTGTTTTCTAAAAGAGACCGTTAAGCCAAGCAAGTTCCAGGCTGAGAGAAGGGTTTCCAAACCACGCATTCTCCAGGTTTATCTAGAATATACGAAGAATTCTCGAAACTCAACAGTAAGAAAGCAAACAACGCGGGCAAAGGACTTGAACAGAAACTTCGTCGGGGCAGACACGGGCGGCAAAGGAGCACGTGAGAAGCGCCCCACGTCGTTAGGGGTTCGGTGCATGCACCTTAAAGCCACGTGGGGCCCCGCTGGTGCACGACCTAGAATGGGCAGCCCCGACTGTAGCTCATGCCGCGGGACAGGGATGACGGCGCTGTCACCGTTGTCGGTGGGGACGCAAACGGTGCCGGCTCCAAAAACAGTGGCTTGTAGAGTGAAGCAGACGCCTCCCCACCGACATGACTTCCAGGTGTTTACCTGAGAGGTGAACCTCCTGTCCACACGGGCGTGTCCGCGGATGCATGCCAACAGCAGCTCTGCTCACAGGTGGACGGGGAGCCACGCCCCTCAGCAGGTGGCGCGCGGACCCCACACTCCGTGCAGTGGAGAACGAAAGAGGCGCAAGGCCACCCGACTGTGGGCTGCGCGGGCGGCTCCGCGGGCAGGGGGCCAGACGACGGACCACAGGGACCCGGGCATCCGAAGGGACGGCGCCGAGTGAAAGAAACCGGTCTGCAAAGGGACCTGCCCTAGAATTCCCTTCGTGGGACGACATTCTGAGGGGTGACGTCTAGAGATGGGGGGCAGACCAGTGTTGCCGGGGTGGAGACAGGAGGCGGTGCGTGAGGTGGTGCGTGAACACCTAGCGTCATAGGAGAGACTGTCCCCGCGGTGATTCGAGAGTCTAAACAAGTGTTAAAACTCGTGACTGTCTAACATGTTTCAAAAGTCCATTTTAAAGTAAAAAAATAAATAAAATTAAAAGATAAAAATAAAATGAAAGCGCCAACCCACGAATCTAAAAGAACCAGTCTGTGTAAATTGAAAGATAGAGCATGTTTCTCTACAGAACAATTTACAATCATAATTTACATGAATTAATAATTCAATTAAAATGTCAATACACCAAAAAGTAATATGTAAAACAAGAAATTAAAAAATAGAATAAAAATAAAGTAGTAGGAAGGAAATCAGAGACATAAGCTACTGAACTTAAAAATGAAGGCCGACCAGCTGACGGGCAGTTCTTTGGGGAGAAGCCCAGAACAGCGAATTTCATCGAGACCGGCGAAGAGGGAAAAGGGCCGAACCCCAGGACACACTTTTTGGGACAGAAAGAATTACGACTTCTGGAGCGGCTGAGGTTAAGAAGATAATAACATGACTAAGTCTGCACCAATGCTTTTTAAAAATGAGGTGAAATAGATTAATTACGAGACAGAACATGTCTGACGGAAGCAGAGGAAAGAATAAGACAGTTAATGCTCTCAGTGGCATTGATGGGTTTGAATCAGAGATAAAAATTCTTCCCGCAAAGAAAGCACCACGCCCAGATCTTTAAACAGCAAACTCTACCGACATTTATGGAACAAAACGCAAGGTTTCCACCCCATGAAGTGAGCATCCCCCAGAGCGTTTCGAGTGGCTGCTGTCACGTCGGTAGCAGAAGCACGTTCATCCCAACCAAGACAGGCTGCTCGTGAGAAGGGTCCGGACCACCCGCCCGCAGGTGGAGACGCCAGCATTTCACAACAGCAAAGCGAAGGCGACGGCCTATAAAAAACCACATGGGGGCCCAGCCGACCCCAGGAGTGGGGAGGCGGTTTAACGCTCCGAATCCACTCCGCATTTTCCACAGGAATCAAATAAGACTGAAGTGCGATGCTTTCTCAATTGATTCAGTGAAATTATCCAATAAAAGTAAATATGTGGATAATAAAAACATTTAAAATAATAGCCAAAAAATTATGGCGCCAGTGATAATCTAAGAAAACATGCATAAAGCATTTTTGAAGAAAATTACAACAATTAATAAGAGCTAAAAATTGAAAGAGATGTACCATCTGCATGGACTAAGAAATGCTATTACAAATATACTGATTTCCCTCAAAATCATAACATCAATTCAGTTCGAATTAAAATCTCAACGTGTTCGCCTTTCCCACCTTTCCTTTTTCCCCTTCTGAGCAGAGCCTGCCCGACTGCTTTGCAACGGAACAGAGCACACAGACCCCACGCCGGTCTGCGAGCGGTCGCTTAATGAAAGGGAGACGGAGCTGTCACTCACACATTTCCATAAATACCGCTGGATATTCGCCAGTAAAAAAGAAAAATGAAATTTGATCCCCATATGCACCATACACAAAAATTAATTCTGTTTGGATTAAAGACCCAAATGTAAAAGGTAAGCTAGCAATCTTATAAGTCAACACGGGAAGACAATTTCATGCCCTTGGGGTAGGAAAGGCGGTTTTAAACAGACGCTAAGAGCGGAGACTGGGAAACGCGAGGCTGACGGTTTTGCTGCATTAAAATCGAGCGCGGGGCTCGGCCGCCGGGCAGGGCGGCGGGAGGCGAGACGCAGGCGGGGGCGTCGCGCAAGGTCTCGGCTGACGCTGGATAAGCACTGAGAACACGCAAAAAGCCCGCACGCCGGCGACACCGCCACGGGCAGAGGCCACGGAAGAGCGACGTTGGAGGATCGACGGATGCTGCACGAAGTGACCCCCATTCTTCCTAAGTGGGGGGTGGGAAGTGGAGACACGATCGCACACACGCACGCGCGTGCACGCTCACACGCGCGGCCGCAGAGGCCGAGCGAGCAGCCTGTGGGAATCGGGGCTGTAGCGCGCCGTTCCTGGAGGTGTGACGGTGGCGGGTCTGACTCTGAAGCCAGGCTGGCGTGCCACACGCCTGGCGCCTGTGTCCCCTGCAGGCCAGGGGGTCCAGTTCTCGGTCCGTGCTTCAGAGAAGCCAGCGTGTGCACGGGTTTGCGTGTGCAGAGAGCCGTGTGCAAGTCCGTGCACAGCCGCTGCGCTCACGGAACCAAAGGCCAAGCTGGTCCGATGTCGGCCGACAAGCAGGGCGAGCCGCGGGCGGCGCACCCTGCAGCGGACATGCCACCTCGGGGACTCGGCCGCACGGCCCGCCGCGGATGATTCTCGAAGGCGTGAGACGTGAAGAAAAAGCACAGGCCAGTGTGGGAGGCAACCAGGACGTCCACGCGCAAAAGGTTCAGAGCGAGGGCGACCTAAGGCACATGTCATCTACAGAGTTACATGTGCGACACGGTCTCGTTTGAAGAGCAAGGGAGCGATTAACACGGAACGGAAGGCAGGTTGTATGGTCATAAACAGGAGGCAGCGCATGGCCATGGAGGGCTGTTTCCTGTCCCCGGCGCTGGGGCCCTTCAGGCTTTTATTTATTTATATTATTATTATTATTATTATATATATATATTATTATTATTATTATCATCATCATCATCATCATCAGCCCTTGAAGTGTGCGTGCCGGTCGTGTGGTCCCCTATCCGCAGGCCGAGTTTCGGAGGAGAGAACAGCGCTCTTAGCTTCACGCGGGACGCAGAGTCTGGGGGCAGCAAGCCGCGAACCGAGCTGCGGAGGCCGCACTGTGGCCCCGTGTCCTGGCTCCAGCAACAGTGCCGCCCCTCCCCCATGGGAGCTGGCACCCGTTGAGTGGGCGCTGAGCACAAACGTGGTGTCCGCCACCGTCTCGGGGGCTAAGCGAGGGGGGTTTATTAGACGTGCAAAGTGGAGTGAAGTCAAGAGATTTCGTTCCAGCCTTTCCCACGGGTCGGGGTATTTGCTGCTGCGTCTGCTGGCCCGTCACCGGTCCCAACCCATCCACCTTCTGGAGAGCAGCTGGAGAGCGCTGAGTCGCAGACCGGTGCCCCAAAGTGCTCGGCGCCCAGCCCAGCGCGTGCAGCTCACCGTGAGCGACGGGGAGCAGCGGCCTCTGCGTCCACTTAGACGCGCTCCCCCCAACGCCCTGCGCCGAGCGCGTGACTCGGGGAGGCCCCGCGCAGGCCTGCTTTGCAGGTTCCGCCCAGATCGTGTGTTCGTGATCTTGATTCTGGGGTGTGCGCGAAAGCTGCATATCACGTGCAGAGCGGGGAGCCCGAGGGACCACCGCCGGGCCTGACCGCTGGCCCAGGGCTGGCCAGCACACAGAGAGGAAGGCTCCGGGCTGCTGAGCTTTGCCGGGCGGTCGTGACACCTGGCTAGCGGGCAGAGGAGGCAGCAGCGGGAGGCGGGACAGTACCACGTGGGCAGCGGATGGAGAGCGCAGGGGTTTGATGGCCCTTTGTCAATAGCTGACCACTTCCTGTCTGTCACCACTTCTCAAAGAGAACACAGGTCCTGTTAATGGGGATACATCAAAGGGGCCACAGAGCAGGGCGTGTGCGCATCACGGTGAGAAGTCGGAGGGCCAGGTGTACACACGTGCACATATGTGTTCTGCACGCGTCCGCCCGCATGTCCCAGGTGCAGATGCAGACGAAGAGTGAGCGGCTCCGTCTCTTACGCCATCAGCCCCGCCCCCTCACAGCCCAGGTTTCCTCCGGGGCCTGGGGACCAGCCTCCTGGCACGTGGACACCGGGAGAGGCGGCTTGGTCTCCGTGCCCCTGGGGGAGGGGTCCTGGCCGCGGGAGGCTCGGGAGCCACCGCCCGCCCGCCCCGCGCTGGCCCCAGCCCGGCGGCCTCCCCTACCATGATGGAGTCAGGATGGAGTGGTCCCCAGAGGTGCCAGCAGGACCCGGGCTCGCGGAGGAGCTGTGTCCCTCTTGAGAGCATTTGCGGCGTGAGCTGCGTCAGCGTGGCGTAAGATGCGTGCGCGGCGGGGGGCTGCGTCAGCGCGGCGGGGCTGCGTGCGCGGGGGCTGCGTGCGCGGCGGGGCTGCGTGCGCGGCGGCTGCGTGCGCGGCGGGGCTGCGTCAGCGCGGCGGGGCTGCGTGCGCGGCCGCATCGGGCAGCCGCGTCCGGGAAGTCTTCGCCCGCTGGGCAGCAAGCCCCGGCCCCGGCGGAGCTTTCTGAGCTGCGAGAAGATTCTGCTTTTGATTTGTATTTCTCCAGCAGGGTGTGTGTGCGTGCGTGCGTGTTCAGGTACGCGTGCACACACGTGAGTGTGTGTCAAGAATGAAGCGGGTCGCTCTGTTCCCTGCACACTGTGGGCTTTGAGCCGCGGCCACCGGGAGGAAGAGGCCATTGACGGCATCCCGGGAACCGGAGGGGCTGAGAAGTGTGGGTGGGTGGGGGGCGGCAGGGGACATCTACCTTCACCGAGAGCTCCTGGAGGCAGGGCCTGGGGGTGACTCCATCGTTCTCTGTCGCCGGCCCCGCCTGGGCCCGACCCGGGTCACTGAGCTCCTGATCCTGAGAGCCTCCCCTGCCGTGGTGAGACGCTGTGGCTCCCTGCCCTGTGCGCGGCGGCCGCGGGCCCCCTCCCCACTCGCAGTCACTGGGCGAGCAGTGCTCAGCGCTGGGAGAAAAGCAATTTCAAAGTAGATGAGGGCAAAAATGATAGTCCTGATACTTGGCCCGACATCATAAAAGGGAGCAGACCAGAGAAAACGAGGATATAAACCTCTAGGAATAGTGATTGAATTCGCGACTCTGTGTGCAGCAGCAGTCAGGGGTTGGGGGAAAATTATGATATATTTTAAGTGTATAAAAAGAACCAAGAGAAACCTAACAGACGTCCGCGTCCCCAGCACGCAAGCGCCAACGTTTGGCTCCTTGTGCTTCTGACTCATACTGAGAAAACTGGTTTTAAGGAGTAAACAACTACCGTGCGTTGGCCTGCCCCCCCTCCTGTGCTGCCCACTCCACAACGTGTCTCTGTGGACACGTCCTGTGGCTTAGCGCTTCACGTGCTAAGTAAAGTGTCGCCTCCTTGAGACTGTCTTCTTCACACGATGTGCCGAGGCCGAGTTATCCCTTGCTCGGGTGGCATGTGCAGGGCCACGCGTGGATTATTCCCCGGCCTCCAGGCATTTTCCGTGACGCTCATTACCATTACTTGTGGAGATGCGTTCCTGCCTCTGCTCCCTTGAGGAGCTGCTAGCACGTTATTGGCTTTTAAATGTTTCCTTCTTCCCCCAAAAGGGCTTTGAAAACTTATAAAATGTCTCACAACTTTTTAAGCCGAGATCCGAATTTGCTATCGTGTGTTCAGCAGCTGTACAGAATGCCCTTCACACTGCCGTATTTTAACATATGCTGCCTTTTCTCAGAGCCTCCTGTGCCGTTCATCGGATTGATGGAGAACATCATGGCCAAGGTCACTCGCACTCTCCAACCTATCTGGCGAGTCAAACCAGGCTAATGTCATAAAAGCCTGGGCTTTCAGAATAAACTTGCCAAGACACACTTCTGTATTCTGGATCTCACATAGGTAGTTCAATGGAGAGAGAGAGAGAGATTGAACATGCTCTTTACTGACGTCGTGGCTTGGACGAACTAAGTGCTGACACCTGAAATCATTCTCACCAAAGCTCTCGGTGAAACGGATCGGGATGAAATTAAGATTTGCGGTAGGTGAGATTTCTGCCTTGTTTTATTTGCTAGAAGAGTGACTGGGGGACAGGACAATGGGGAAGAGGACGCAGGCGCGGCCCCATGTCCTGGGTGTGGCCGTCGGTCGGGGGAGGGGAAGCGTCTGGGGGACCAGGAGCCCCTCCTTACCAGGACCCCCTCCCAGAGCTGTACCGGAGACCCAAGCTGAGGGAAGCGTCGGAGGGGAAGCCGAGTAACAAAGACGGGGACCGGAAAGGAGGAGGCCGGCGCCGTTTTTGACACGATCACACATCTAAAGAACCCGTAAAAGTCGATAAACTGAGAATCAATGTGACTTTAGCAAGGTCACTCGAATTCTGCTTCATATGCAAAAATCAATTGTATTTTTTTTTAGGTTGGCAACAAATGAGCACAAAATAAAATCAAGAAAACAATATCATTCACAACAACATCAAAACACATCGAAGGTGTTTTGCATAGGGATAATCTAATGAAGCCACGTAGCACGTTTACACCGAAAAGTACGAAATACTATAAAATAGATTACTGAAAGAAGTTAAGACAGACTTAAGCAAACAGAGGGGTACACCCTGTCCCTGAATTGGAAGGCCATAGCGTTATGAAAACACAAATTCTCACGTAAATAAGTCATGACTTACACTTAAGCTCTGTCAAAAGCGGCAATATCTTTCCTTGGAAACAGAGCAGCTCATTTGAAAGTCTTTATGGAACTGCAAAGAGCCAAGAGTGGCCAGGACACCCTACCAGACAGGTGTCCCCCGGCCCCCGCCTCTGCCGACACATCTGCGGGGCGACTCGCGGTGAGGGTTCCCCCAGTGAGGGTCCTGTGTGAACTGCAGGAAGATGGCACATGAGGGCCACGGCTCGCTTTCCAGGCCTCCCTCCGGACCGTCGCACGTGTGCTTGTCCCTCCGGCCCAGGGCCAGGGACGCCTGCGAGATGCCTCCTTCTAGGGGCCCCACTCAAGTCTTGGGGTCTGGAGCTGTGATGTACTGGAAAATGCTCATTCCATGTCCCTGGCTCCTGGCACACAGCCCCTAAGACTCGCGGACTCCAGGTGATGAGTGCCCTGTGTATGCTAATGAGATGACCAGTGGGCGGGGCTGAGCTTCAGGATGCGGCTGGCCCCAGGAGGATCACGGAGAGACCCGGGAGCTGGGGTCTTCAGTCCGGCCCCAGGGGTGGACGTGGAGTTCAACCAGCGGGTGGCGAGTTCGCCAGCTTTGCCCTTGTAGTGAAAAACCTGCACAAAAGCCGGTGGCCACAGAGGGACCACAGGGCGACCACAGGGTTCCACGCACCTCCGGGTTGGGGAACGAGGAGGTGCGGGGCAGGGCACCCCGAGTGGGCACGGGAGCTCCAAGCCCCTGTCCCCGTCCCCACTGCCGGCTGCAGTTTTCACTCACGTCCAGGCCACCAGCACCGGGTCGGCCCGGGGTTTCACTTCATCTGCTGCTTAAAACTCGCTCGGGGGAGACGGGGCTCTTTCTCCAGCTGAGAACAGCTGAGAATGCTGGACGTTACATATAAAGCAAACCTAAGAAGACCTCGAAGGCGGAGAGCAACAGGCTGACCAGCCGGGGACCCCGAGAGCTGGGACTGCCATGTTGGAGAGTCCCCAGGCTTCCTCTGTCTCGTGCACCCCAAAACGGGAACGAGAGGAGCCAGCAACCCGGAGATGGTGGGGGAGAGGCAAGGGTTCCCCAAACGCACCTTCTTTGGGCAAAAGACGGGAGGGCGCAGCCTCCCTGGCTGAGTCAGTGGCAGTGAACCCCACGTGGTCGCGGGGAGCAATTCCTTCTCCGTGTCACTGAGTCGTGTTTGCTCCCGTTCTATAACGGGGTTTCGACCCGTGCTCGTGAGGGGCATCGCTGTGCGGCGCCCTGAGCTGTGCTGTGTGTGGCAGAGACGCCAGCTTTGTGAGGTCCCCATGCTCCTCACGGGATGCACCGTCTAGCGGCCTGCAGCACGTGAGCCAGCTAAGCTCGGGCTGGGCGGCCAGTGGCGACGAGCCGCTGGGAGGGAGTCAGGAAGTCACCGCCCCAGTCCCCGCGGGAACCTTCCAATGCCGTGACAGGGGTGCGCTGTGCTCAGGTCCCTCCGGGAACAACACTTTGCTCCTGTGCCGTGCTCGCCGGCTTAGAGCCCCAGCCTTAAGACCCCCATCAGGAGCCTGTTGAGGACCCCCTTGGGCGTGACCTCCGTGAACACTCACTTTCACCTTTGCTTATTCTAGTTGGGGACTGGACGCAGAGAGCCTGTGTCTCGGCGTCACTGGGGGGGTCAGTCAAGGTCACACCACCATCTCCTGGTGACTGTCCCCAGCGGCCAGCCCCCCGCAGGCCTCCCTGGCCAGCGGGACCCACTGGAGCATGAACTAGCCCATTACTGTCAATTCCAGCTGATTTTCTCACAGACAGTGGAAAGTCTTCAGTCAACTTCATATGTGATTTTTACCCACTTTCTTATTCATTCAAAAGTAACAGGAAAAGGTCGCTGGCCTGGCATCTGCAGTTAGCTCTTTGCTGTTTATTGAGTTTTTATGCCAAGTTTAAAACTGAATTACTGGGGCGTAAAGTGGAAACGCATTCATGCCCTTCAGGAAAACCCGTACATAAAAATTAAATTGTATTATGAAAGGCGGAGAGAGCCGTCTGGGGCACTCGGGAGAATTGATTAGGAGATCAAAGCGCCCGTGAGGACACGTTTTAATTACGCGACCTTGTCACCGTGCGTTTCTGCCATTCGGAGCCGTTTGCCTGGAGCCTCCTTGTTCTTTTCCGGCGGCACCTCCAACCGGACGCCCGGCTGAGCGGGGGCACCTCGCCGGCGCTAATGCCGGAACGGCGGTGAGGCCGGCGAAGGGGCCCCAGGGCCCTGCGTGCCCCGCCAGACGGCTGACTCTGGTCCCCCGCGTCTGCAGTGGCTCTAGGAGCAGGCTTCTGCAGAGGTGACACCGGAGATGTCCAGCTGGACGCCGAGAGACCCCGGGTGCAGGCGGGGTCCCGGGGAATGCAGCCGGCGGGGTCCCGGGGGATGCAGCCGGCAGGGTCCCGGGGAATGCAGCCAGCGGGGTCCCAGGGGGATGCAGCCGGCGGAGTCCCAGGGGGATGCAGCCGGCGGAGTCCCAGGGGGATGCGCCGGCGGGGTCCCAGGGGATGCAGCTGTGAGCGGGGGGCTGTGCGGGGTCCACGGCGCTCGATCTGCAGGTAAGCGAGGTGACACGTCATCTTACCCTGAGCTCGCGTCTGGGTGGCAGCGCGGACACTGCGGGGTGCCCTGCTCGGTGGGCACGTGGCCACCGCCGCCCCCTGCGCCAGGCGCTGTCCACAGGACCCCGGCCCGAGGCTCCTCCTTGGTCACCTCGTCAGCAGAGTGAATGAGACGCCGCCAGAGGCCGCGAGGAGGGGACCAGCGTCCGGCGTGAGCCGCTGACCCGGAGGGACCCCTCGCTTAAAGCGGTTCACTTTTTAACATCCATGTCCACACGGCTTTCAAGCGTCACGCACACCTAAGCAGGACGCCAGACGTGACGGCAGAACAGCTGACTCACGAGCGGGTCAGCCTCGGTTCTGGTAGAGAAGGACGCGGGCGAGCCGCCGTCTCTCAGGTGGCGGGCGGCGAAGCAGGGGCAGGTGACGGAGGCGGGTGACGAGCCGCGTTTCAGGAAACGGGGTTCACCCAGCCGCCTTGTTTCCTGGACGAGCACAGGGCCCAGAGGAGCTGAACTCAGGCGGCAGCCCCATCCGCCTGGAGACGGTGGTGTGGAAAACGAGCACTGACCCCCCCACCCCCCGCCAGCCGGGTGTGCGCGAGACACTCACAGGTCACCCGGGCCTGCGAGCGTGTCCGTGGGGTCATCGCGAGCGGCTGCGGGAGCCGCGGTGCGTGGGAGGGAGCCGGGCCCCAGGGGTGGCGGCCCTGACGTGAGCCTGCGTGGTGTCGGCCTCGGCCAGTTAGGCGCAAGGGCCCCGCGCCCCGGCCTTCGGGGAGCTCGCTGTCCCCAAACAGGGCGACGGGGGGGGCGAAGCACTGCGTTTGCTCTGCCCGCGGGGAAGTCAGAGTAGGGGGCCGACGTGCCCCCCCTTCCCCGGCAGCTGGTCGCTGCAGCAGACGGCCGCTAACACCTGCACACAAGGCCGCCCGGGCTCTGCCCGGACAGCGGCAGCGAGCGGGGCCTCCGGGACGAGGCGGCCCCCACGGGTGGGAAACGGCTCCCCACGGGGGCGACTGTGGCTGTCGCTGAGTGACGATGGTGACGACGACATCGTCTCCGCCGCCCGGACGTGCCGGCTGGAAGACGTGTCCGTGTGGCCGATGCGTTGGGCCGAGACATCATCCCAGCTGGCCTTGCCTCCTGGCGAAGCCAACACCCGAGGCCGTGGCCTTGACACGCACCGAAGTTTGTCAATCAGAAAGTGAGTTGGTGTCACCTGCTGCCAAACCAGACGAACTGGCCGCTCCGTTCCCGACGGGGTCACTTTCCCGAGACGGCAGGCCCTTGAAGCTCTGCGTGTGCGGCACGCTTTTTTGTCGAGATTGTGTGTTGCTGTTGTTGTTAATTACATTTTGCCGACACTGCCCGCTGGCAACGGCTGAACGTTTTCACTTCGTGTGCGTGTGGGCTGCACCGGCGGGTGTGGGCGCCGCCCCCAGCTCGGGGCGCCCGCCGCCTCTTTACGTCCGTGACCTGCCGCCGTCACGCCGCCCCGGCCCGCAGCCTCTTGGACATCCGGGCTCTGAGGGCTCCTGCGGAGACGGGCACTGCTGCTCTCCACGCCTGTGTCTCACGCTCAGGAAGCCGCCCGCTGTGCGGAGCTCCGGCCCGGCTCGCAGGGCTGCCCTAGACATGGCCAGGCCCTCCAGGGGACCGAGCCTTCGGACGCTATTCTCTGCACCCCGCTCCGCCCGGCGCCCCTCGGCCCAGCCTGTGAGGCAGGGAGGGGCAGGGTGGCCATGGCTCCTGGGCCCCCGCCCCCGCCCTCAGGCACCCCCGTGTCAGGCCCCCCGTCCCCACAGCACTCCGCCTCCCCCGACGTCACCGCGTCTGCCAGGCTCGGGGACACAGCGGGCGCCCGTGGGGTCTGGCCTCCATCTCCCCCACAGTGGGTGAGCTCCCCTGGGGTCCCCCTCCGTGTTGCCCCCCTTCTCCATCTGCTCCTATTATCTTCACAGAATGTGCCTTTTGTTCCTCTCACTATCGGTTGCTCATTAATTTTCAATTTTGCTCTAAATAACTCTCCCAATTTGTGAGCTGCCATTCAAGCTCACCCATGGTGGCCTTCGTTAGACAGAAGCTCTTCGCGTGATCGCGGGCGTGCCACAGGAAGGGCTCCTGTCCTCGCGTGCCGTCAGGGACGGGGGCAGCACGTGCCCGTGTGCAAGAGGTTCCTGAGGGGCCGGATGCGGGGCGCAGGCCTGGCCCTACGGCCATCACCCGTTTTGGCCGATCGGTGGCACGGGCTGGGGGGTCGCTGGAGCCCTTGGGCCGCAACCCTGAAATGCTAGTGTGCGCCCCAAATGTTCTCCTCTGGCTCCTGACCTACTTCTGACACTGACTTTGGTCTTTGAGGACACTGAGGCTTTGTCTGAAATTCTGACGGACAGGTCCTCTGACGACGCATGAGGTGTGACATGGGACATGGCAGAGGAGCAGGTGTGGACCATTCCAGAGCAGAGGGGGGCTGCGGGGGGCTCAGGGGCCTGGGAGAGAAGAGGCGCCAAGCCACCTGCAGTTAGGGGGGAGGGGAGGGAGGGGGAGACGTGGGGGCTGCAGGGCAGGCCTGGGTTCTCAGCACCTGGCTGTGCAGAGGGGACGCCCTGTGGTGTGCGTGGGGATACGCTTCCCTGCCCAGAGCAGTTTGGTGTTCTACCCTCCTTGAGCCCGTGAGGACCCGGATGCAGGTGCTGAGAGGTGAGGATGGGCTAGACCCATGGAGGCTCGCAGGCCTGGGGGCCAGCGGTCAGAGGGAGGGCGGGGCAGCCACCAGCTTAGGCCAGAGGCAGGAGCATGGCTCCCCCAGGGGGCCGGTGGCCACCGCCCACAGCAGCGGCCCCTTCCCAGGACCCCCTCCAAGGCCCCCCGCTCCCGTTCCAGCCCAGAGCCCCTGGGAAAGCCCTGGCAGAGCCCCCCTGGCTGCAGGATGGCAGCAGGACCTGGGGCTCCCCAAGGCCCCGTGGGGAGGGGCAGGGCAGGGACGGTGGCCGGCGGTGGCTCTCACACTCCAGCGGCCGGGGCCAGGGTCGGCCCCTCTGCCATCCTGAGTGTCCACCCTGTCCCCACGGTTCCAGCCGGGACCCCGCTTCTCGGAGCGGGGCTGCAGCAGCGCAGACCTGCGGTGGGCATCAGGCGGCAAATGGGAGTCGCAGAGCAGGGAGGCGGGGCGTCGCAGGGCCGTTGCGGGGGAGGGGGCGGAGCAGGCCCTGCTGGTTGCAATGGGGGCCGGAGCCCAGCGAGGACCTCGGCTTCGTTCCCAGCCTCGGCCTCGGAGGCTGAGGACGAACGGGGCTGGTCCATGTTTGAGAAGGCCCCGTCTGTCCGTTGGAGGAGACTCGTCCAGGAAGAGGGGCAGCCAGGCTAGGAGGGGCACCCGGCTTTCTCCCCACCCCATCCCCGCTTATAACTGAGAAGGGATGAAGTCCCCCCACCCCCAGGTAGCACAGGCCACGGCTTGTCCTGTCGGACTCGTTTCTGAAGGAGAGGGCTGGGCACCCTGGACGCTTGCTGCATGCAGGAGACCCTGGAGTGGGGAGTGGCCCGAAGACACAGAGGCTGTGCGGCCACGCCCCTGCCGGCCACGCCCCTGTGCCGGCCACGCCCCCCCTTGGCTGGGGTCTCACCGCAGGCGTCTCCGTCGTGGGGCTCGAGCGGCTGGGGCACCGTGTGAGTCTCCCCACGAGGACATGAGCCCTGGATGGCAGCCCACGTCCTCTCCCTGGGCGTCCAGGACGTGGCCCAGGGCCTGGAGGGAGGCGGCCTGTCAGCACCTGCCGGCTCTCTGTGGGTGACGCGGGCGGTTGTGTCACGGGCAGGCGTATGTGTGGGGGACCACTGGGCCGGCGGCGAGGCGTGCCCACAGCAGCACGGCCGTGGAGGCTCCTTGGGGTGCTGGCCTGGCTCCCCAGCTCCTCCTGAAGGAAGCCTGAGAGAGGCAAAGTCCAAACCCATTGTGACCCCAGCTGGCTTTAGGGTCCCCCCGCCTTCCGCCTGCAAGAGGGTCAGCACCACGGACAGTGGCCGTGCTGGGGCCTCGGCGGGCGGCGTGGCTGCCCTCCCCACACCCTCACACTCCCAGCTGACAGTGGTCCTCTGCAGGGGAGGAAGAAGTCTGAAGGGCAGGACCGTGGTTGGTGTCAGGGTTAGCAGACGTGGAGTCTTTCGTGGAGACATAGGATGGTCACAGCCGGTGCACTGACGGCGCTGGTGGCGGGGCTGGTGGTAAGGCTGGTGGCGGGCTGGTGGTGGGGTTGGTGGCGGGGCTTGGGGCCCCTCTAGGGGCCTCTAGGTGCGTGGTGGGGGCAGCTGTGAGCTGTGAGTCGCCGGCACTCTCTGTCCAGCCTGGCCCGCTGCTCGCTGCCGGTCCCCGGAGCCTGGACCCCGTGGCTGCACTGGGGGACCGCACTGGCACAAGGTGCAGGGGGCAGGAGCCCTGAACGATTTACCTAGAGCTTCGTGCCACAACGGGGCAAGGGGCTTTCCGTCCCCACAGGGCCCGACTCGTCGGCCACACCCGCCTGTCACGTCCCAGACCGGCAGCGCCCTGGCAGGGTTTCATCACCCCAGTGTGTTGCTGCGGGTGCTCACACGGGAGACACACACAACAACTCCTCAGCCCGCGGGGGACCCAGGAGCGCCTTCCATCAGAGTCAGGGGGTCAGGGCTCCCCCATGCCAGGAGGGGCAGGGCAGGGGCCCTGACGCAGCCTCGGCGGCCAGCGCCACAGCACCCACTCATGCTTGGCAGGGAGGCCTCCGTGGAGACACAGAGGACGGTGTTTGGTGGCTGCTGTGGGGGAGCGGGGTGCCCGGGGTCAGGGAAGCTCAGAGCCCCCCACCCCGGCTGCTCCTCCCCTCTGGCTGCTCCTGAGCTACCTCCTTCTACAACGCTCTGGTCATCTAGCAAGCGGACCGTGTCCCTGGGTTCTGTGAGCTGTTCCGGCAAAGTGCTTGAACCTGAGAAGGCGTCACAAGAAGCTCTGACGTGCGGCCATCGGCCAGGAGCACAGGGGTCCCCGAGATGTGACGTGGGCGTCTGCAGAGGGGCGGTCCTGGGCGCCCAGCCAGAACCTGTGAGACCCGACGTTCTGTCCGGCTGGCAGCGTCAGAATTGAGGGGTGCGGTTGCAGAAGTGGTTGGTGGGGGACCCCGCATGCCTGTGTGCATGTACTGGGGTGTGAGGGGGAGGGCGGGCACACAGCACAGGGCTTTCTCCTGACGCCGTCGCCCCCATCAGGCCCCATCCATGGGGTGCACTCACCCGTCACGGTGTCCCGCCCTGGAGCAGGAGGAGCAGAGAAAGCAGCCCCCCCTCCCAGTGTCCCCGGGTCCCGCCGGGAGCTGCTGCTCGAGCATCGGGCGCTGTCCACACTGCCAGCGCTCCTCGCATCTCAGCCCGGGGAGGGGGGGGAGGGTGCAGAGAGCGAGCCGGCTTGCTGAGGTCTCAGCGCCCTGAGGTGCCCGCCTGGCACTCAGGAATGTCCCTCAGCGCTGCTTCTGGCCAGAAGTCAGGGTGCAGGGAGGGGGCCTCCCGCAGACGCCCCGAGAACTGAAGTCCCTGCCGGGAGTGTTCAGTACAGCTGGACGGGCGTTAACGGTCTGTCTGCAGATACGCGGCCACTCACGGGCTGAAAAGACGCCAGAAACGCTCCTGGGCGTAAGGCCACCGCGGCCGGGCCCCGGCCCTCTTGCCATCCTCAGTGTGGATGTTCATTTGCAACGCGCTTTCTCTAGGCTAGGGAGGCGCCTGGTCCAGACTCCAGGGGGAGGCAGCCGCGGGGTGTGGGGTCCAGTGTCCACCGTCCTCCTCCTCGCTCTTAGGACATGCGGCAGGTGGCATGTCCACTTTCACTCCCTCTTTCCCTCATCAAGCCCGCCCATCTTGGGTCAAGGGCAAGGGACAGGCTGTAGTCACAGCCCTGCACCTGGGCCGTCACAGCCAGCAGAGCCAGCCCTCGGCGGTCCCTGCCCCTTCCCTGCCCTTGTCCACCCCTGCCCCTTCCCTGCCCTCTGCCACTGCCCTGCACCCCCTCCCAGGGTCTCCCCCTGGGAGCCCGATCAGGAAGCAGAGGCCCATGGTTCTGCGTGAAGCGTAAGAGTCTGCCAGCAGGACCCCCCGCCCTGAGGTGTTCAGTGAGGACCCTCGAGCTTCTGAGGGCGACGCTGGCTGTCCCCGATGTCGTCATAGAGAATTTCGCCTGCCGATCTGTGCTCCTGGGGCCTCGTTTCCTGAGCAATCGCCGATTTTCACTGGGGTCTCACACCCTCCCCATAACTCGCCCTATCGACTCATCAGATTGTTTAACTGAGTAACTGATGAATTAATAATCCCAAACAACGCGGGCATTCTGGAATGCTAATGCGTCTCTGCGGGCCGAGTGGGAGACGGGCGTGCGTGGGGAGGAGAGGGCTCCACGCTTATTAATTTAGCAGTCTAAATGAGAGTCCAGATTTCAGCCTGAGTAAACATCGGAGTTTGTTTAGGTCCCCGAGGCCTTGGGAAAAGCCAGTTATTGAAAGGCTCGCTTGGAAGGCTTTTAACCTCCGCGTAATTACCGGCGCGCTCGCCGCCGTTTGACTTCCATTAATACAGAACTGGAGCAATCCGCCTGCTGTCATTAGCCCAGGTTAAGTGAGTTTGTTTTTTTTAATTGCGTCCTAGTGAGATCAGAGCAGATAAAAGCGATAGGATGTTGGCCGGGAACCTTTCTGTCAGAACCAGACTTTCTCCAGAGCCTCCTTCTTCTGGGCCAGTGGACACGATGCCAAAGCACTCTCGGCCTCGACACCCAGCGCGGACACAGGACCAAACGAAACGCATGCGCAGACGAGAGGGCGCGGGGAGCGGGCGAGCCCGGGACCTTGTCGGCAGAGGTCTGGTCGCGATGCTCCCCTGTGGCTCAGCGGATTTGTCAGTTCCCATGCAGGAACCGGGAAAGGCCACGGGGCGTCTCTGTCCTGCCGCTTACAACGGGGTGTCCATGTCGCTCACCTCAACATGGCACATCGATAACAAGTGCCGATTCCCATACCCGGAACTGGAATCCGGTGTTCCCATTGCTGGACCCATCGGGTTACAAATGTCCCTCGAAATCTCCCCCAGCGGCGGATTCCGATGGGCGCGTTGAAATGCAAAGTGTGTAAGCAAACAAGTAAATACAACACGAAGAGGTTTGCTTAGCCCCGTTCACTCTCCTTCCGGCTTTGACGCTGAGGAAACTGACTGACCCAAGTCTCTGCACCTTCCAGGTGTTGCTGGGACCCATGTGCTGGACTCTGCCCTTTGGGTACGCAGGCCACATGCAGAAGCCACCCCTGCATCTCAAGGTCAAGTCGCGGACTGCGTCCACGTGCGTCGGGCCGGGCCCTGGCGCGGCAGCTCGGCCCGTCCAGCCACCGCCTGACTTGTCGGAGAAGTCTCACTGGGCACAGCCTCACGCGTCCATCTGCAGATCGGCTCTGGTGGCTTCAAGCCACGGGGGGACCTGAGTGGCCCTCGTGGACGGCAAAGCAGAAAATCGTCTCCGGCCCTTCTAGACAGAGCAAATGGACCCCGCCTGAGATTGCTGGCCCCCAGCACCCCCCCCCGCCCCCCCCCTGCACAGGCAGGCCCCTCGGAGTGGGGCTGGGGCTGGGCTTTCGTGCCCTGGGGGAAGCTGAGCATCTGCTGTCAGAAGTCGGGACCAGTGTGGAGCCAGCCCCTGGCTGTCAGTCAGCTGGGCCTCATCCATGTCCCAGGGCGGGGCTTTGCTCTTCCCTTGTGAGACCTGGGTCTGGCACCAGGGTTCAGAGGGTATGTTTGTTGCACGGACAGGAAGAAGAGGGGAGGGAGGAAAAATAAAACAAAAAAAGCACTTTCAAAATGCAGTTTCATCCTCTAATTCTAGAATATGTAAAGAAACTAATATTTTAAAAAGAGAGTAAAAAAAAAGAGCAATAACCGAAACATGAAAAGACTTTAGCTGAAATCGGTTTTCAGAGGTGTCAGATATTTCAAATAAGCAAACTGAGGACGTTCGAAGAAATAAACGAAAGCATAACTTTTATGTAAAAGAATAAAAACAAAAAGTTGCAATTAGAAATATTAGGGAAATTAGAAAATGGAACTATTAGAAAAGGAACTTATGACCGAGATGACCGTAGAGGCCTGGGGGGGACGGACGGCAGGGGACAGGCGGGCGGTATCACCCTCCCTCGGGAGGGGGCGCTGTGCCCAGGAAAAGTCTGAGCCGCGGGGGAGAGAACAGGCCTGGCCACAGGAAAGCAGGCCGCATGGACCGCGGGCTTCTTCCGTGGCATGTTTGGGGGAGCTGAAGGAGCAAAGCAGTGGTGTTGGCAGAGGGAGTGACTGTGAACCCCGCAAAACTGCAGACACACACAAGCCCTCTGCTTGGATGCATGCCCGAGCAGGAAGGGGGGCAGCGAGCAGCCTCCTCCGCCTGCACGGACAGTCTCTGTCCCCGAGGGTCATGCCAGCCCAAGCACAATTTTTGTACGAGGCAACACGAGGTCCATTTTGGTCTTTCGGGACCGAATAATTGACTATCTCCAGAACTTCATTAAAATAAGCATCAAAAGGGTGTGAGACAGAAGCGAATGAAGGAGGAAGTCGCAGGGCAGAACAGACAGAACCCCAGGGAACGCAAGGAGCAGACGTCGGAAAATGCGAAACAAGGCGATGCCCATGCGCGCGCACGTATTCACCAGTGAGGCCGCGAATGTCATCAAATCCGACGCGCCTGCGAAGTGACGGACGTTATGCGGGGAATGTTTTAAATCGTTACGGGAGGTGTGAGCGAGAGAAAACCACAAACAGTTTGAAGATAAACGGATGGAAAAGATCGCCGTGTAATTTAAAGTGGCCGTATTCTACTACTTGCAATATAGTAGCGCGGACAAACCCAGATTTAAGAAATATGGTAACGAGGGTTAAAGGATGAGAAATGGCACAAGATACAGGAAGACATAAGTATTATAAACCGTATTTACTTTAGAAAATGTTCAAAATATATACAAACCCTAAAAGAACTACAGGAAGTAAAGGATGTAACCCCCTCAGCAACACTGAGTGCAATTTTTTCGGTCAAACAGGTGAAAGATGATTGTGACCAAAGATTTGGGTTACAAAATCGATTCACTCGATAAAATAGAAGACCCCGAGCAACCTTATATCACAATCACACAGTGCACACGTGCACCTAACACGCCCTTCTCTGGCATACATGGGGCGTTTGTAAAAAAACTAACACCGTAATAGCCATGAGCGAAATCTTCATATTTTAATTGATCCATTTCTCCTCTGACTGCTGTGAACCAAATAACACATAAGGGTGAAACCGGCTGTGTCCGGACGCTCCGTGAAGAATCGGCTTGGCGACCAGTATTGCCGGTGTGTGCGAGCGAGGGGCCGCGGGGAGGGCGCGGACTCTGGCTCCTTCTGAAATGTCTTCTCTCTTCGAAGGGAGACCTGGGGCCCGGGGACCTCGGAGGACCTGGCCTCAGAGCATTTTGGGGGGCTGCATTTGCAGCTTGTGGACAGCCGGCTGGAGACTTGGGTGAGATGCTTCGCCCTGGCGGGCAGTGCCCAGCAGGGCTTCCCCGGGCCGCAGGCTCCTGCTGAGGGACGTGGGGCAGTAGCCTGTGACAGCTGTCATGTGCTGGCATCGGGGCAGCATGATGACGCGGGGTGTGGGTCAGGCCACCGGGAGGGACCTGCGAGGCCCTTCCAGGGCCCGCGGCTCCTCACAGGTCGGGAAAGGGTTTGCTGAGAGAGCGTGTGGACCTGGGCCTTGGACCTGAGCCTCGGACCTGAGGGTGTGGGGACATAGGCGTGTGGCGTCTGGGCACTAGTACCCCACGCATGAGGGCAATGCCCGGTCGGCACGTTCCAGGACCGTGGGGGCTCTGGGTCGGGGAGGCGGAGATGCTAAGGTCAGAGGGGTGAGTGGGTGGCAGGTCCCTCCACGTCACTGGAGATTCCACCTTAAACAAGGGACCACCAGAGCGACAAGCTCTGGTTTGTTTGATCGGGGCCCCTGGGATGCTCTGTGGTTCCAAGTTTGTCCCTGGGGTTGTTTTAACCAGGCGTGGCGAGGTGGCAGACATGAGGACAACTGTCTTCGAAGAAAGTGTGTACTCCTAGTTCCCACGGGGCGGGGACACCACACGGGTGGGCCACGTGGAGAAGCCGGGGCTGGCCGGGAGCAGAAGTGCGGCTTTCACTGCATCCTCTGCGGGGAGGCGTGGCTGGGGCGAGGCTGGGGCGTGGCTGGGCGTGGCTGGGCGTGGCTGGCAAGTCCATGGAGCTGAGGGTTCGATGGTTTGGGTGGCGAGGGTGGGCTCTGGGCTCTTGGTGGCTCTCCTGCCCGCACCGGCCTGAGGCGGTTTCGGGCGGCTGTTGGCTTGGTGTGGGGGGTTTGTCCCATGGAGGGGACGGCTGGGGTGGGCTTGGGACTGGTTGGGGTGCATGCTCGGCGTTACTCGTTGTCTCCAGGAGCAGGCAGCCCCGGGCGGGTGGTGTCTCCCCAGAGAGCAAGGCCCGAAAGGTGTCAAAACGTCATAAATTGCAGAAAGCAAAAACGAAGACTCATGGGTCTGTCGAGAGCAGACCGAGGCCGGGCGTGGGAGAAGGAAGGACGGGCAGGGGTGACAGTCAGGACCTTAGAGCGGGTCCCAGAAGGGGACACTGCTGGTCTCCGTGGGTCCAGCAGTAGAGGGTGAAGTGACGCCGTCTGCCTGTCTGCCCGACGGCTGGTGGTGGGATGGGGAGCAGCGGTCGGCGCCTGTCGTCTGGCTCAGCCTGCGAGTGTGTCTGGAGGACGTTCGGACGCGGCCGGATTTGCGCGGCCGACTCGACGAGGCTGCTCCGTGCTCCCGCCCATCACGCGGCACCCTGCACCCCGCAGCCCGCAGCCCGGCAGGAGAGGCGTGGGCTCCACGCTGCGCCCCGCCAGGCCCGAGTTGGTGGGTGGAGCCGTCTCTCGGTGGGTGGAGCCGTCTCTCGGTGGGTGGAGCCGTCTCTCGGGGCGGAGCCGTTCCTGTCCAGCGCCCCCTGCAGGCACCGGCTCTCCCTTCCCTCCTGGCTCCGCAGCCGCTTCCGAGGGAGGCGTCTGGGTGCAGGTGACTTGACCAGCTCAGCGCTATTTCTGGCGATTCCTTTTAAGGCGGCGGC
This sequence comes from Eonycteris spelaea, assembly GCA_003508835.1. Classification (NCBI taxonomy): domain Eukaryota; kingdom Metazoa; phylum Chordata; class Mammalia; order Chiroptera; family Pteropodidae; genus Eonycteris; species Eonycteris spelaea. Next base: position 185,534 of record PUFA01000427.1, read on the forward strand.
TGCCAGGCCAGGCGGGTCTCAGGATGGAATCAGGAGAAGAAAATTGCATTTGAAACTGTCCCTGAAGATTTATGTGTCGCTGACACACGGCCGAGCCTCCTGGTGCTCGGGGTCGGAATGCTGACTCCGCCGTAGAGACCCTGTGCCCGGAGCGGGGCCACCGGGGCGGTGTGACCCCAGCCACCACCTGCTGCTCGCCGGGGAGAGACGCTGCTGTGGGTGACGTCGCTTCGCGCTCTTGGAAACGGGCCCCTGGGACTCACACCACGGGTGCCTTGGCCCAAGGCTGCGAGCCGGCCCCCCGCACTCCCGCCGCGTCCGGTGGGCGTGCCGCATGGACGTCGCGGCCCCAACACGGGGCGCCGGGATCCTGTTCTCACCCGAGGGTGACGGGGGATCCGCCCCAGGGTGCCGGGCCGAATGTACGGCACCCCACACGGGGCAGGTGAGGCGACAGCGGGTCATTGGTCACGCGTGCTCACTGCCGAGGGCGGGAGGACAGCCCACGCCCCGCAGGGCCACACGGGGCTGCACCGGGGGCACAGCGGGCAGCCAGGGCCCGGCCCGGCAGACCCGTGGGGTGGCCCTGGCTCTCGCGGAGGCCGTGTTGAGAAGTTTCACGGGCCAGCAGCAGCAGGACCTGCTGCTCAGGGATGAGCAGGGACCACGCCTGGTCCCCGAGATGAGCACAGAGGCGTGGCCTGGGGCCCTGTCCACGGGAGCAGAGTCAGGGAGTGCCAGAGGGGACTCTGGTTAGATGGCCCTGCCCCCCCTTCCCTCACCCCAGTCCTGCACGCACAGAGCACACCAGCCCCAGGGGAGTGTCTGAGATGCGGGCATGTCTTCACACAGACGAGGGTCACCTGGGGTCACGCCCCTGCCTCTCCTCTGGTCAGAGAGGTCCCTATCACCCCGAAAGGTTGCAGTATAGCCGTCCCCGGCAGCGCGAGCACCCAGCCCTCTTGCCGAGCCTGACACCCCCACACGGGACTCTCACTCCTGCGCTTTGCGGACGACCCGTTGTGGACCACGTCCCGCTGGGCGCGTGCGTCTGTGGCCGCCGTGTGAGCATGGGGTGTGTGTTCACCTTCGCCAGGACCCGCCAGCCCACCTCGCAGAGTGGTGGCACTGGGTCCCCCCCGCCCCCCAGCGCTGGTTAACCAGCTGCCCGCTGAGGGCCGAAGGCATTGAGCGCCCTGTCACAGCCCCTGGCCAGTTGCCTATGTCCTTCTGTGACGTCAGTGAGCATTTTGGAAGCTTGGCCTTTCGTGAAATTAAGAGATGACTTGTTTGGTTTCCTCGGGGGCCATCGCGAAGGGCCGCGGCCCACTGCCCGCGGCCTGACTGCAGGCCTTCACCGTCTCTCAGTCCCGAGGCTGCAGGCCAGGGCTGGTCTGCCGCCGCTGTGAGGGCCGCGGCCTCCGGCCTCTCTCCTGGGCGTCAGGTGGAAAGGTCACCCGCCCGCCTGCTGCGGATGCCAGCAGTGTCCCGCGCCCGGGGCTGTCACGCCCTGCCTGGGCGCCTTCCTGCCGCAGACCCACAGCCGGCTCCCCGCCCTCTGAGGCAGACACGGCCCCATCGTGCGAAGGTGAGCGGCTCCGGGCAGGGAGCACCATCTGGAAAACCCTATTTGGGGCGGAATCGAGGCTTCGGCGGCTGTAATAGTTCATTTCTGCCCAGGTGATTGGATCAGCTCTGGGGATAATCGAATCCCTAGAAGACATTTGTCAGCCAGCCACTCTGCCTTCCTGCCGGGCTGTGGTGTCCCCAAAGTCTGAGTGACAGAGAGGCCCTATCCGTCCCCTCTGTGGGGCGCTTGGCCCCACACAGTCCCCCGACTCCCATTGGGGGTGGCTGGCGGGACGGAACCCACCCTCCCCGCTGGCAGCCCCTTCCCCCGACCTGTTGCGAAGCAAGACCCAGGCTCGATTTTAAATAATGCAATTAAAAATTCCACCTCGAAAATGGTAATTGTAATCTGTCTCATCTCTAAGTGTAATTATATTAAACTCCAATTTTGCCTCAAATATGCATTCTAATTCAATTTTCCTTTTTTCCTTCTTAACTAAATCTATTATCATTCTCTCAGTTAAATTATGCTTATTTAATCTTTGATGAGACCTTTCGCTGGCAATCAGCTGCTCTAAATTAATGCCCAGCCTCGGGGAGCACTGGGGCTCTGCGGGGGGGGAGGGGCGCCTTCAATTCCCGGGGTCGTGGGCCTGTGCCCCTTGCTGTGGGGCCCGCCAGTCCCACCCCAGGCCAAGGACAAGGTGTGAACAGGGAGGAGGGCGCCCGGGGGTCTAGCCCTGCAGAGCGGGGCCTCCGCCCGTACCCCAGCCTCCCAGAGATGCCAGCCAGGCGGCCGAAGACATCACAGTCCCCATCACCGGGGAACGATGTCAGCTCCCGCGCTGTCCGCGGGCCTGTCATCATGCTGGGGCAGGGCGGGCTTCCGGGTCCCCTGTGCGGCCAGTGAGGCTCAGGGGGCCGACGCTGCCGCACTGAAGAGGCGCCTCCTTTTTCCGGGGACACCCCAGGGTCTCCCCTCAAGGCCTCGGCCGATTGGGTGAGGCGCCACGCTGTGGGGTTGTGACCCCTTTTGAGCCGCCGCAGCGGTCGGCCGGCCACGCCCGCGGGAGGCCTTCATGGCCACGCACGCGCACCGCAGACCGTGAGCGCCCGCCCCCGGGCCCCGCCAGGCGACACCGCAGACCGACCGCCGCAGTCCAGCCCTGCCGGCCGCGCGCGCTCCTGAGCTCACACCTAATCTCCGAATAAAGGCAGGGCCCTGCTTCCCCGCGCGTGACGCGCCTCCCGCACACCACCCAGGGTGCGCGAGCACCTTCCCCAGCAGAGGAGCCCGCGTCCGTGGCGACAGCCCCGCTCGCCCTCCACGCCCTGTGAGAATCCTGGGACGCGAAGGGCCCCACGCTCGCGTGCCACACGGGGAGGGCGGGCGAGGGGAGAGCACGGGCATGTGCTGTTTAACACACAGTGCGCCCCCCACACATGGACACGCCCATGCACACACATGCATGCACAATGCACCCCCACACACAAACATGCACACATGCGCATGCACCCCCACACGGACAGTGTATTCATGACAAAGCTAGGAGTGGTGTGCGTGACGCTGCCAGCCCCCCTCTGTGACTGGCGGTGACCGCCTCTCCCGCTGCCCACTCCACACTCCCTTTGTCCTCAGCTGGTCCTGGTTCCTCACCTGGTGGGGTGACCCAAAGCTTCATTCCTGGGGTGGGGCCGTCAGTGGTCCTGCCTGGACTGGGTTGCTGTAGTGTGTCATCGTCCGTCATCCCAGGGCATGGTGACAGTAAGGGACGCCCGAGCCACTGCCTGTGTTTTGGGTACTTTCCCTGACCTTCGCGGGGGGTGGGGGGGAGGGGCAGGAGTCCCCATCCCGGTGGCAGTCAGGACCGGTCACCTCCAGCACAGAAACATGCTCCTTTGCCTGGGTGCTGGGAGGCGTGAGGGGTGGGTGAGGCCGGGAGTCTTGCTGTGCCGGTCCACAGAGCTGCTGGCCAGCACGTCCCCCCTCTCGGGCAAGGCCTTGCGGCCAGAGATCAGAGTCTCGGGAGCAGGAAGCGACACGTTTGCCCGCGGCCCCCAGGGCTAACACAGAGAGGTCACTGCATCTCCCCCGGGGCCCTGGCAGGGACCCCGGCTGCGGGAGGGGCAGCGCCAGGCGCCAGGCCTGCGAGAGCCTCAGGACACACCTGGGTCCGCCGGAACTGAGTGTGCCGAGGTCACTCACGCCCTGTCCAGCAGCGACTTCGGGCTGGTGGGAGCACGGCATGGCCGGTGGCCCGCTGCCAGGCCCCCTTTGCTGTGAGGTGTTCGTGGGGGTGGGTGCAGCGCCCGCGGAGGCCTGAGCACGGACCCTGGCCGCCCGGCCCCCGGCGCTCAGCTGACGCTCCGCACAGATGCCCGGCCCTGCCGGACCCCACTCGCCGCCCCCCCACCCCGGGCCCAGCCTCCCTGGGGGTGTCAGCGGGGGCCCAGGGGAGCCTTCCTGACTGTGAAACTGCGGGTCACACGCCCGCCCGGGAGAGAATCGGTCCTGGAGGGAAGGGCACCACCCCCGAGTCACCAGGGGAGCCGGCGTGGTCAGAAGCCGAGCCTCCCGTTGCCCCCGCTGCACCCTGACTCACCGCCACACCCTCAGGGCGGGGATGCGGGGACGTCTGTGTCACGGCTGGGTGCACACGTGGTATCATCCATAATCGCGAAAACTACCTAACCGACATGTCATTTTTTCCAATAATTAATAAGTGCTTTGTGAATCGTGACGCTCGAAACTGTGCTGTGCAAGCTGATTGTTTAAATATTCCGGCTAATTGTGCGGCGATCCATTTGCGAGAGACGCCGCCATCTCTCAGACGAGCCAGACGCCCGCGAACCCCACGCGCGGCGGAGGGGCGGGGCCAGTCGGACCCGCTGTGGGCAGCACAGGCCGGGCCGCGCGGCGCCCTCGGCTCCTCGCGGCTGCGCTGCCGGACGCGCACAGGCTGCCGCGGGGCGCGCGGGACGTCCCCTTCCGGGGGTCGACGGCACGATGGCCAGAGAAGGCCCGTGGGGCCCGGACTCCCGGGTCCTGGGAGGAAGGGCGTGGGAGCTCCCCACATCCTCCCTCGCCCGGGAGGAGCCGCAGGGCCCGGGAGGGCCTGCGAAGGAACACGCGGCCCTCGCTCAGAAACGGCTCGGCATCTCGGGACGGTGCCCGCGGAGCCCTAACCCAAGGGCCACACGCTCAGTCCACCGCGGAGCTGGAGCCGCGTCACCCAGCTGTGAGAAGCCACCCCAAGACCTCGCACACGCTCATTTGTGGAGGCCACGGGGCCAGCTTGCTGCTCGCTGCACGAAACGCCCAGGAAAGTCTGCGTGCGTGTGTGTGTGTGTGTGTGTGTGCATGTGACATGCGCACACGTGCCTGTGTGCCCGTGCTGTGAGTGCACACATGTCTGGGTGACTGTGTGCATGTGTGTCCTGGCATGTTTGCGTGAGAGTCGAGTGTGCACCTGCATGTCGGGGAGCCACGTCACCCCCACGCTGAGGCCGCCTCGTGCTGAGAGCGTTCCCTTCCTTCCCTTCACCACCACGCCCCGCTGCCTGGCCTGGCTTCCCCAGGAGCAGGGCCTGCGGGCGGCTTCCTCAGCATCCATGTTGCACCGCAGCGGGCCGGCCTCGGCTGGGTGCCGGCCCGAGGGCCAGGACTGGAGTGCCGTGAGCCCCATGGCCCGTGCCTAGCAGGCCCCGAGACCCAGGCCGTGGCCCCCGCGCTGTGCCCTGTCCCCCTCTGCGAACACTCAGCTCTCCAGGGAGTTCTGGGACTTCAAACCTTCACCGAGAGTGTCTCTTCTAAAATTATCTCTTTCAAAACAATTACTGTCACGTGAACAAAAGGGAACCATGCCCATCGAATTCATTACCTTGCTCCCAAACTTAGACATCGCATGTTTTATTAATATCCCCATCATCCGCCAGTTCAGCCGGCCATGGACAGCACCTTCGAGAGAGAGAGAGGCGCTGGAGACCGTTTGGGCCAGCATCGCCGCGCGGCCCTTCCCGGGCGAGTCCGTCAGGATGCCGAGGGGCTCGCTCGCCTTCTGGTGCGAAGTCTGACATACTTTTAAATAATTGTTTATTTTTTGGTTATAGTTGGCATACAGTCTCCTTTAGTGTCGGGCGTACGACGCGGTGATTAGACATCGGATAACTTAGGAAGGCCGCGACGCTCTTGTCCCCACCGGCACCGGACACGGCTCTTCCGGAGTTACTGACCACACCCCCCTGCTGTGCTCCGCACGGGGACTGCCCTGGAACTGCCCGTTCGCACCTCGCCCCGCTCTCCAGCCCCTCCCACCCGGCAAGCGCCCTTGCCTGGAATCTGTCAGTCTGTTCGTTTGTTTGTTTGTTTGTTTAATTCCACCTACAAGTGAGATCGTATGGCATTTGTCGTTCTCTGATTCGTTCCACTCAGCGCAATACCCGCCAGGTCCCTCCACGTCGTTGCAAACGGCAAGATCTCATTCTCCCTGCGGCTGAGTGACGCTCCGGTGACTGGAAGTCCTGCCTCTTCTTTACCCAGCCGTCCGCTGACGGGCGCCCAGGCTGCGTCCCTGACTCGGCTGGTGCGACAGCACTGTGCTGAACACAGGGGAGCACGCGTCTTCTTGGGCTAGTGTTCCGGGTTTCTCCGGAGCACCATCCAGGAGCGGGGGTCCTGGGGTCTTCTTCGCCTCTCGTTATGGCCTTTGTTTTAAAGTCTCTTTTGTCTGATACAAGTGTTGCTACCCTGACCTTCCGTACGTTTGTTTCCCTTCTCACGAAACATCTTTTCCATCCTTTTATGTTTAGTCCGAGTGTGTCTTTCCACCTGATGTGAGTCTCTTGCAGGCAGCTCCGTAGGGGGCTTGTTCGCTTATCCGTTCAGCCACTTATGTCTTTTAATTACAGCATTTAATCCATTTACATTGAAAGTAATTCTTGATAGGTATGTGGTTATTGCCATTTTATCATTCATATTTTCGAACTTTTTCCCCTTCTACTTCTTCAAGAAGTCCCTTTAACAGTTCCCGTAAGGAACCTTTAGCTTTTCCTTGTCTGGGAAGCTCTTTGTCTGTCCTTCCATTTTACATGACAGCTGGCGGGTAGAGTCATCCTGGTTATGGGTCCTTGCTTGGCATCACTTTGGATATTTCACGCCACTCCCTCTGGCCTGCAAAGTCGTTGTGGACGGCCTCATGGGGGCTCCCCTGTCGTCGCTAACTGCCTTCTTCTTGCCGCTTCGGAGATTCTGGCTTTGCTTTTAGCCGTTGGCATTTTAACTCTGACGTGCCTTGGTGGTGCAGGGTGAGCACATCAGGTCCCCGCCGGTGCCTGTCCCTTCATCCAGTTACCGCGACCAAACCAGGACCCACCTCGGGAAGTCGCCGCGGGGGCTCCACACGCCTGCAAACCCCTGCCGGGGGTCTGTCGCCGGTGGGTGTGGGGAGTGTGGGCGTGCTCCCGGCCGCCTCCTGCAGCTCTGGCCTCCCCAGTCCTGACACGGCCCCCCTGACTGGCAGGTCCTCAGCATCCCAGAGCCCTGTCACCTCAGACTGTGTGGACACCCCTCCCTCTGCCCAGCTAGTGCCGGCCCTGGCGCGGGCCTCCCCCCAACCCCCCCCCCCACGTCCCAGAGCTGGCTGCACAAGGCCGTTTCTCACTCCAGACTGTCGGGAGACGTGGCGATGTGGTGATTGAACCCCTCACCCGGACACGTCGACCACCAGACAGAAATCTGAAGTGGGCAGCCCGCTCGGCGTGGTTGGCCCCATGCCTGGCCCAGGGCGGGGGAGGGAAGGAGGGTGGCCCTGGAGGGTGCTGGTTGGGGCCGTGGGGGGCATGGCCCTCTGACAGGCTGACTGCACACTTGGACCCCAGGCATGAAGTCAGCTGGGCGGTGGACACCCACCCGATCGCTGTCCCCTAGCCTCCCTGCCACATGGATGCCACACCCTCCTCCCTCCCCAGGGCCATCCCCCTACGGGGTGGGGAGGAGAAGCAGGGATTGGGGTGCAATCAGAGGAGAGCGGGGGGGGGGCTCAGAGCACAGTGCTGCGTTTGGTGACTTAAGTGACGGCAGGACTCAGCATCGCAGGCCATTGGCCTTTCCTCTGAGCACCGCGGGGCGGGGCGGGTGGGGGTGGCCGACCAGCCCCTGAGCTGCGGTCACCTCCAGGGCAGCAGCTGCTGAGGCCCCGGGCTGGTCCTCCTGCAGCACCCCGAGTCCAGGCCACACCGCCCCCAGCCTGAGACACGCGCCTCGTCCTGGGCATGCCCCAGCACCCAGCTCCACCTGGGTTCCGGCCCCCGCCCCGGATCTGCCTGCTTCCAGCGGGGCCTGGGCCCCGCGCACCCTGCCATCTGCAGCCCCAGCCTGAGCCCCGCAGCCGGGTTTGCTGGCAGGTGGGCTCGGGGCTGCCCGGCCGTCCTCGTCCCCTCAGGCCTCCCAGGTGCCAGGCACGGCCCACTTGTCGCTTCCTCCTCGGTGACCTGTGAAGCTGCGACGCCCCCAGTTTCCAGACGAAGGAACAGAGGTGCAGAAATGCAGGCGGGTCCTGAGGGGTCACAGTGGCGAAGCGGAGGAAGCACCGGGCTGTGCCCCGTGTTCCTCCTGTCACTGCAGACGCCCCGGCTGAGGCCATGAGAGGCGCTGGCATTGCTCACTTGCCAGAGGGGACTGCCTGGAGCGGTGGGTGACAGGGCTCCCCCTGGACAGGGCTGCCCACCGAGCGCCCTGCACGCCGCCTGGGGCGTCCTGGGAGGCACGTTCCTGGGCTGGGGCTGGGGCCGGGGTGCCCGTCGGTGCCCCGTGGGTGCTGTGCAGGAGGCTCAGCATGTCTCCACATGGCCCCACCACCTGTCACCAACAGGTCACTTGAGTGAGGGCCACGCCGCCGCCCACGCCACTGAGTCCGCTTGGCAGCCCCTCACGTGGGCATCGTCCGCGTTCAGAGATGGACGTCTGTGGGCAGCATCCTCGCCCTCGGCAATCCCGTCCAGATTGGAGCCCGTGGCAGCTGCCATCCATCACGCCTGGACGCCGGCCCACAGGCTGCTGACGGCTGTCCACTCTCCGGGGCCAGCGGGCGAGGCCCAGCGGGAGCCGTGATGAATTAGTGCACGGCGGAATCGCTCCCTGTAATGGTGATGAATACGGCTCAGACCTTCCTGGCAATAATGGCTGTTTATCCATTTTCAGACCTGGGAACAGCAATCCAGTGCCTTCAGCTGGCTATTAATTACCACGCAGGCCTGTGGCAGGGGACGCTGGCTTCCCTTCCCGGGGTCCCATCTGTCATGGGGACGCGGAGGGCCAGGCCTGCTCCGTGCTTCTCCCTGGGGAGACACTTGGTCCAACACAAACTTCCCAATGTCAAATGGGCTCCGGGGCCCCCCCAACACAAACCTGCGTCAGAGGGAGCCGGCGGCCCCACCGGAGCGGTGACGCCAGCTGTCTGTGGCCTGAGCTCACCGGGGGGGACCTGCGAGTCCCCTCTGGGGCGCCCTCGTGACTGTCCCTTCAGGGTGAGGTTCTGCCCTCCGACGGGGAAAGCTTGAGGTGCCCTGAGAGAGGCTCGGGGTGGAGGGAGGGGCAGATGACCTGGGGACCGGTTCGCAGCCGGGTTCGCAGCCGCGGGCCTCTCGGAGCTACTAGCCCTCACGTGTGTCAGCCGGGGCTTCCAGGCGGGGTCTGAAGGGGCTGCTGAGCACCACCCCCATCCCTCAGGTGCACGGACCTTCAGGGCTGTCGCCTGCCACCGATCAGCGGCGGGAACTTACTTCCTGACAGCATGCCCCACCCTGGGACCGTCCCCAGGTCACCTCCGTGTCACATCCCCGCCACCCATCTGCAGCCGATGGAACTCCTTGCAGGACAACTTACATCCTTCTTTCCCAAAACAACACAGGAAGGCGCCAGTCACCCCCTTCAGCCCCAGGACAAGGACGCGCTGCCTTCTGGCAGCCCTGCTTCTGGGGTTCAGACGGCGCTCCCAGGACCCAGTCCTCGGGGCGAGCGTGTCCTCCACAGACGCCTTCTTTCCCATAAGCTCTGGCCGGGCCGTTCTTGTTCGGTGCCTCCTCGCTCTCTGACCATCGCCTCCACGTTTGTAGCAGCAGAAACGTCAGCGCTTGGGGTGGAGCTCACAGGAAGGCCGGCCGGGCGAGGTGGGACCCGGCCCCCGTCCCCAGGGGCCCTGGCCTGGGGCCCTTGCCCGGGCCGGCGGCCTGCGGCCATGTGCCTCCCCCAGCCGGCCGGGCCCCCGGCGGTGGGGACGTGGCCCAGGTTTTTCTCCAGCCCTCGGGAGTGCCAGGACACGTTAGGGCCTCTCCGTGACCTTTGAATGAAGCGACAGGTCCGAAGTCTTGGACGTCTGCTTGTCAGGACGCACGGCAGCACGAACAAGAGGTTGCGGGTCACGGGCGAGGGCCAGAGGTAGATTAGCGTGCTCGGGTCCCAGGCGAGGCGCTCCGTGCCCCGGGGAAACCTTTGTTCTGAGCCTGCGTCCGAGCCGCGACAGGATACGGAGTCGTCCGAGCTGTCATAACTCGTCTGCTTCTTCAGAAGATGGATTTCCTTCTTAGAACGTTATCTTCATAGAGGAGTAAGGGACATCTCCTTATCTTAGAGCCATCCTCCAGGAGGACGGGATGGATGACAATCTGGATTCACAAAGCAGACGCTTCAGGGAGAATTATTCATCCTGCAAAGAAGGGAGAATATGTAAATTTGCAAGAGGATGCGCAGGGCTTCCTTCGCATGGCAGGTGTCCCGCGCATGCAAATATCTGTTCAAGATGCATTTATTCCTTGCAGAGGAAGCGAAGGAGGCGCAGACCGGAAACCAGAGGCCCCGGATCCGCCGGGAGAGCGATCAGTCCACGGGGCGTGGCGCTCGCCCCGCGCAAGAACCCTGGGCAGCTCAGTGGGAGGTCTGAGCAGGCGTGACGCGGGTGACCCACCACCGTTCGCCTCAAGTGCCACACACAGGACTCGGTGGCCGGGGCCGTGGGAGCCGAGGCATCTACGCAGGAGTGGGTGGGGGCTGGGTGGGGCCCCAAGGTCCCCGGATGGGCGGGATGGGCGAGGGGAGCAGGCTCTAGCCTCCCTCCCGAAACGCCTGCCCAGAGCTTTCCGGTTCTGCACTGGGCCTTCCTGTGAGGGTGCACCGCGTTTGGATGCGTGGCCAGGAAACACGTGTGCACTGTTGTGGGGACAGCCCCCCCCAGGAGGGCAGCAGAGCCACCAGAGTGATGGGGCCCCTCTCCTGGAGCTGCGGGGCTGTGATAGCAAAGGCTCGAGGCCCCCGGACAAAGCAGAGGGGCTGCCGTGTAGCCCACAAACCCTGCAATGCCACCAGCTGGCCAGGGGGAGGGGCCCTCCAAGGCGCCACAGGGGTCACAGTGACAGTGACCGACGTTGCTGGGTTTGTGCTTTGGCACTCAGCTGACATAAATAACCCACGTGGATTTCAGGGGCGCTCGGACTGGGGTGAGGCAGAGGCCAAGGGAGACGGGCGGCCCTGTCGGGGTGCACAGCCCAGCTGGGGGACAGCGAGCATGCACCTGTGCTCCCTGAGGGGTGTTCATACACGGAGCTGTGTCAGGGCGCCTGCAGGCACGTGGCTCGTCCAGCAGGTTGCTGGCGTGCTGGCAGGGGGTCCTGGCCGCAGAGGTGACCCCATCATATTCTGAGCCCCACGTTCTCTGGCCACGGCCCTTGCCGTGGGTTAAATCCACAGGCTGACCGCTGACCGCCTCCGACTAAGGACACCGCGTGGTGACTCCTCTGTGAGGACCTCACGCTCATGCCGCCCCCGTGACGGCAGGGCGGCCGCCTGCGTCCCCACCCCACGGCGACCTGGCCTCAGCTCCTGTCCCCTCCCATGCCAGCTCCTGGCCAGCTTCTGCGGCTTTTGGGGGTTCAGCGCCCAGGCCCTTGCCTCCTTCCCCACCCCCCAACCCAGGCAGCAGCGTTCGCTTCCATTCTGTTCCTTACGTTTTTGGGGTGGTGCCTGAAACCCAGGTGCCTGGCGGACGCCGTGTGTGGACGCACCAGTCCCGGACCCTGAGCTGGCGTGTTGACGGTGACACCCCGCCTCCCCGTGCCATGTGGGTCTTTTTGGCCTGTCTCTCTCTTTTTCCTGCATTCCTTTGTCTTCTTACACCCTAAGTGCTCCCATGCTCTCAGCCTGGGGACTCTGCTGGTTCCCCGGGACACGAGCCTCCTGGGACCCTCCTTGCCCTCACCACCCCCACGCTAGGACCCCGCCCAGTGCCCCCCACAGCCTGTCCCTGCTTGTAGGTCCCGTCTCCTTTCTGAGGACCACTCAAGTGGCTCCCCTGGAGAGTGTCTCTCACACTCGTTCGGCTGCATGAGGGTCCCCATCCTGGGTTTGGGGGTGATCGGGCATGGGGAGGAGGGCCCAGGTGTGGGACAGGAAATGGGATGCGGGGAGGGCACCACTGAAATAACGCGGTTGGAAAGCCCCACCAGAGGGTGGCTGTGACCAGTCTGACAGTTTCTGTGGCTACTCCGCTGGCCTGAGGGCACGAGAGCCGCTGCTCCCTCTGGGGGTGCTCCCCCTCTGGGGTGCTCCTCCTCTGGGGTGCTCCTCCTTCTGGGGGTGCTCCTCCTTCTGGGGTGCTCCTCCTCTGGGGGTGCTCCTCTCTGGGGGTGCTCCTCCTCTTGGGGGTGCTCCTCCCTCTGGGGTGCTCCTCCTTCTGGGGGTGCTCTCCCTCTGGGGGTGCTCCTCCTTCTGGGGGTGCTCCTCCTTCTGGGGGTGCTCTTCCCTCTGGGGTGCTCCTCCTTCTGGGGGTGCTCCTCCTTGGGGGTGCTCCTCCCTCTGGGGGTGCTCCTCCTTCTGGGGGTGCTCCTCCCTCTGGGGGTGCTCCTCCTTCTGGGGTGCTCCTCTTGGGGGTGCTCCTCCCTCTGGGGGTGCTCCTTCTCTGGGAGCGCCAGTGCAGCAGCTGCCACAGTGACTCTGCCGACCTCTGCTTGCCCCAGGCGTTTCTCTGTGCCCTGTCCCCCGGCAAAGCCCCGTCTGATGGCCGCGTCTGGACATGGCGCTGCGTGCTGAGGCCAAGAGCGTTTTGTTCGCGATGCCGGGAGGCGGGCGCCGGTGTGCGTGGCCGCGAGCACGTCCCCCCTCTATAAATCACCTGCGAACATCGCCCGTTGCCCTTCCTCTTCCCGTATTGATTTATGGCGCCTTTCCTTTATTCTGAGTGTTAATCCGGCTTTTGTCTTGCCTGCTGCGATGCTCCCCCTGCGTGGAGCTTGTCCCCCACCTAATTTACGGCGGCTTTTGTCATAACAACTTTGAAACTTCGTGACGTAGCCAAATTGTCTTCATGGGCTGGACGTTTCAGTTTGATTTAGAAAACCTGGCTCGCTCCACAGCAAGCAAATCCCTCCGACACGTTTGCATTGTCACACACTGCCAATCCTGTCACGCCTGGGCCCCCCTCCTGGAGGGACACGGGCACACCGACGAGGAGCGTTCCCCAGGGGAGCTGTGCCACGCAGGTGTGTCCGGGGCCCAGGCCACACGGTCCTTGGAGGCCCCCAGGGACCCTGGGCTGGCAGGTCACGCTGGGTAGGCTCTGACTCTTGTCCTTGGGCCCCAGATGCCCCCAGGAGGAGGGAGCTGGTGGCCGTCTCGGGGTTGCAGGAGGGAGGGCCCAGGCGGGGGTGCAGCGGCCGCTTCCTGGGTGAAGTGAGGAATGGCGATGACGCTTCTGCCTCTGACCACGTTCAGCATCCTGCCCGCTTCCTAAGCGCAGGGCTTTTGTGTGAAGGACAGGGTGGTGGGGGTGGGGGAGGCTGGCCACTGTCACCTCAGAGGCCCGACACAGGCTCAGGGCAGCCGGGAGCTTGTCCCCTCGTGAGTGCAGATGGGGCCTAACCTGGTGTCTGCCTTGGCCTTGGTGGCCTTTCTGTATGCGGGGCGCAGAGCTAAAATTGGAGGGGCTGCAGAAAGGGGGGCCTGAGCGTAAGTGTGGGGCCTGACACAGCAGGGCTCGGTGGCTGCCAGGCGGGCAAGCCCCAGGGGCGCCCGTGGGTCCACCCGCCAACTGCCTAAGGTGGGAGGGGCCTTGCTAGTCCCGCCCTGCCCAGCTGGTCCCAAGCAGCTACTCAGGGGACACCAGGGGCCGGCAGTGACTAGACGGGCAGTAAGTGGATGGGTCTGTGGTCACATTTTTGCCCATAACCCTCTGCCCTATGAGAAAACAGATCTGAGGGCCTGGTGACCGCCCCACGTCCCTGCACGACGGGGAGGCCAGGAGCTGGAGCTCCTGAAGCCTGACCAGCCAGCCCTGTGCTTCAGATTTTCCCTGACCTTCTGCCCCTCCCCCCGAAGGCCCCCTTCCACTTCCCCCGCCTCATTCCAGCCTCAGCGCCGGCTTGGGTACATCTGGACCACCGAGGCCCCACTGGCAGCCAGGCCCGGGTGAGGGTGGTCCGCTCAGTGGAGGTGACAGTCTGGTGGCGGGGGCTTTGGGCAAGCAGGGATGACTTCACCTGTCTGCTGACTGGCAATGCTGAGCGAAGTCCACGAAGATGGCAGGCGTCCCTCTGGGGCCTGCCTGGGTGAAGGGGGCCGGCCCAGTACTGGGACCAGAGCCGGCCGGGACTTCGCTGTGGCCTGCAATGGCCCTCCCCCTTGTGGGGCCATGCCGGGCATGCCCCCGCTGTGCCCAGGGGCCCTGCAGGTCGAGTAGGGACCCCAGGCCACACACTGTCCACAGAGTCGACTTCGTGCCACAGCGGCTCCCTCTGGAGGCCTCAAGGGCAGAGGCACCTGTCCAAACTGGGGCCCTGGCAGTGCCGACATCCCAGGGTATCCAGCTGTTACGCAGTCCCCAGGTGTCACCCCACTTTACTGATGAGGAAGTTGGCCTGAGCCCTTGCCTAACTGTCAGCAAACAAGAGCCAGACAGGTGAGGAGCCTGGGGGAAGCAACACCCGCCATGGTGTCCGCGCGGCCTCTGCTCCCCATTGCCCCCCTCCTGGTCTAAGGCCCAGCAAACGGTGGCCTGGGCTCCCCTCAGCCCCGCCCTCGGCTTGTGCTCTGCACCCTGCAAGACCCCCGCCCCACATCCCACTAAGAATTTTCCAAAAAACCCTCTGCACACTGCTCTACAAGGTGAGGTCTGCAGACTGGCAGACGACCCCACTAACAGCTGGACCAGTGCTCGCAGTACCCGGGACACAGCGAGCCGCGGGGACACAGGGAGAGGGAGCAGGGAGCCCCAGGCCAGTGATGGACGGGGTGCTGCAGGGGACCTCCACAGGGAAGAGCCAGGAGGCGGGCTAGCCAGCTGACCGATGGCGTCCCACACCTGCCCTGGAGTGCGGGCACCTGGAGTGTAGGGGTGGGGGGGGTCTGCATTGGTCAGCTCCCCTAGGACAGTGTGCTCAGCACAGGCGTCGTGGGCTCTAGGAACGGCCAACTCTGCGAGGGCGGTGCCTCCGGTCAGCGATGTCCCTGAGGTCAGCACCGGCTGCACACTGGGGCACAGCTTGTCTCTGCCCACAGCCCAGAGGCTCCTCTCCAGGCTCCGCCCTCCGCCCCAGGCTCTGCCCACCGCCCCAGGCTCCTCTCCAGGCCCCTCCCACAGCCCGGAGCACCATGTCACGCGTTGCACCTCTGGTCGCCATTCGTACTCAGCAGCCCCGCTCCTCGCTCACGTGCCTGGCACCGGGCCGAGCACGGCCGTCCCTGGACACCAGGCCTGACGGCCCGGTCTGGTGGCCCGGTCACCGTGCACTCACAGAGGCCGAGTTCTCCGCGGACACGCAAAGCGCAGGCAAGAGCGGACGCTGTGAGGCTGCGGGAGGCCCGGCCACCCAGAGGTCGTGGTGGCCGGGTGGGCAGTGTGCCCGGATGCCTGCTGCTGTGTGTGCCCCAGGGAGGGCGTGGGCTGGACCGTCCCGCCCGGAGCCACGGCCGGCACCCGGAACGCGCGGGCACGCGCTGCCGCCGCCCTGAGCGCGCTCACGCGGCACGGTGGCCTTGGCCATGAGCGGCCCAGACGTCGTCCTGCAGCCGGGGTGAGAGGCCGGGGAGGGTGGGCCCCTCATGCCTGCAGCCCAGATTCTCTTAGATGCCTTCGTCATTGGTCCCTGGACCGGTCCTGAGCACGCACAGTCCCCACCCACCCAAGAGCCCGCGCCCCGAACCGCCGTGTGCAGCTGGTGCGGCCCGACCCGCCTGGCTGGACGCTGGCTCCCTGCTCAGTAACTCGGGCACTGCGTTTCTCACCTCCAGGAGACGCCCCACGGTGGGCCCTCCCAGGAGCTCTTTCTGTTTATGTGGGGGAAATTGCCCGTCGCGGCTGGCCATGCTTCCTTGAGGTCAGCGACTGCGGCTCAGGGTCAGGTGACGTGAGGCCACCCATCTGTGTCCGTCACCCCCGCTTCCCCCACACCCACCTTTGCCATGGAGAAAACCTTCCTCCTTGAGCAGAGGGGGCAGGGAGGACGGAAACAAAACGCCAGGGGCCGGTCCAGCCCCTCCGCCAACTCCACAGAATCCACCTGGGGCCCAGGTCAGGAGCCAGGTCACCTGGCCCCCTTTGAGGACAAGGAGGTGTCTGCGAGTGAGCTGGGGGCTCCCCCGAGCCGGGATGCCCAGGGGGCGATCGGCCTTGGTGATGTCCCGGTGGAAGATGCTGGAAGAGGTGAGCAGCTCGGGCGGGCCGGTGAGGTCCCCACCTGTCCAGCCGCTTTCCTGCCGACTGGCCTCTCCCTGGTGGCCAAAGGGGTGTGTGTAGGGGGGAGGAGGAGTGGGGGAGGGGCTCAGCAGCAGCCCTCCCCGACCACACCAGGCAGCGGGCTCAGCCTCCGCTGCGGGGACCCTGGCCGGTCACAGAGAGGCTGCCGGTCGGCCTGGGGACCACTCGGGGACCTTCCACGCAGAAGCCCCGGTGCGGCACCCGTCTCCCAGCCACGAACAGCTAGGGGAAGGGGCTGCTCGTTTGGGGACCTTCTCCCGAAGAGTGTTGATTGAGTTAAAATTGGATTTCTGCTCAGATTGATTATCTAATGTGATAGAAAAATATACAGTCTGTGAGCAAATTTAGATTTTGGTGAAAAATTAAACTGTTATACCCGTTGCGCACTGAAGCGTTAAATGTATTCTGTGTATAATGACATCCGCAGAGAGGGGCGGGGACGTGCCTGTCACTCCAGCTGCCCTTCGGGAGGTACTCGGGGCGGCGGGCCACAGATGGCCGACATCACCCGCGGGAGCGTCCAGAACACGGAGGGGCCTAACTGGTTCCGGCCTCAATTTTCCCACAAGGGGCGCACGTTCCGGGTTTGGGCGAGGAAGCCCGTGACACGCCTCCTCAGAGCTTTGGGGATAAAGTGCCGCAGGGGGCACCAGCTGAGAACTCAGCCAGACGCCCAGCTTCCTCGGGAGGTCGGAGGGACTCGGCGAGCGCCCTGACCATCCGCAAAGCTGCGAGGGGCCTGCGCCCTGGCCCAGCGCTCGCGGAGGGTTCTGGAATCCAACGCTTGCCATGGGCCCCTCTTCCCGCCTCGACCGGTCGCTTTAGCCATCAGCGGCACGGCCATCAGGGCTTTCTTCAGGCCAGGAGAGGAGATGGATCCCGGGGCCAGTCAGCGTGCCCGCGTCTCGGGCTGGGTCCGTTTCCTTCTCCCTTAGTCCTCCTCCGCGAACGTCTCTGCCGGCACCTCTGGCTGCCAGGCCTTTCCACGCACCTGGCCCCGCCCTCCCATCACACCTCACACCCGCCTCACAGACCAGGTTGGGCCAGTGGCTCTTTCATGACTAAACAAACACGCAGAGAGAGGAGGGCACGAAGCAATCACGGCAGCTCGTGCCGGGCCCAAGCCCCGCACAGAGAATGCTGCGAGGGAAAGGGCTGGTCACAGCTGTCTTCAGAGACTGGTGTCCGGCCCGACGTGGCCGGTGGCCACGGCGGGTCGCTGTCCCAGCCATGGCCAGGACGTGGCGCTGCTCCCCGCAAGGCCTCGGTCGCACCTGCGAATGGCTTCTGCCACTTCTGCCTTCTTCTGAGTAATCTTTGCCATGTGAAAATGAGGAACGAAAAAGTAGTAAGACAAACTGTGACTCTCCACGCACCCCACACCCGCACAGACGTTCCTGCCACCGCGAGCAGGGCCTCTTTGCGACCAACGGCAAAGGGCGGGTGCAGACGTCTGAGCACGGCCGACGTCGCTCTGCGGCTCTGGGAGGGACACACCTTTCCCAGGCGCAGGGGAGAAGGCGCTGGGTTCCCAAGGGGAGAGGCGATGACCCCAGAGTGGGAGCGGCCCTTCCTGCGCCTGTCCTGCTAATCCTCTGCTCTTCTTCACCCAACGAATCGCTCTGGTTAAGGTCACGGGGGGTTCAGAGTTGCTGAGCAGCGCTCGAAAGTTTGCTGCCTCCTTCTGACGACTTTCCAGGCGGCGCCTGCGTTTGCAGGAGCCCGGGGCTCCCGTGGAGCTCGGCCTTCGTGAGCAATAAGCCAGGACCCAAAGCCCGCTGGACTCTGAAAGGACGTGGGGGTCGTGAGGAGAACCCGGGGTGATGACCGCCTCCTGGCCTCCCACTGGTCCCTGGCAGGACTGCGCTGAAAACTCAGACTTTTGAGCCAGCCCACTGTTTTCGCTATGACACCTCTACTGCTCAGGTGTTTTACCCAAAGTAGGTCTCAGTCACTATCAGTCAGGGCCCTCTGGAAAAACAGACCCATGGGGGATGATAGACAGATGATAGGTAGACAGACAGATAAAGAGAGAGAGAGAGAGAGAGAGAGAGAGAGAGAGAGAGAGAGAGAGAGAGAGAGAGATGATATACAGCTAATAGAGAGATTAATAGAGATGACAGGCTCACCAGTCAGGCAGAGAGAGGCTGCGTCCTCCCCTCCTCCACTGGTTTCGTTCGGGCCCCCAGTGAACGAATGATGCTCGCCCACACTGGAGAGGCCTTCTGCTTTGCTCAGCCCACAAACTGAAATGTTAGTCTCACCCAGAAACACCCAGAGTAATGCTTGGCTACATACTTAACACCCCTGGGACCAGTTAAGTTGACGGATAAAATTAACCGTCATGGTCACCTAGCTGAACAAATTCTGAAGCGGAAGCAAACAGTGGCGCCTGTGCCGAGAAATGCGGTAGAGAGTTTCCACCACTGATTTGATCAGAAAGAAAAAAGAATCAGTGAATTTGAATACGGATCACTTGAGATATTCCATCAGAAAAACACAAAGGAAAAAGAACGGAAAGGCGGAGGAAAGTCTCTGGGACCTCGGGGGGCCACCGAGGGATCAGCCTGCGCATGTGGGGGCCCAGAGGGGCAGGGAGAGGGAGGGGGTAAAACGTCTTTAAAGAAAGAAGGACAAAGCTGCTGGAATCTGAGGGGAAGGATGAACACGCTCCGATCTCAGAAGCCGCAAGAACTACAACCAGCTTGAACATGACGCTTCACCGGGACGTAGGTCACAAGGCCGGAGGTCGGCGACAGAGAGAACGTCAAAGCAGGAAGAGAAAAGTGACGCATCGCATAAAGGCGCCCCAATAAAGCTGCCGGTGGGTTTCTCAGCAGAAACCTTGCGGGTCGGGAGAGGGCGGTGGCATATATCGTCGCCTGGGGCAGTGGTGCCTCGGGCTCTCCTAGGTTGTTGAAAAACCATGGATTCTATTTGTTCATCTGAAAGGCAGTAAAAAGAAAGGAAGGACAGAAGGAGGGAGGGAAGTAAAGAGAGAAGGAAAGGAGAAAGGGAGGGAGGGAGGAGGGCGGAGGGAGGGAGGAGGGAGGAGGAGGGAGGGAGGCACGGAGGAGGGAGGGAGAGAGGAGGGAGGGATGGAGGGAGGGAGGAGGGAGGGAGGGAGGAGGGAGGAGGAGGGAGGGAGGGATGGAGGAGGGAGGGAAGGAGGAGGGAGAGGGAGGGAGGAGGGAGGGAGAGGGAGGAGGAGGGAGGAGGGGGAGGAGGGAGGGAGGAGGGAGGAGGAGGGAGGGAGGGATGGAAGAGGGAGGGAAGGAGGAGAGGGAGGAGGAGAGGAGGAGGAGGGAGGGATGGAGGACGGAGGAAGGGAGGAGGAGGAGAGGGAGGAGGGAGGAGGGGGAGGAGGAGGGAGGAGGGATGGAGGAGGGAGGGAGGAGGAGGGAGAGGGGAGGGAGGAGGGAGGAGAGGGAGGAGGAGGAGGGAGGAGAGGAGGAGGGAGGGAGGGACGGAGGAGGGAGAGGGAGAGGAGGGAAGGGAGGAGGAGGAGAGAGGGGGGGGAGGGAGGGAGAGGGAGGGAGGGAAGGAGGAGGGAGGGAGGAGGGACCTTCGTGGGGCCAGCGTCTTCTCCTCAGCAGGCCACTGTCGTGGCTTCTTCTTCCCAGGTTTCGTCAGAACCCAGCTCTGCCTCGAATCCCCGTGTTCTCCTACTCAGAGTGAGGACAAGAGGCAAGAAGCATAAAGAATGGCAGCCCAGGGGGTGCGGAGCACCTGGCTGGACGGGAACACTGTGGGCGGCACTCCTGAGGGCCCTGTGTCTGAGACAAAGTCCCTGGACTCTGAGAGCACAGGGACACTCGGCTGTCACCGTCTACATGGGCCGTGCCGCTCAGAAGAGCCCGTCTTTTATTCATATGCACGGGTTTCTGCCGGCTGAGTGCTTTTTGAGGGTTTGAAATGCCCTGACTGCGTGGGAGCCGTGGGAGGCAGGCGGGGCCTCTCTCACGCGTCAGCCCGCCCAAGGCTTGGGGCTCGGGGCCAGCTCAGTGACAGGGCCAGGGCCGCTGCCCATGCAGTCCTCCTCTGGTCCATGGGTCGAGATGGCCTGGACATAGCTGCATCTCTTCTCCCACTGCCATGGTCCCCTTGCCAGGACAGCCCCAAGGATGACCCCGAGGAGTCCTGTGCCCTCGGCTCCTCCTGGCAACCTGTGCCCCATCACTGCCGCTGGTTCAATATACATTTGGGGGTTCAGGGGGCCAGAGGGTGCTCTGGCGATACATTTAAAGGAATGAAAGATAAGATTCATAACACTTTTTTACAATAATCATAAATCAACTTCTCCTTAGAGCATAGAATGTGCTTAGAAAGTCGTAAAACCCGGTATTCTCATGACTTTACTTAAAGTTAAATAAGATAAGTCATAGAGTTCTCCCTTACTTTTTATTTTGCTGCTATTCAAATGACTTCAATCAATTCTTTCTGGGGTGGAGGGGGGGGGAGAAAATCTGCCAAGACACAATACCTTGAAGATTTTCTTTCTTCTGGAGTAATTTATCCCAAACCACGGCGATCGTTGAGTTCACGATCATTACCTCCTAATGGCTATTGACTGGGTTCTGCCCCAGAGCGGTTTAATGGGGGGGATCGCCGCCCCTCAAGGTCAACGCTCAGGGCTTTGAGCAGGACAGAGTTGCGTCCGAGTTGCCTGGAGCTCAGGTCTGGAAAATTAACGGCCTAATTAATAGAACTCATTATTAAACCACACAAGTAGCATCAGGGAGCAGAGCTAACCCGAGAACAAGACTCCCGGACGTGCTAATGAGCGGCTGGCGAGTGCCCACCGCGGCCGCTGCGAGCCTGTCACGCCACCCGCGTCACCACACCTGCCACGCCACCCGTCACCGCACCTGCCACGCCACCCGTCACCGCGCCTGCCACGCCACCCAAGGACGTTGCACGCTACAGACACGCTGCCTGGCCCCGGGGGGAGCGAGCACGGCCCAGAGCCGGGCGTTGGCAGAGCCCGGAGTGCGGGGGACGCGCCCGCACCAGGCGAGGGCGTCGGGCAGGGACGATGACAGCGCCGGAGGGCACGACGCGCCTGCAGAACTAGCTGTCACTGAGAACACGGGAACGCTTCCGGGTGTGCTTCCTGCCTCCGAGGCCAAGCTGTGCAGACGGGTGCGTGAATGGCCTGCAAACGCGCACGGGCCACGGCTTCGATGCATCTCGAACGCCGGTTGAATTTTTTTTAAAAAAAGCAGAGTGTCCAATGAAATGCACAATGTACAATGATTGCCTGTTTTGTGAACACGCAGAAGCTCACCGCACTGGGCTTAGGACACGCACAGGTGAACCACAAGTTGGAAACTGGGAGGGGAGAGATGGTGGCCTTGTCTCTGGGTCGGCCTGGCGCCAGGCAGAGGTCACGGGCACTCGGGGCTCCTGGCAAGGATTCGACTCGATCGAAAGGCTTTATTTCTTAGGAAAATATTTAAAGCAAATATTTCAAGAATGACTAAATCTGTGAGGTAGAAAACCATTGTTTGGTATACCATTGACTTTTCTCTAGGCTTCAAATATTTTTTATATTAAAAAGGTCAAATGAGATACTGTTTATATATGAAATAGAGACTTTCAAGTGCCTCCGTCATGCCATACAAGGGTCATCTGCATGCCCAGAGGGGGTGAAGGCCGTGGGACTGACGCCTGTGACTAACACGATCTGGCTCATGCTCTACCATGTGCGTGTGTGCACGTATGTGTATATGCACATGTGTGTGCTTGTGCGTACACGCGTGTGCACATGTGTGAGTGTATATGTGCACACACGTGTTTGTGCATGTTTGCATGTATGCCTGCGCTTGTGTGTGCATGTGTGCACACATGTGTGCTTGTACGCACACATTTGCACGTGTGTGCATGCACGTGTGTGTGTCGTGATGGTTAGTTTTATGTGTCCACTAGCCTGGGACACAGGTTGCCCAAGTATGTGGTGGGATGCTGCCCTGGGTTGCCTGGGAGGGTGACCAAGTGCGATGGGCATTTGGTGGGCTCGGAGGGGCAGAGACTCCCCAGGGCGGGCAGGGCTCGGCCCACCCTGGGGCCTGACCAGGACAGAAGAGGGATCTGCTCCCTTCGCCTGTCTGGGTGAGGAGCACAGGGGTCCTCGGACTGGAACTTATGTCATCAGCCATCAGTCTCAGGCCCTCTGACCTGGGCAGGACCTCATCCCCCAGGTCCCCAAGGACCTCAGGGCTTTGGGCTCGGACTGGCTGTCCTGGGCGCCCACTGGGGACTTCTCAGCCTCCGTAACCGTGTGGCCAGTTCCTGATGAAGACTATATCTCATCGGTTCTGTTTGTCTGGAGAACACTGACTGACGCTCCGTGCGTGCGTGTGCAGGTGTGTGCTCCGTGCGTGCGTGTGCATTCCGTGTGTGTGCATGTGCACACTCCGTGTATGCGTGCAAACGCTTCATGCGGCTCTTCAGGGCGGATGCTGAAGCCGCAACGTGAGCTCTGGGAGAAGACTGAGGGCCGCCAGCTGCACGTTACCACGGGGCCTGTCACCCGAGGGTCCCGCGGCGGGCACAGACCTGCAGGTACGCCCTGGGCGTACGCATCAGGGCGGGCAGGGGATGGACGCCTCCAGGTGTGGGGACTAACGGGCCACCGTCCCACATACTGAAGGCCAGCCCACGAAGACGCCCACCCCACAAGGCTGGAGACAGGTCCTGTAGGGGACAACGACCACGGGTCTGTGTTTCCACGGGAACCGTGTCCTTCCGCGGGGCCGAGCCTCCCGCATGGCCCGGCGGGTCTGTGTCTGGCCAGGGCCAGGGCACTGTGTGTCACCCGTGCCTCACCTCTAGGGATCTGCACCCCTCCCCTGCTCCAGAGAGCGCTGTCCAGGGGTGAGGGCCTCGGGCTTTGACCAGAGGACGCGGTACAGGCTGGGGGCGTGGCCGCGCCCGGTCGTCGCTGTCCATGGTCGTACCTGTCCATGGTCTCAACACGACCTTCTTCCCGGCCCCAGGGCCTGGGGGCCTCGGCATCCGGGCTCCCCTGCCGGCTGCAGAGGGCCGTCTGCCCGCCTCTGTCGGGGTCCTGCTCACAGGCGCGGGGGCCTCGCTCTCCCTCCAGCCTCCAGAATGCGTGTGCATCCGAGGCGGGAAGGAGGACGGGCAGGGGGAGGGGCGTCCGAGGCGGGGCGGAGGACGGGCGGGGCTGGCAGGAGCCGCTTCCACGACACTCACGGTTATTTACATTTATCAAACGCGCGCCCATCACCACAGTCTCTTCGGAGAGTTTTCAAAAATTAAAGAATTGCATCTAAAAATACTGACCTTGATGCCCAGTGTGCATGGCTAACACCAAGGCCCAGGGACGTCAAGACGGAGAGGGGACGAGGCTGTGACAGCTCAGTGGGCCGGGGACGCGGGGGAGGGGCTTCTGTCCCCTCGGGCTAAAAACAGTGCTGAGGAGAAGCTGGCTCTGATCGTGCCAGAGGAGAGGAGCTGGGGATTGGAGGCCCAGTCTCCCCCACATTCATTCATTCACTCATTCATGCAGCGTCTGGGCTCTCTCCCTGCACACACGGGGGGCAGGGTCAACCCCAAGTTTGGGCAGAGCCCTGGAATCTGGGGTGGTGTGTCCAGGAAGCCCGGTGACAGGACACGACCTCTTGGCTGTCGTTAGGGTGAGGGCACCAGTCTGTCCCTGATGTCCCTGGGGTGCGGCCGGACGCGGGGCCCCAGCGCTGGCTCCACCCGCCTTAGAGCCAGGCCGAGCGCCTGATCCTCGAAGGCGCGGAGGCATCGGGCCGGGGGTAGGGTGCCGGGGGTCCCGGGGATGGGCCAGGAGCCCTGGCGGGGCGCAGGGGCGTTCGGGTAGGTGCAGGTCACCGGGGCTGCTCTAGGGTGGCGGTGGGAAGGTCCCTGTGCCTCTGTCGTTGACGCAGCCCTACGTGTCGCTGTGTGTGAGTGTGGCGTGCGCGCGCGTGAGCGTGTGGCCCGAGCCGCCATCACCCGCCTCACCCCGCGCTGTCCCCACGTTGCCAGCGGCCTCTGCAGGACCCAGCCCTCCCAGAGGTGGCTGTCACCCTCACGGACCCCACACTGAGAGGGACCGCAGCTGCGTTCCACGCAGGAAACTCCCACTTTTCTGTACACAGAAGGCTCTGCAGATACTGTCTTCTCAAAAACCCGCTAATTATGCATTTGGTTGCTCCCAGCCCAGAGGGAAACCTGCATATTAGAGCATCCGTAATCACATAATAAGCACTCGCTGTCAGCTGCATTCTGCTACCAGGTACTCCCTGTCCCCTTTATCTAAAAAAATTTCAGAAACAATTACCATAAACACTAAAACAAATCAAGCACCGTCGGTCAGGTTAATGTGAAATTAGGGGTTTGTTTCGAGCACATGGATAGGTTTCAATTCAATCATCACAGTCCTGGTCGCCTGGGACCACAGCATTGCAGGGGACGATGACGTCCAGGTGCTGCGGCCACCTCAGAAGGGTTGGCGGCAAAGAACCCCAGAGGCCTCGGGCGCCCCTGCTTGGCTTCGAGGCCACCAGGGTGTGGGTGATCTGGGCACGTTCCGTGACGCTGAGTCTCAGCGTCCTTGGTGGGGACAAGGCGTGACGCTGAGGGGCACAGTGACCTGTAACCCCTCACCCGCGTTCTCCCAGACTGCACCCCAAACACACGAAGGACAGGCATGCCGCCCCGGCTGGGTGGTCATGTGGCTCATGCCTCTGCCTCAGAGAGGACCTTTCGGAGGAGACGGACTGGCCGCTGCTCCCTGTGCCCGCCCTGCCCTGCCACCGGGACGGGCCACGTGGCACTGGAGGTGCAGCCACTCCCGTGTCCACGAGGCCCCGGGATGGCTGGGCAGGGGAACAGCGGGGTGGGGGGGGCTGCGGCCGGGGGCATTGCGGAGCCACCACACCAGGCTGGGCTCTTCGCCCGGTCACCCGGGCGTTTGAGGGGAACGAGGCCCTGAGCCATCCGCTCTCGTCCCAGGGAAGGGCTCTTCCTAGTGGCAGGGCCCAGTGAGGAAGCCGGTGGCACGTCAGGGCGGAGACGGTGCGGTCTCAGGGTCTGGTCTTCCCTGCCTGGAGCCTCTGACTCCAGCTGGGCCCAGGACACAGGGCAGAGCAAATGCCCTGCAGGTGTTGGGTTCGTGCCTCCTGCTGAAGGCCGGGGGCCCCAGGACCGTCGACAGAAAGCGTTTCCTCCATGCTGGCCCCAGGCTGTGTCCCCAAAGCTCAGCTCCCAGCCCCCTCCTTCCGTCCCTGAGGAAGCGACCGAGGAAGCCCATCGCCTGCTGGGTGACGGCCCAAGATGCGGTACATCTGGCCCTTCACCTGCTTTATCTGAACGCGGGTGCTGCACAGGTCTGCACAGGTGTGTTGCGCCGGGGCGAGGTCCCGCGGGGCTCCGCGCAGGGGCAGCGCGCGGGTCGCCCGTCCTCGTCCAGGTGGGCCGTGCCGAGGGCTGGTCCTCCCGTCGTCTTCACAGGTGACCTCTCCTGAGTGCCCCTCCAGCGTTGTGCCACTTCTCTCTGTCTCCCTGGAGACGAGGGTCGACCCCATTCCTGCCTGTGGACGTGGCTGTGGGCCACAGGGCTGGGACGAGCTGCCACGCGCTGGCTCCTCACTGCGTCCACAGCGCCCTCACCGACGGGCGTGGCCGGCCCCCGCCGGAAGCCCCCCCGTGGCCTCTGCTCCTGTGGCCTCTGCTCCTGTGGCCTCTGCTCCTGTGGCCGCCGCCTAGTTTCACGATGTGTACCCTTATGTGTCAGTTTTACTTTCGATGCAGGCTCTTCATTTCTTAGCGGAAAAATAACTATTCACCACCTTTGCAACCACTCAAATATTTCCCTTGTTGTTTTATTTATTCTCTTTAATATTTAACACCTCTCGTTTTTCTGTTATATAGTTATTCTCTTACGCTACTCAAGCTTACGTGGTGCGCACGATGCCCGAGGCGTCCTCCGTCCTGTCTAACTCGCCGCGGACACTGTCCCCTGTGCACAGAGGGCCACGCCCCACGCAGCCCGCCTCCCGCCGTCGGAGTCCCTGACAGAGCGACTCGCGGCTTCCACTCGGGGGCGTGGGCAGGTGCGTGTGCTGTCCTGTCCCACCCCTGCTGCGCTTCTCCGCATGTGGAATAGGCTGGGGGCGCAGACGTGTTGTTCACTCTTCCAGGGCCGTCCTCTGCAGTCTGGAGAACAGCGGCCTTGCGGCCGGGCTGACCGGTGCCACACAAGTGGCCGGCGGCAGCAGGAAGTCCGGCCATTTCCTCAGCGTGATCACATACAGGTGTCTGGCGAGAGGAAGATTTATTGACTTTTTAACTGTCAGTTAAAATAGGGAATATTGAACATTCTATTTTGGTTCCCTTTCAGAGCAAGGTCAATACCGAGACGTCTGTCACCTGTCACCCTGGAGCCGGTATTCATAATCCAAACAATTCCCTGCCTGTCAGGACAGCGGAGGAAACAAGTTCCTTCTGCTTCCTGATAACGGGAGGTGGGGAGGGTGCGGGGGGGACAGCCACCCTGGACCCCAGGGATCCCCGACAGGACATGGGCTCCCTCAGCCGGCTCTGTGTCCAGCCTGAGCCACCCGGGAACAGCAGCAGCTACATGGTGCCGTGGCCCCCGCCCCACCGACCATGCAGCCGTGAGCCGGGTGGACCGTGTTCCCCGCAGCCTCGGTTTCCCCATCTGCGGTGTGGGAACAACAACGACAGTGAGAAACACGGTGCGCGGCGCGTGCTCAGGAAGTGCGGGCTGGCCCTTCCCTCTCGAACGCACCTTGCTGCCTCGGCGTCTGTCCTGGAAGGTCTTTGACCTCTGCCAGCGGCTGGGGTGGAGCCTCTCGGGAAACTACAGCTCCGGCCCCAAAGTGCTGTCTCAAACGCACCAACGAGGCAGAGTCTCGGGGACACAGGCGTGGTCCCCTGCCCTCTGGAGGGAACAGCGTCTGGAGGACACGGCGAGCCAGGCGTGGCCTCTGGCAAAGCAGGAGCCGGCTCGGGCAGCCAGGAGACGGGCACGCGGGTGGCACCGGCGAGCCCTCCGAGCCGCGCCCTGCTGCTCTGGCCACGTCCGTGGGCAGGGCCAGGCCAGCCCACTGGGCCCCGCAGGCTCTTGCGTGGCTGCCCCTCACAGACCCCCCCCCACTCCCGGAGCCCCGGCCCCCCACCCTCTCTCCAGGGCACCCCGCTGGCCCTCAGGACCCGGGCTGGAGGCCTCCATGGGCGCATCCAGACACCGCCTGCTTCCGACCCGCCTGCTCCGTGGACTTTCCTGTCCCCACCGTCCTGGAACCACACGGTGGCCGGCTTGGAGTGAGCAGATGATGGGTGGACAGAGGACAGGCCATGCCGAGGCCACGGGCTGACTGGCCAAGCGCTCGGGCCGAGCCCACCACGGATGCGCCCTGCGGGCCCTGCTGCCCGGGCACGTGGGAGGCCCAGCGCGGGGAGGACGCTGCTGCCCAGCGGCCACCACGGGCAGGGGCGGGGGCTCCAGCTGCCTCTGCCGCTTTGTCTCCTCTTCCCACCTGCATCGTCCGAGCAGAGCGCGGCTCTCTTTAGGGTGGTGGGTGTAAAGTAAATAGAATGGGTGGTATTTCTTCTACACCGGGCGGGCAGCCGGTCACGGAAATGGGGAATAACGTTTCCAGAAACGCTGCACAGACAAGGCAGGCACAGACCCACGGGAAGGAGAACGTGGCGATCGCCGGCGAGCCTGCCACCTGGGCGAGATCGCGGCAGGAGGGGAACCCCGAGGGCTAACGCGCCGGCCCGGCCGCGGTGTGTCGCTCGGCTAAGCCGAGAGTAGAAGGCCATCCACGCAGGGCCACGTGACGCTCCCCGGCTGCTGCAGAGCAGCGTAAACTCGCACCAGACAGTCTCGGGGCCGTTCTGGGGCAGCGGGGGGCGGCGGACACCCCCGGGGCCAGCCGTCCGCCGACGCGGGACGCAGGCCACGCACAGCGCAGATACCAGCCTCGGGGTGCTGAGCCTCGTGGAGGAAAAGCGTGCTTTGCTTTATTGGCATGAACTTGAAAGGCTCTTTTTTTGGAATAAAAAAGCATTCCTGCCTCACACCTCATTGTAATAAATTCAAGGCAGGGCAATTAACCAAAAGTGAACCACAGGGAAAAAATGAGATGATCATTAGTGTAACCGTTTGTGTAACTCCAGAGTCAGTTTACTCACACCAAAAAAATCAAGAACCGTATCTTAAAACAGACGCGGTGAGTGCCCGAGGCTGTGAAGGGCGGGATGTCCAACAATTCCACAACACAAGCTCCAAGCTGGAGTAACAGCGCGGGAAATCCGCCCGCGACGGGGCCGGCCACGGTGCGTTATGGGCCTGAGGAACCAGGCGCCCCTGTGAATGGCCAGGCACGTGACGATTGAGGAAGGGTGTAAACGAGCCGCTAGCAGGTGCGTGGCCTCCCTCTTCCTGCGCTGAGGTCGCATTCCTGGCGGCTCCCTGTCTCACAGCAGCCAAGGGTGGCGCTTACAGGGACCGCCGGGGAGGGGCAGGCTCCGGCGCGGAGGGGAGACAGCGGCTGTCCCTGCCAGCGTCGGGGCGGAGCGGCCCTCTGGCAGGGACCCTTCCGTCCCCAGCAAGGACACTGGCTGGCTACGGGGACACACCTGCCACTTAGAGCGCGGTCCTGGTCGGCACGGAAGCGCTGCCGTCCGCTCTCCTGATTCTTCAGACACGGCAGGCGGGAGGGGGCAGGCGGGGTCCCCAGCCCCGAGGCTCCAGCAGGCTGGCCGCGGTGGGGGATGTGGCCGCACTCGGCTGCGGGATGTGCCGCACCTGCTGACGGGGTTCGGGGTTCGGGGAGCCGCGTGCGGCGCTGCTGGGAGGGCCCCGCGCGTGACTGCTCGCGCCCCGTCAACGCGCACACGTCAGCGCCCTGCCCCCCGCACAACGGGCAGGTCCGGCTCGCGGCGGAGCTGGGCCAGCGCGCGTCCCCGCTCCGGTGGGTGTCGGTGTGTCCTGTCTCCAGGACGTGGCCGTCTCTGTCCACCCCCACAGGGGCGTGCCAGGAGGCCGCCTCGCGGGGCCAGGCCCAGCGGCCTCAGAGGAGCCGCCTGCGCACGGCCACCCGGCCCCATCGCGCCGTCCACATCCGCATCCGCCGCGCTCTGCGCCGATGCGCGCCTGAGGAGTCGGTAAGAGACGGCTCCCGCCAGCACGTGGGGGACACGGGTGCCTGCTGGTGCCACCGCCGGACAGCGCTACGGCCCGGTCCACCCTCCTCCCCGGGATGCAGCTTCAGCGCTCCCCAGGGTGGGCATGGTCCCCGCTCGTCCTTGAGACGCAGACGAGGGGCCGGCGGGCTCGCTGTCCTCATTAAGGGACTGATTAATGACCCTGAACAGCTGCCCGCACGAGCGGTCACTCCCCAGCTCGGCTGAGAAGTGCGGGCTCTCTCCCTCCCATCGACCGCGCGCGCAGGGTGCCGAACGGGAGGTACCGACAAGGTCAGCCTGGCGGATGGAGGTGGCAGCGTCTGGCTGCACGCGGCCGGGGCGGGGGGAGGACACGCAAGCCGCGAGCATGTAGTGGCCAGCAGGGAGCCGAGGCTCACTTAGCGCCAGGAGCAAACGTCCTCCGGCAGGCTCTCCGGACCAGTCGGGGACGGGGTGTCCGATGGCCCCCGGCCCACGGTGGGGCTCGGTGGGGCCGCCAGACAGGACGGAGCACCGGTCACTGTGCAGGGCGCGGCGCGAGCCTCTCCTGTCCCCATGACAGAGATGGCACGGGGGAGGAGCTCGTCCCAGATGAGGGTCATATGCGGGGTGTGGGGTGTCGCTGGTGGGTCGCCATGAGCAGGGCTTCCCAAAGAGCCGCCCTGGGGAAGGACGTGGCAGGGTGACCCTTACAGGAGTAGTGGGGGACATGCCAGGGAGGAGGTGCGGGGCAGGCAGGGGCGGAGCGGCCCTCTGTGACGGTGCGGGGTGGGGTCACCTCTGCAGCGAGCCGCCACCCTCACCCGCTGCTCAGGGACAAGCACGGGGCCACCCAGGCACAGAGGTGTCCCAGGGGACTGTTCCTACAGCAGGAAGGACGGCCGCCTGAGCACGCACGCGTGGCGGGGGAGGTCACGAGCCCAGGTGGGGGCAAAGGACGGCCACCTGAGCACGCATGCGTGGTGGGGGAGGTTACGCGCGGCGGGGGAGGCCACGCGCCCCGGTGCCCGCGAAGCCGTGCGCCCTGCACAGCATCTCAAACAGGCCTCATGGCAAACACAGCACGAAACAAAACAAACCAGACTGTGTGTCAACTTCACACAGAGAAACTGTTTTAAGCGAATTTAAAGCAGTAAAGCTGTAGGCCCTTCGCGGTTAAGCCCGCAGACCCAGCCCGCCTGACCCGTTTCGGTAAACGCGTGGTCACTAATCTCAGCATCACCATTCACACCACGACACACAAGCCCGCGGTGTCTTAATGAGTTTAATCTGCACGTGCTGCTCAGAAGGGATGTGACAGGACTTTGATGTCCTGATGGAGGGAGTGTCCTCGCCGCAGAGTGTCAGTGAATAATTGCAGGGGGGAGAGAGAGGTGCTGCCAGGAGCATCCTGCTCCCCGCCTCCAGGTCGGCTCACTTAGTCACGGAGAACCCTTCTGGGGTCACCATGCTGGAGGCTGCAGCTCAGCAAGGCCAGAGTTCTTGCGATGGTCGGACCCACCGGTGGGTCTGGCGTCACGGCTGCCTGCCAGCCGGGGACCGGGCGCCTGCTGCTGGTGCGCAGCACGTGGGCAGCATTGGCTTTAAGTTTATGTAATAGATACAAAAAATCGATGTTCCATGCTGTTACCTCCATTACATATGCATATACAATGTATAGGTGCACACACATGCACACACAAACACATGCACACGTGCTCACACACACGTGCGTGCACATGCACACACTCACACACGCACACACAGAATCTGCACAATGAGCCTGGCCCAGCCACCAGGTGCTCCCACTGACGCTGTGTCCGGGTCTCCTGCGCCCCGTCTTCGTTGGGGACGTGCGCTGTGGGTGGTCTGTTCCACCGTCTCGTCTGACTCGTCCCTGCCGTCCTCTGCGAAGGTGTCCGGTAGCCGTGCTCGGTGCTCCGTGTGGAACGGCAGGGCCCGCGCCCAATTCTCCCCTTCGACTGACTGGCGCTCTGAGTAGCAAGCTGACGCCCTCGTTTTCTCGTAAACTGACCAGTTTCCTGAGGGCTGCCGTGTACGTGCGTCAACAAGCGTGATGAGTGTCAGTCAGCGGTAGTTGTCCCCTTTGATACCCAAACTGCCCCATCTTTGTAGTGACCTGTGCTGGCTGCAGAGCTGGGGTGGGCACAGCATCTGCACGGGGGACGCAGCCCTGGGACCAGGACCCCGGGACTGGATGCCGCCCCGGCCAGCGGGGCCTGGGCTGGAGCACCCTCGAGGCCCCAGTGAAGGGGACTCTCCTTCCCAGGATGCCCTTGGGTGCAGTCTCTCCTCGAAGCCCGGAGACTCTTCCATATGTTCAAGTCCCAAGGAATGAAGCCGGCCCGCATGCCCGGCACTGTGCCCTGGGGCCTCACACACGCGCTCTGCCCTGACGGCGGGGTCCAGCTGGCCCTCCCCTGGCCCGGCCCGTGTCTGTGCAGAGGGGGTGAGGGTGCCTGGATGTGAAGGGCGGCTTCACTGCCCGTGCCCAGTGTCCACTGCCGGTGTCTGGGTCGACCCCTGCCCTCCCTCCTACTCCAGGCCCAGCCTTGAGCACCCACACCTCCTGCCAGGGCTTCCCCACGTTCCCAGGGGCACCCCTCCCCCAACCTGAGCTTCTCTTACTCTGCTGGGGGCTTTGTTCCGGCCTGGTCAGCTTCCTCTGTTGGGGCCTGGGCCATGCTCAGGACCCCCAGGTCTGGCTCACCCTCGGACCTAGCTTGGCTCCAGCACCGCCCTGCCCCCATCCCAGGGGGCTCCCAGCCTGCTCCTTCACACCTGGGGTCTGGACCCCTGACTCCCCTCTGGGGTGAGGGACCATGGCAGATCCCTCCCCGGACTCCCCGCAGTCCTGACTTGATGGTCACACTTTCCCCTCATGCCACTGGCCAAATCCTCCCCCCAAGGGGAGGGGAGAGTGGGGGTATGCTCAGAGCTTATGACCCCCACTCTGTCCCTATGCTACAAATGATAGTAAAAGCGTCTCCCGCTCATCCAGAGGGGACAAAGCAGCACCACCCCCAAGGGGGAGAGGCCATGATGTTTTCCTCCGAGCGTTTGCATGTTCCCCAAAGGTGTGCAGGGGGTGTGTTATTCTCACTGTCGGACACTGAGCATCTACGCCGGTCCTTGGGCCTCCCTGGGCAGTGATGGCCACCCACTGCGTCCTCACGGCCACCCTGGGATGGATCCCCCTGGTAGCTCACGGCTGAAACCGAAGGACAGTGGGTGGCCTCGGGAACCTGAGCTCGGGGACGGCCGCCCTGTGGCCCATAGCGCGTCACCCTGCTCGGCTGTGCACCCCCACCCCAGCATGGACCTGTCTTCGCCCTGCACCCACTCAGCCAGGCTTTACCCTCGACCGGCCGCAGCGAGGCCAGACCACAGAGGAGTGGGGCGGTAGGTCTCCACAGGGAGGGGCGGGAGGGGCTGGTCCACACCCGCAAACCACACCCCAACACGCACGTCCCCAGGGCAGCCGTGCACTGGCCTTTCTCAGATCCTCATAACACTCTCCACTGTGCGTCTGCCCCCCCTCCCCTGTCACCCCCTGGGAATCCCAAACACTCAGTGCCTGGTCAGAGCGCCGTGGCTTCCAGCCCCAGAGGTCAGCAGTCAGGCCGGCCCTTGTGGACACGTACGTGTGGTCAGAGTGCAGGGGACACACTGGGCCCGCCTCCTGCCCACCCCACCCGACGCCCGGAGGCGGTCGCTATGTCTCTAAGGTCTGGGAATCTGCTAATCCCTCTCCCACAGAAGCTTCACCTCCCGATCGATTTGTCAGCAGCTCTGGCTTCTCCCCCAAATTGAAAAGGGTTTTACATGATCCACAGATAATAAAAAATAGGTCTATCAAAGTGGTTTTTCTTCTCAAGGGAAAGGGTGCCTCCACGCCGGCATGCGCCTCTGGCCCCCCATGAAAGGGGGGCCTTATTTCTCCTCAGGGACCAGGGGAAACCCCTGCAGTCTGCAAGCCCCTGGACCCGAAGCCATTGCTCATCCTCACAGGACAACTTGGGGGGCTGGCCCTAGACCGCAGGTCCTGGGGCTGAGGCTAGATGTGGGGTG
The DNA here is from genome assembly GCA_003508835.1 of Eonycteris spelaea. Classification (NCBI taxonomy): domain Eukaryota; kingdom Metazoa; phylum Chordata; class Mammalia; order Chiroptera; family Pteropodidae; genus Eonycteris; species Eonycteris spelaea. The sequence goes on from PUFA01000427.1 coordinate 219,109, forward strand.
GTCCCACTTCTCAGATGACAAATCTACTCTAGCCCCCCGGGAACCCCATCTTCTCAGGGGTGGGGCTGGACCCCAGCCCATGCTTCCAATGAGGGACGAGGGCTCGGGGTGTCCCTGGGGATGCTGCGCCCCCAAGAGGCCAGATCAGCTGCCCGAGGTCAGAGCTGAGACTCGCTGAACCTGAACAGTCCTCCCAGAGGCCGCTGATGCCGGCGCCTTGGCTTCTCGTCCTCGGGCAGAAAGTGTCCGAAGCAGCCAGCCAGAACGCGAGTCTGCAGACGCCCCTTTTCCCGGACCATCGGAGCACATTCCAGATGGCAATCAGTGCCCTGCACCCACATGCCCGGGGCGGCGCTGACTTCACGATCAGACGCCTCATGCACCGTCCTCGCTATCTGCCTGTCTCTCTAATTAGCCTCCCGATCGGCGTCTGCCGATCCCGCGCCTCAGTGAACGGGAGGGAGCGAGGCCGCCCTAATCTCCGAGAGGCGCCGAGATAAAAGATGCACCCTGTTTCCCGGGATTAGAGGAAAGCTTCGACCTTGAGCTGCCAAGTGTTGTTCTCTGGGTCGACTTCGCCTTGGAAACATGGTTGCTTTTCAGAGAAGACAGGTGCCTGAAACTGTATCCAGTGCAGACGATGCGTGGCCGACACCGAGGGCCCGGAAAACCCGAGCCGCTTTGTTAAAAGAACATAACTAATTTCGGAAGGTGATTGCATCCGGACGCCCAGCCAGAGGCGCCGCTGTCTGCTGGTCCCTGGGCGCTGCTCTGGGGCTGATGCTGGCAGTGCGTGCCTTCGCAATAATTAGATGCTTAGTAGGCTAATTATTTTATGAGTAAAATCAAACAAAATTAAGTAATTAAGCTGTAGACAGAAAATGTCCCCGGCCCTGTCCTGGGCATTGTGAGCCCCACGCCCAGCATGGCTTGGCATTCGGGTGGTCTCCGTTCACAGCTGAGGCCCCCGGGAGACTGTGGGGCTCCCGTGGAAGAAAGCCAGGTGGCAGTGTCCTGGGGGAGCGCTGGGGGCATGTCGGACCGACATGGGCCAGCACCACGAGGTGACAGGCACTTTCTGCTCCTAGCCTGAGCTCTGACTGGCAGGGCAGGGCCCGCGGGCTCGCTGGCCGTGTGGTGGCCCGTCACCTGCCCACACGGCTCTGCTCTGAGCCTCGGAGCTGGAGGGGCGGCTCCCCTTTTCCCTGCCTGGAACCCCGGCAGATGCGGCGTCTCTGTGCTCGGCCCCAGGATGCATGGGGAGACGGGGCCCACCAGGCATGCTCACAGCTGGGCCCATGCAGGGAGAGCACTGCCTGCCACCTGCCCAGGTGAGGAGCATCATAGCTGCCCGGAAGAACCTTCCGGAAGGTGTGTCTGGCTTCCGATGTAGGAGAAGAAGCCCCTCCCTCCTGGGAAGACAGGTTCATCTTTCGTGTCCTGGCCAGTGTGCTCAGTGTGACTCCCATCTGTAACCAGCAGGGCGGTGTATCGGGCCTGAGCCAGGCACACGAGGGATTTTCCCTACTAGATACTGGGCACCAGTGGAGACCGGGGGCCGGTGGTGAAGGGCAGACCAGTCTCTAACGAGACAGAAGGTGAACGTGTTGGGCTGTGTGGACCATGTGGTCTCTGTAGGACCCAAGTCTGCCTCTGCCCTGCAAAGGGAGCCGTGGGTGGTGATTAAATGAATGAGCATGACTGTTTGCCAATAAAACTTTATTTACAATGACAGGTGGGGGGCCGGCCTTGGCCTTTGGGCCGTTGTTTGCAGACCCTGATGGAGACAGTAACTCGTGAGGGACAGTGTTCAAATCCGCCTTCCTCTTTGCACAGCGTGTTTCGTAACCATGGCGTCGCCTGCCGGTACCGCCAGAGGCTCCATCTCTGTGAGCGCCTTGCGGGAGGCAGCGGGGAGCCGGCAGCGGCCAGTGGTGCACAGTGGGGGCCGACTTCCTCCCTGCTGAGCCCCATGCTGCCGGTGCCTCCCGCGGCATGACGGTGGCCCCCCGCAGCGTGACGGTGGCCCCCCGGCGTGACGGTGGCCCCCCGCGGCGTGACGGTGGCCCCCCGCGGCGTGACGGTGGCCTCCTGCAGCGTGACGGTGGCCTCCCGCGGCGTGTGACAGCGCGGAATCCTGCACTGGGTGTGCACATGTGAGCTGATCTGCAATCGTGTTGGGAAACGAGGAAATGGGAGCTTTCGAACCCGACATGGAGCCCGTGGCCGTGGCCGTGCAGGGGACACAGCAGGGTCCCCTAGGCCCATAGGATGCCGCTTACTGAACTTTCTGCAATCTCTGCTTTTACGTCTGTTCTTGTTTTTAAGTTACTCTTCAAGATTCTCGCAAGCATCCCAGGAGACAAGGAGCACACCACGCTCGTCTTGGGACCCCTAAAACGGGGGCTCTCGTTAGCGGGCTCACGACTCCCAGCAACCAGCCCCCGGTGGAAAATACCCAGCACGGTGTCAGCACCCGGCACCCGTCCACCCAGGACAGCGGCACCTCCACGCATCTTTCTCTCCGAAGGCACCATGGTTTAAATAATTGATGACAGGAGCCAGGCGGCTGCTCACCACGGAGCGAGCGGCAGGCAGAGAGCTGGCACGGGGATCCGGGGGGAGGAAAGGCAGCCAGGCACCCTCGAAATAGAATATTTATGTTCCCTCCTTACTCAGAACACAGACGCCACGCTGGCACGGCTACAGCTGTCTGTTTCCATACAGTCTAGCAAGTCTGGAAAATAAACACGCCACCCGAGCCGCCTGCCCGGGAGGCACCGGGGAGCCTGCAAGCCGTCTCCGGGGGCGCGGGGCAGCTCGAAGCAGGAGAAAATGGGTCTGGGAGCCGCAGTGCCCTCTGTTACAATGTGTGGGGGGTGTGAACATTCATCGGCTTCAAATTGGTTTTAAATGCTGTCTGCGCTTTAATAAGATTCGGCTTTACGAAGTTATCCTTTGCGCCTGGGGACGATCCACCCGCCCGTCCCCTCCCAGACATCGGCTGGACACGCTGGGTCTCTGGCTCCTGGGCAGGGCTTGCGTCCAGGCAGGCGGACGCCAAGGCACAGTCCCCACTGAAGACCAAGGCGCACTTCAGCACCGCGAACAAGCGCTGTCAACAGCCCGTGTGGGGACACCGGAGCTGACAGATGGAGATGCGGTGTCTCCCCTGCCCTCTGCCCCTCCTCCTCCCTTCACCCCACACCAGGGGCCCCGAGGATGCCGCCGATCCAGGGGCCCCGCAGCAAGTGAGACACAGCCCCTGCCCTTGGGAAGCTGACATTCAGGAGGGGGACAGGCCAGAAACAAACCAAACCATAAAGCAGTCACGGCCCAGAGAAGCAGAGAGGGCAGGAGGGACGGGAGGCAGGAGGGACGGGGCTGAGCTTGGACCAGGCGTCCAGGCGCTTCCAGAGAGCAGCAGGAGGAGGATGAGTGGACACTTAAGCCACTGGAGAGAAGACACGGGCAGCGAGGGTGGCCACGCCAGGGTCCTGTGGCCGGCGCAGGACCAGAGCCCAGGGCCAGGGCGGGTGGGAGGGGCCGCTGCTGGAGCGGGGCGGGGTGGGCCTTGCGAGTGACGCGGCCAGGCCCGGGGGCAGGCGGCGTCCCCCAGCTCACGTTTCCGGGGATCACTCAGCCGCTGGGATGCTGGGGGGACGCGGATGGCAGCCGGACGTCCCGGTGCAAGCGCCGCAGCAACCCCCGGGAGCCCAAGCGGCAGAGGCCGCCCTGCGGGCCTCCCTCCCCACCCGCCCGTCCATCCCGGCCCCGCTCCTCGCCCCCCGCCCTGTGGCCAGCACTGGACCTCGGCTGGGGGTCCTCGGGTGGCAGCGAGCCTGTGTGTCCTGGGCTTTGCTCTGCGTCAATACCGCCTGCACCCCGGATGGCTGGCCCCGGAGGCGCCCCTTACTGACCCGCTGACTCTCTCCCGCACCTGCGTGAGTGTTGTGTTTCTATGTGCACGTGTGTGCACGTGTACACGTGCTCACCCACATACGCCCGTCTGTGCAGCGTGCGGCCGCTGGGCCTGGGTTTAGACAGCGAGGAGCTTTTCTGCAAGCGTCTGGTCAGCGGTGAGGGCAGCCCTTGGCCCCACCAGGCGACAGGCCCCAGCGGGCATGAGGGCCTCCTGGACGCTGACCCCAGGGGGCCGGCTTTCCCGGCCCCTGCGCCTCATGCACTCTGGGAAGCCCTGGGAAGCGGCAGGGGCCACACCAGCACAAGGCAGGAGAAGAGGACCAGGTGACCAGGCACAGGTAGCCCAGGGTTGCCTCTGGGCTCCAGGTCCTTGCTGTGGGGTCTGCAGGGGATGCATAGTGGCCTCCCACCTTTGGACCCCCGGCCCAGGTCCCCATGGGGGGCAGGGACAGTCAGTTATCTACGGGGACCTGGAGTGTCACCAGCTCGCAGAAGCCCAGGCCCATATCCACCCCTCCCCCACCCCCAGCTTGCACGAGAAATCCGGTCAGACTGAAAAGGCCCCATGCAGCATGTCCACCCCGTGACAAGTCCCGTGGAGCGTCTTCATCTGCAGAAACCCGAGGTCCCAGGGGCGAAGGTGACCGATGTCAGGCTGCCTGAGCCCCCCCCCCCGCCCAGCCCGCGCCCCTTCAGGAGGGTCCCTTCCCTGAGCCTGATGTCAGGGTTCTGCGTTGGCTTCGAAGGGGGCCCCACAAACCCTCCCAGATGACATCTACCCTCGGCCACCACGGCAGCCCACCCAAGTAGGCGGTCACCCGCGCGCTGGCCCGTGGAGGCAGCCTCCACCCAGGACAGGTCAGTCCGAGCCTGGTAAACGCCGCCGGCCCTCGGGGCGGGGCCGGAACCCGCAAGTTGCCCCCAGCACTCACCAGGGGCTGGCGAGTAGCCCCCAGCCCCAAGCCAGTTAGACCGGGACCTGTTCCCCGAGCGCTGGGACAGACCATCGTCACCTGTCACCCCACTGGGAGCTGACCCCCTGGTGGTCTCTGCTCGGTGAGTGCGCTCAGCAGGACGCCTGTGTGCCCACCAACTGAGGCCCCGCCCCTCCCCTTAGCCACACCCCCAGGCCTGGCAGGAGCTGTGGGGCCTGCAGATGCCCTGGCCAGGGAAGAACAGGCTGCAGCGTGGGCAGGACGGTCCGCCAGGTCGTGATGCTGCTGTAGCGATCGGGGGACTGGGAAGTAATAGAAATGTACCATTGGGAAGCAATAAACATCCCACAGCCTGAGTGGCCAGCTCAGGGCTCGGGGACCGTAAATCAGGCCTGGCTTGACATACTTCTCTGAAAAGACCGTGAGTATGCAAAGGCTCCACTGCGGAAGCCGGAAGCCGGAAGCCGCGCTCAGTGCAGAATTTAATGTCCCGTTTCTTTCCCGGGGTGACCCACAGGGCGGGCAGGCGGTGACTCCGCCCAGGGTGACTGCTCTCTGGGACCGTCCTGAGCTGATTCCTTCCACCACAGGCCTCTCCTTGGGCATACCGGGGGACCGTGACACACACCCAGTTCAGGGACCCCCGCAGGCACCCGTCCCTCTGTGGTAGGCAATGGGAGACCTGCCTGGCACCCCCAGCTCTTCTCAAGGGTGAGAAGGCTCGTGGCTGGAAATAAGCTCGAGATGACAGAATCTCCAAGGGGGAAGGTGCACGCCATCCGGGAACTGCCCACCGGAAAACACCCGCTGGCCTTGCCGAGGGTGGGGGGCCACAGCGGGTGCTGAACCCCGCACCCCTGCGAGCCGCCCATAGTGCGGTTCGCACCCATTTCTGGGAACTCACAGCACGGGCTGGTGCCTGCCAGGCACACAGCCACATGCCCTGGGGGCGGAGTGGGGCCCCAAGATGGGGCCCCCAGGAACTGCGACCCTTATTTGGAAAAAGGGTCTTTGCAGGTGCAATTCAGTCAGCGATCTCGAGATGAGGTCACCTTGGTGTGGGGTGAGCCCTAAATCCTGTGGCCAACGTCCCCCTAGAAAACGGAGAGGAGGAAAGACACACGGGAAGGGCCTGGCGGGGGGAGGAGGCAGAGATGGAGCTTTGGGGACGTGAGCCAAGGGACACTGGCAACCAAGAGGGGCTGGAGGGGACAGGAAGCCCCCCCACGCAGGCGGTCACCCTCACTTGCGGCATCCCTGGAGGTTAGTGTGTGTGGGGGGGCCCCTCACTTCCCCACCTCACCGTTCCAGGGGCAGACGGGAAGGGCTGCCCAGCGGCTGAGCTGTGATGACCCGACCTGGGCCCCTGAGGCCCCTGACTTCTCAGTGCCCCACCCGTCTGCCATGGGGCTGACATCAAGGGGCTCTGGGCAGGGGGAGCCGGAAACCACGTCCCTCAGCCTGATGGTGGAGGCGCCGAGGGCTAGAGACAGGGCGAGGTCGTGGCCGTGTTCACAGAAAGTGACCGGTGACCGCGCGGTGGCCGTGCGTGGGGAGGCCACGCTCTGCTGGGTCTGGACCTGGTCTGCACTCAGACTTGTCACCGGTGGCGACGCGAAGCCACCACTACCTCTCCCCCTGGGACAGACCCTGAGGACCCAGCCAAGGGCTCTGTCCCCCTCCCCGCCCCCAGGCTGGTCTGGGACGCACAGAGATGGGCAGGGCTGCTGCAGGGTGACGCGGGCAGGGGCGGGGCTGGTCCCCGCCTGCCAGCGAGCAGAGGTGGAGCAGGGCCAAGTCCAAGTCTGGCAGAAGGAGGGGCCCCGGATTCACGTGCCAGGATGAGTCTTATCAAGACGAAGGAAAACACAGCGGGCCTTTCTCTCACACACACTCACACACGTGCACACACTCACATACACTCACGCTCACACACACCCACACAGTCACGCATGTGCACACTCACGCACACACTCGCATACACACTAACATGTACACATGCAAGTTACACACTCACTTTTCCACACTCACAGTCTCACACACTCACACTCACAACACATACTCGCACAACTTGCACACACACCCTTACATTTATACACACACGCACAGACACACAATGCTCACACACTACAAACATGCTCACACACATGCACTCACACTCACACACTCGCAAATGCTCGCACACGCACACTCATGCGTGTGCGCTGTGCTTATAGGGTGGAACCAGCCAACCGATTCGCGGGCCGGGCGGGGTCGGGCGCGGCCGCAGCTTCGCGCACCTGCGACCTGGGGTCTGGACTCGTGGGTGGTTCTGCTGCCGCCAGCTGCTGCGTGGACGAAGCGTGGCGGGGAATCCACCGCGCTCAGCGAACGAGCCTCGTTTCTCCGCTTTTCTCCCGTGAGCTCCCGGTTCCCCGTTAAGGATGCGGGCGGCTCGCCCCAACCCCGCGGCCGGAGTCCCTCCCACCTGACTTCTCTTGTCTAACAAGAGAAGTGAGGTTCTGAGTTTTGCCAACGGGTAAAGTGCCTGATCGGGCCGTGTCAGGTCGGTGGCTGACCCTCGGGGAGCCCGAGCGGGCAGCGCGGCTGGGCGGGGCACGTGCCTCCTGCCCCCACCCGCGGCGCTCCCGGCGGGGTCCTCCCCCGCTGCAGGCCTCGCCCTGAGGACGGTCAGAAGCGCACTCCCCTGCCGCGCACACGCGTGCTGCCACGCCAATGACACGTGCACGCACAGGTGCACACACCTGCTCGCACGCCCTCACGGCCTCCAAACCCAGACGCCCAGACGCACCTGCCCATAATTTGGGGAAAAGATAACGAAGCACCTTCTTTAAAGGCAACCATTCCGCCTCCACATCTGTGCACGCACACTAATACCTCCACGACGGTGCGGAGGGGCCGGGAGCTCATCTCGGACAGGACAGGGAGGCCCGGAGGGGACACTCAGGTGACCGAGGCCCTCCCTCCTCCAGCCTGAGTGTCCCGCCCCGCTGTGCTCCGGCAGCCTGGACGCTGGCGGAGGGGCCCCTGGCCCTCAGCACCCATCCCGGGGCGGCCCTGCGCTTCTCCGCGTCCCCAGTCCGCAGCCTGGGCGCCTGCGCGGCGGTGGCCTCTGCCACGTCCGTCCGCGGTGGCGTGTTCCCGCCGAGAGGGCATCGGGAACGCCCTGCACTGGGGGCCGTGACCCTGCGGGCCGAAGGACAGACTCCGCCGGGTCCTGGGCCCTCTCTCTCCCCAACTTTCAGGGAGCTGAGCGGGAACAAAGTGCGCACCTCCAAATATGCCTTTTGGGACATCAATTTTAAAAGACTTATAAAGAGCCTCGGACCCTCCCCTCACCTGCCTGAAGGATTGGGATGGGAAACCGCCTCCGCGGAAGGAGCATCACCTGGCGTCACAGCACAGCTGAGTGTGGGGACCGGGATGGACAGCGGAGCCTCTGCGGCCTCCCACTGTGGCCCGCTGTTTCTGATAGCCTCGCGAGAATTTGCTGACCGCGGATTGGCCCTTTTCCGCCCACCTGTGGCCTGCCCGCTTCCCCTTGGAGACCCCGGACACCCCGGACCCCCGGACCCCCGCGCCCCCTTGCTCTCCGATGGCGCGTGAGCCTCAGGTGCCCGCACATCTCGGGTCTCGAGCGCTTGTGGCCCGGCACGCACGTCCGGGATGAGTTTGGGCATTTCCCGTTGATCCGTCTCATGTCAATTGGGTCATTAGCCCAGCAGAGAACTTAGAAGGCGGGAGGAGAGTTATTTTTTGACCTGCACAGGGCACACCAGGCTGGGCGCATGAGTAACTTCTGGCTGGTCCCTGGGGTGTCACAGCCTTTGTGGGGCTGCTCCCTGTACGCGGGAGCCTGCAGGGCCCCATTCTGCACCCCGACCCCGTGTCCCCTCCTCCAGAGGCCCTTCCTGGTCACCTCAGCAGCACTCCCTCGCCTCTCGCCTCGGGGTTTTCCCTGAGCGCCCCACAGAAGCGACGTCCTTCTCACGGCTGAACCAGAGTCCAGCGCGAGGGATGCTGTGTAGACAGCACGTGACAGAAGGAAAGGTCGGGGACTGGGGGATTGAAGATGACGGACAGACGAGCGACCTGGCCGCAGGGTTGTGCATCAGCCCTGTCCTAACCCTGGAAATGGGAGCATCTGGCCACCGGCCAGGGGTTTGCCAGGACTGGGGAACCCCCACACCCAGCAGGCAGCGTGGATACACACACAGTGGCTCTCGGTAAATATTTGCTGAATGAAAACGTGAAAAGTGTTCCATGTAGTTATATCTAGTGAAAATATTTTAATAGTATTATAAATAAAACCTAGAATTAGTTTTTACTTTTCCTTCCCCACATGTAAGAATATAAGAATTCCATCTGGGACCAAGCACAAGAAAATAATAATGGCAGGGGATGTGTGTTGTCATATCTTCCTTGGCCATATTTTGGCAAAGCCATTACGTGAAATACTGGGAAAAGAGAGGTGTTCCTTCATGGCGAGCCAGGCTCGAAAGTTTAGCGGGTTCCATTTCTTTCGGATAAGAATCCAATTATGTAAATACATGTACTTTCTCCTTCAGAAATAAGGTTTAAAATAATAGAATATCAAATACCAACATAAAATGTCATCTATTATTTTTCACTTTTCGGCTTGGAGGTAGAATAAATTTTTGTGCAGTGGAGGAGAATACCAAAACTCCTGACTACGCACTTCCCCAGCGGCGTCTACTTTGCAAATGTGCTTTAAAAAGGCTTAGGACCAGGGCGCGCCCATGACAAGTCCTGGGGCCGACGGAGATCCTGTTCATACTCAGTGAGAAAAGGCGAGGCTGAGAACAGAGTGGGGGCGCTCGTCTCCACTCACGGATGAGGGTGTTCAGGCACAGAGAGGCTGAGCAACTCGCCCCAAGTGGCGCAGCTTGTGGATGACAAAGTGGAGATTCAAAGGAAAGGCCACACGATAAACCCTGAAGCCATGTATCAGAGAAGCCACTTCTCTGATTGAAGCCAGAACTGTCTCACCACTCCAGTGACCCTGCCCCTCCAGTGACCGCTCACTGCAAGCTAGATGAGATCAACGAATTAACATGACATCTGTGGAGGAAGCTATAAAACAATTTCCCATAGAAAAAACTCAAAAAAGGGCAAAGGTAATATTTAGGACAGGCAATCTCAATGTCAGTTTTTTTTTAAGGTCTCATAAAATTGCTTCTATATTTGTTTCTAGAGGTAGGCAAGTTGATTACAAAGTTTATCAGGGAGAAAAAAGCAAAAGTAGCCAAGAAAACCCTAAAATAAAACGTAGTGGGCGGAGGGCTAACCTGTCAAATATTAAAACACACCGTGAGTTCTCTATAATTATAGAGTTAGGTGTCAGTGCATGAACAGACAGGCTAATGGAAGAGAACAGCAAACCCAGAAATAGATACAATTACACAGGAAAGTGGAGCATGCGATAAAGGCAACGCCTTCGGAAGTGGGAGAAACACGCACTTTGTGAGTCTCCTTGAGGAACCGCATAACCACACGGAAAGGCAAAGGCACCGCCATCTCTCACGCTATTACACGAGGAGACATTCCGTGCTGCTGAAGAATGTAAACATCAGATCGACGAGCGCTGGAAGAAATGAGGTTGGTTACAACGTGGGGGGAAATCTCCTTGATTGTGTGAAAGATAAGACGTTGGCAGGGCAGAAACAGAACAAGCAGAGAAAAATGAAGCATCGCCAGCCGGGAAATACGCGCGGCTTAGCTCAGAGAGAGAGTAATCATCCTGAATATAGAGACGGCTTTTTGAAATAATGAAAAGAGAGAGAAAAGAGAGAGAGAGAGAGAGAGAGAGAGAGAGAGAGGCCAAATCCAATTAGAATAATGAGCTGGAGCTATGAACATGGAAAATAAATGCAAATCGCCGTTAACCACGGGGAAAGACGTCCAACCGTTCTCGTAAGGGCAGCGGTGGAGGCTGAGACAGCACCGGCGGGGTCACCTGGGGGAGGGCCCGCGGGGACGGCCCGGACGTGGACAGGGCGCCGGGGCCAGGAAGACCGGACCCCGGGAGCCTGGCGCCTCTTCCTGCCAGCGGCGCCCAGGGACGCAAAGGGGGCGCGGAGAGAAACAGCGGCAAGAGGAGCCGCTGCCTTCGGGTCTGAGGACCGCGAGGGGCCGGGAGGGCCGCTCGGAGCGCGGAGAAGCGCTGCTGTTTATCCGCGTCCCGCGTCTCAGCCGGCGCTGGCGGTGGCTGCACAGCGGTCGGCCCCGGACGCCCCGCGGTGGGGCGGCCTTTCTCCCTGGCACAGGAGGCGAAACCCCAAGCGCGTGCGGTGAACCCCCAGTGTTCCTCTTCCTCCCGTCCTCCCGGCATCCGGGCCCCGGTGGACACGAGCTCACAGCACGTGCGCGGTGGGGCTGGGAGCACGGCCGGGACCCGCTGGCCAGCCCGCGGAAGGGAAGGCCAGGAGCTGGACAAGCTTGGGCACGGTGGCGAGGACGGGGTTCAGGTCAGGATCTGAGCGTAGCCTCTGGGGCTCACCTCTGAGCTCTGTGCATGTGGGTCTGACCCTAACGCGTGTGCCTCGGACTTCGAGAACTGAGCTACGGGAGAAACCATTGGCCAGGCCTCGATCGGCCACCGCATGGTGCACGCAGGAGCTGACCCGACAGCCCCAGACGGTATCACCAGCACAGTGCACAGAAGGCGGTGGGACCCGCGACTCGAAAGTGTCTGGGTGTCCTGCTTGCACAGAGCACACAAAACCAACATGCACCTTAGGCTGTGAAAGGCCCAGATCTCAAGAACGGTGTCGAGCGTGTCCAGAATACATTCGAAAATCACTGAGTATCCAAAATACAGGAAAAATTCAGCGAAAGGGTACAGAGCAGTGAGCAGACGCTCCACCCGAGAGGACTCAGCCGCCGGGCTGGCCAGGCAAGGACTGGGGAGCAGCTGTTTCCACCTCGGGCTAAGAAGTCAGGGCGTCGCTCTTGAAAGGAACGGAAACAGTGCGAGGCGAGAAGCAGAAGCCGTGAAGAAGGATCGAGGACACATTTAGCCCAAAATCTTCAGTAATCAACATAAAGCGTTCACTGTGTGCACCCCACGCCAAAATGGGGTGACAGGAGAAAGAAATCGATGGCAGAATAATGGAAATTGTTCGCAACCACAGGAAGGGGGGGAAATAGGATTGGAAAATACTATATGATGTGAAAAGACGAAAAAAATCAACAATGGGACGTGTGACACTGGAGTCCCAGAGGAGAAGACACGGGTTGCTGCCGGGCGTGGGTGGGGGGGGTTGACACGCGTGTTCCAGGCGTGGGGATGGCCTCACAGAATTATACACACGACAAAACCCCTCAAACTGCACAATTTAAATGTGGCCCTTTATTATATGCCAGCTGCGTCTCAGCACGGCCGAAAAAATACCAATAATCTCACAGGCAGAATCTGCGGAAGCCAGCGCTCCTCTGAAATTCTAATCAAACAAACATGGTAAACCTAAAAGAGAGACGTAATAATTTAAGAAAACAATATAAATATGGAATGACAGATTTTAAAAGCTAAGTAAAAAATGCATTACTTGGAAAAATGTGAGAAAAATTATCTGGAAAAAGCAAAAGTAACTGTAAAGGAGAAAATTATTAAAAAGAAATTCAGAACCATCATTGATCATAAGCCTCAGGTCCAGGCCGCAGCCGGGGACGTCCCACTGAACCTCCCACGTTCAACAGATGGAACCTTCTAGAACTTCCAAGGGAGGTGGGAAACTGATTCAACAGGGCACTTAAAAAAAAAAAAAGGCTTTTTATCAAAAAACAAAAGGATTTCTCAACTTTGGGTAGTTTATTCATAAACACTCACTAATTTTAGAGGAAACGAAACCTGTTCGTGTCTTGATAAACACTGAATGCGATCCACAGATTAACTGCCCATCTAATTTTAAGATTTTTAACAGATGAATAACAAAAAACACCTTTTTAAACATATCTTTAAATGCTTTATTTAGGGTCGGCACACAGTATTATATCGGCTTCAAGTGGACAGCATGGTGAGCTGGACAACATTCACGTGACTTATGAGGTGACCATGGTCAGGGGAGTCCCCGCCTGGCACCAGACATGCTTATTACATTGTCTGCTTCCCCCACGCTGTACGTTACATCCCCACAACCAGTTGGTAGCTGCCCATTGGTACTTCTTAACCCCTTCCCCTTTTTCACCCGGCCCCCCAGCCCCTCCCACCCGGCACCCCTCAAAATGCTCTCCGTATCTATGAGTCTGTTTCTGTTTTTTGCTGTTTGTGGATTTTGTTCTTCAGGTTCCGCACGTAAGTGAGATTGTATGGCGTTTGTCTTTCTCCGACTGACTCCACTCAGCACAACGCCGTCCGGGCCCGTCCATGCTGTTGCAGGCGGTGACAGTCCCTTCTTCGTTTTTATGGCTGAGCCACATTCTGTTGAATGTTTGTACCACCTCTTCTTTGTCCATTCACCCATGATGGACGCCCAGGTGGCCTCCACATCGTGGACAGATGGATGCGCCCGTCCCTTCGAAGCAGAGTCTCGGGTTTCTTTGCATACATTCCCATAAGCGGGACCACTGAGTTCTTCTTTGTCTTGGTGATGGCCTTTGTCTTTAAGTCTGTTTTGCCTGATATAAGTACTGCTAGCCTGGCCTTTCGTTTGTTTGTTTCCCTTTTCACGAAACGTCTTCCCCCTCCCTGTACTCCAGTCTGTGTGTCTCTCCACCCGCAGTGAGTGTCTTGGAGGCAGCGTGTAGGACTCGGGTTTGCTTATCCATTCAGCCGCCTGTCTTTGGATTGGAGCATTTTATCCCTTTACAGTAAAGTCATTGTTGATAGATGTGTCGTTATTGCCATTTTCTTATTCCTATCTCTGATCCGTTTCGTTTCCGTCTTCTTAAAGACGCCTCTCTAACATTCTCTGTAATATTGGCTTGGTGTTGGTGAACTCCTTTAGCTTTTTCTCGTCTGGGAAGCTCTTTGTCTGTCCTTCGATTCTAAAGAATCGAAGTAGAGTCATCTTGGTTGTAGGTCCTTGCTTTTCACCGGTTTGAATACTTTGTGCCAGCCCCTTCTGTCCCGCAAAGTTTCTGCTGAGAAATCGGCCGACAGTCTTGCTGGAGCTCCCTCGCAGACACCTCACTGCTTTTCTTTTGATGGAAAAGTTTTTTCTTTGTTCATCTTTTTATGATCATTCACCAAGGGACTTGTTCTGCTTAGTATCTGCAGGGCCGAGAATCTGGGCTGGCATAAAACAGATGCTCCTTAAGAAATTGAGGAATTAATGAACGAGAAACAAGACAGGCAATCACACTGAGAGACAGTCTTCATGCACAGTTTCAAGATGAAGGGGCTGTGAGCCTTACAAAGGAAGAAGCTTTTCAAGAACATATCATTATTAACTGATGAAATGGGAGTATCTGGAAAATCCGATAGAAGGAAATAAATTATTAGAATTATTTTAAGAATTTAGAATTATTTTAACATATAGAAGGTGGCTAGGTATCAGACCAAAATATTCCAAACAGGAACTTTATTACATGCCCACAATAGCCAAGTAGAAAAAATCCTCTATCTAGCACATTCATATTAGCGATGGAAACAGACAATCCAGAAAAAAATATTTGAAATACAATGTTTACATTCAAGGAAGTTACAAACATTGTTGGAAAGACACAAAGCAGTCCCGTGTAAATGGGGAGATATAGTATGCATTAGTGAGGAGACATTACTGTGAGGGTACGAATTCTTCCCATATTACTGTGTAAATTTAGTGCATTTTCAATCAAAAATCCCAATTTTATGTCTTGTGAAATTTAATTTTAAAATATATATGAAGTAGAAAATTGGCCAACCCGACCATGAAAATATAGATAAAGAACAATGCGGATGGTCTTCCAACCAATATCAAGGAAGACTGTGTCATAATGGGTTCAAAAGACAATATATTGGCACAGGGTAAAAATAGAAAGATCAATAGAGAAAAGAATAATAAAATTCAGAGAAAGAGCTGAACATACAGGAGAAGCCGGCGTGGGAGGAAGGTTACACTGCCAAGTAGCACTGAATTCACAGTTTGTTTTGAGAACATTATGGCCGATCAGGGAAAAATCAAGATAGATAACCACCACAGGCAATAAATAACCTCAAAGTTCCCTCCTAAGTAACATTGAACTCAGACGTTATGACAAAAAACAGATCTGTCAACATGAAAATGAAAATGTCTGATAGAAACGGCATCATAAGCAATGAATAAATAGTAGAAAAGAGATTGACTATACATGTAAAATCAAAGATTAAGATTCGCGATGGATCAGGAGTTACACGGACTGATAAAGACAAAGGCAGCAATAGAGAAACGAGCGAGATTCACAGAAGAAGAACGAAACGGTGGATGAACAGAAGCCATGCCCCCGCTGGGAATGCTGGGAACGGAATCTAAGGAGTGGGTTTGAGTGGCAGCTGCAGGAAGCAGGCCCCGCCCTGCCGGGCTGGCAGGGTCTGGGGCGCGCATTGGGGAGTGCTCAGGGCAAGGCCTTCTGGGAGACAGTGCACCCGTGACCGTCCCAACTTAAAGTCTGCATCGCTCCAGGTGCCAGCTCTGGGGAAGGCCACGCCTGTGTGCACAGACACCCACCGGACTGTTCGTTCAAGGGCAAGTTCACGCGGGAGGCCACGAGGGACGCTCCGTGAGCAGGGGCTGGGAGAGTGTGGTTGTCGGCTGGGCGTCTGGACCGGGGGCTTTCTCAGCAGGTCTGTGAGCGGATGCAAAGATGCTAAATACAGTGTTAAATGTGAGACGCGAGCAGCGCAAGCGCAGAAGCGGTCGGGGTCGCTTCGGTTCCAGCAGACAGGTCTGGCCATCCAGGTGCGCGCCTGTCTCACCTGCACGCCCGCACTAGGTGGGGGAGGGCGCATGTCCACGTTGCCCTGCCGGCTCCTCGCAGGAGAGGGCGTGTGCACCGGGAGAGGGCTTTGCTCTTCGCTCCCCTCCCCCCGCCCTGGGCTCCCACGCGGAACGCCCAGGAGGGCTGCCCGCAGCGGTGGGCACAGGTAAGGCCTCCAGCGAGGGGACACGGCTGCTGCCGCAGGGCGGGGGCCGCCGGCCTCCCTGCCACGGCCAGCGGAACATGCCGGAACCCATGGGCGGCCGGGCGGCGCCTGGTTCTGGTATTGGCAGCGGATATTGACAAGGGCCTTCGTTTTAAAGTCCCAGGCTGACCCCCTGGATCGATAGCGGTGCGGGGAAATAATTAAAAACTGTCAGGTCCAGAAAGCGTGAGAGGCATCGGATCGTTCTGCCAACTGCGGAGAACAGGATTAGCCGCGTCATCGCGAGCACGTCTAAGTTACAGCGCGAGTTATTAGAGTCTTTCTTGCCGCTCGGTCTCCGGGAAGGGTCAACATCAAAGGTGTCAGAGCGAACGGTGGCAGTCCATTAACCCAGAGCGCGGCCGCCCCCCAGCAGCCCCGTGGGCCAGGGGTCAGAGGCGCCTCGCAGCAAGAGGCGCTGGGAGGCTTGGCGCACGTCACCCCGGGCCCAGGGTCCGACGGGGTGCTCTGGCTGCACGGATGAGCCCTGTCTGGGGAGAGGGCTCCCGGGCGGGGCCTCGGCCCCACGCGGACGCCGCCGAGACTCAGCGTCCTGCTGCGGACCTGCTGTCCGTGGTGCACAGGGCCGGCTGGGAGGGGGCAGGGCTGGCTGAGACCCCAGCCCGCTGCCCCCCACAGGGCTGGGGCCCCCAGGCTGAAGACCCTGCTCCGCTGTTCTCTGCCCTCGCAGGCCCTCTGAGGGTCACAGGAGTCACAGGTCTCACCGGGGAGGTGTCACCAGGGAGGTGACACCCCTGTCCTGCCCCTCTGCGGCCCTCGGCCCGCGCAGCACGGTGCGGCGTCGCGGGGTAAGAGGTCGTGTCTCCGCAGGCTCCGCCCGCCCCTCGTCCTCCGGTCAGCGGCCGCGTCCTCTACCGGCGCTGCGGGACGTGGGTCTGTGTTTGCGGAGGAGCGAGCCGAAGACACGGAGTGTAGGAGCCCCCTGGGGCCTGGGACCGAGTGCGGGAGTCCCTGCGTGTCACAGGCATGGACACTGTCATTCTGCCACCTCCCGGCCCCTCCCCGTGACACCTGTGACTCCCCGATGACACCTGTGACTCCCAGGGCATCCGGGGCACGTTTTGTGGTGGAGACTTCGATGGGCAGGGGCCACGGAGCCGCCCGCGGAGGAAGCGGCGTCCAGGCTGACGCGGACCGCAGCGCCCTGGCCTCGGGCGCTGAACAGCTGCGGCCGGTCCTGCTGACCTGGGCGCCTTCCTGGACGCGGACCCAGCAGTGCGTCACGGACGAATGGGCAGGGGGACCGTCCAAGTCATGCTGCGTCCTGCCCACATCCCTCCAGGCGCCTTTCTCTTGACCATCCCTGGCTCGCCACTCCGCCCTGGCTCCCCCCCCAGCGCTCGCTGACGGTCACCCCGCCTTGCCTGCTGCCCGTGCCCAGTCCGCGCCCCCCCCCCACGGCCCAGTCCGTCCCACCCACGGCCCTGCCCGGGCCTGAGCCCGCGCTCTGCCAAACACCGCAGAGCGGGGGCTTCATTCGAGGCCCTGAGTGGGCTGCAGCCCTGGGAGCCCCGACAGGAAGTCAGTGGAGGGCTAAGGCGGGGAAGGGAGGGGCCTCAGCATGGACCTCCCACCCCCCACCGGACCCAGCCGCGGGTCCCTCGTTTGAAAGATTGGGGCGAACTTTTAAAAATGCACAGAGATATTTGGAATGGCAACTCGTGTCTTGGAAGGTAAACCAGAGAGGAGCCTGGTTTGACTATCCTGCCCACACCCTCCTGCCACCTGCCACCTGCCACCCCTTAAGTACCCTTCATGGGGGATGAGGGATGGGCAGGCTCACAGGCCCCTTTGGTGTCTGCTGCTGGACCAGCCCAGGCTTGTTCGACTCCAACCACGGCCTTGCCAGCTTCCAAGTGCCCCATGGGCAGAAACCTAAGTGCCCCTGACAGGCTGGGCGTCTCTCGTGTGACACCCCCTGTCTCGGGCCCCAGTGCCTGCGGCCGCTGTGCCCAGAAAGCCTCACTAGACAGATGGACAGGAGCTGCGAAACGCACACTCCCCGCGCGAGCTCAGCCCCTGCCCACTGCGGGCCTGGGCGCCCTGTCAGGCCGTCCGCCTCCTGCACCCCGGGGCCTGGCACCTGGCATGCGGATGGCGACCTAGGCAATGGGCATGCACTGTAAGCCCCGTCTCAGCCCCGGGAGCCTGTCCTGACTTCTGGGACCCTCAGATGTCCCGCCTACGAGGCTGAGGTGTGAGGCACTGTGCAGAAGGCTTTGGGGTACACAGGGGGACAGGGGCAGAGCTGGCAGTTTCCAGGAACCCTCTGGTCTAGGACAGTCCCCCGGGCCACCAGGGCATCTGCCCTCAGGCCCCTCAGCCCCGACTCCTCCTAGCCTGGCTTCTCCTGCCTCACTCCGCTCCCCACAGAGCTCAGGTCCCAGCAGAATGGGCCACGGGGCCCGTGGACTCGTGGACACAGTGGGCCAAGCCAGGGAGATGCACCTCACGGTCCCACAGAGGCTGGAGGCTCAGCCTGGGGACACTGCGTGGTGGGGGAGAACGGACGCACCCCGGAACGATGCACCTGACATGGTGTCCCAGACACCGGGGAGCACGCTCGGTCCGTCCCATTGCACACACGCACAGACGCATACACACGTGCATGCACACCACGCTCACACACATGCACACACGCCCCACTGCATTAAGTGTAATCACATCACACACCCGAGACTGTGCTGCGTGGAGTTTCGCAGTTTTTGTTCCATTTTTATGCCTGCGGCTCGGTCACACCTGGGTCCCTCGTACGCTGTCTGCTTCTTTGCTTGGTGACGCGGCGGCCTGCTGTGTAAGTCGCCCCCTCCCTGCCTGGCTCCCCGCTGATCTTATTTCTCAGGAACAAATACTCCGGGTGGGAAGTCCGCTGTAAGGTTTTGTGTATTTTTAATTTAAATACATATTTCCGGATGGCTTCTCAAAAGAGCAGTTTTAACTCGCATCTCCTGCAGTAACACATGGATACTCTTTCCGTTAGATCCACCCAAACGTGTTGCCTTCCTGATTTTTGCCCGGTGGGGAGGTGATTTTGTATCTCCTTATTAAAATACCTAGCATGTTCTGGCTACTTGTGACTTTGCGTACTTTACACACATTTTTGGCCATTTGGGAAAACGTTCTATTCGATGCCTATCCATATACTTTGCCTAATTTTCTCTTATTTGTCTTTTAAAAGTCAAATTGAAAAGCCCTTCGTAGGTTATAGCTGTTAACCGTCTACCCGCTCTCTGCACTGAAAATGTTTCTCCATCATTTTTCATTTGAGTGACTGTCACGTTACACACTTGTCGAAATGTAGTCACATTGTTCCTTTATCGTTTTTTTCTTCAATTGCTTCATAGTTGCTACTATTCCTTAAAAACGTTTGCCTGAACCATAGGGTATACATACACTATGGTATAATTTTCTTCTGAGAACGCATTCTTTCATTTTTAAGATTTTTAGCACCTGACGCATCAGCCATTTATTTCCGCGTGTGCGACGAGCCAGCAGCCGGTGTGTGGGCTCCCACGGAGGCAGGCAGGAGTCAGCACCCTGTGAGGAGGGCGCCCTTCCCGGGGGCTGGCCCTCCGCTCCTCTGTCCCCACCATCTCGAAGCTGTAATGTCTGTAAGGCCAGGTCCCCTTGGTTTTATTCTTCATGGTTTTCTTGATTTCTTATAGACAAGTATTTTCTTACACACCTTTTCGATCTCTTTATCCAAATTAACCACACGCACGCACGCGCGCACACACACACTGAAGTTCTGTTTGGAATTACCTTCGAGTTTTATGGGAATTTGCGGGGGTTTGGGTTTTTCATTTTATCGCATCTTCGGGCCGAGCACTTGGCCAGGGGAGAAGGGGCTCCCGCGGGCCACGGAGTCTGCAGAGGCCGCAGGGCCTGCGGCATCCGCTCCAGCTCATGGTTCCGGCCGGCGGGGCGGCTGCCAGCCCGGATTGATCATTAAGCCGCGCATCTGCCTCCTGAAAGATAAATTCCAACACTGCTGAGGTTTTCTATTTCACTTAACTAAAGTTGAGCACGGAGAGGAACAATTTAAACGCACCTGAGGCAACCCAAAATATTATCCATCAAAAGTCTCCCATCCAATCCTCCCACACATTCATCAAAATGTCAGTTATTGCAAGTACGGTTTTATCTTATTAATGCTAATTTCTCCCATGGAAAGACTGGCGATTTTACCCTTCAGTGGCTGTCAGGGAGCTGGAAGAGACGCCTTGCATTCTAATTCAGCAGGCCGCCGTATTTACTGTCAGCTTATGGACAGCCAGCTGCCAATTTCCTCACTTCTTGGCGTGGAGAGCCTTCGGTGGCGGGGGCTGGGAGCAGTCCCTGGGGAGTGGAGGCCGGGCCAGTCAGCTCAGGGTGTTTCTGCCTGGCCCGTCCCCTCCGTGTGGTGTTCCGACCCGACAACGGCTCATTCCTCATTGCCACTGAGCCCAGTGGTCCCCTCGCCCCCCGCAGGACTGCTCATTCAGTGGAAGTTGTCCAGTCCCCACAGCACGTCTGGGTGTGCTGTGCTGTGTGTGTGGGAACAAATGCCACCTCACGGTGACAGCCATTCCCTCGACAGTCCTGGGGCCCTGAAATGCCATCTCCTGCATTCCCTCACTCTGGGTGTCAGGCCCCGGGAGGCACCCAAACCTGAAGACCGGCAGTACATGGGGAGATGGGCAGATGGGGAGCTGGGGTGCACAGACGGGGCGGCCCCTGGGCGGCGTGGGTGGGTTTCGGGGTCTCAGGGCCACCCCCAACTCCCCCTTCCCTAACTCTCCCTGTGGCTCAGGATTCCAGCAGCTCTGTGTACAGAGATGATTCGAAGACTCAGAAGTCAAGAACCCCCTGGGTGGGTGTGCCCGGGAGCGGCCAGTCAGCAGAACTGGAGGAAACGTGGTCAGCATAGAGGCCACGGACGGACAAAGGGCGGGGAGAGGCGGGCGCTGATGAGTGTCCTGAAGGCAGGACACCGGGCGGAAAAGGCCACCTAACGCGTGCCTGGTGCCTCGTGACCAGAAAAGGAACCTGAGTGGCGTCGCACCATGGCACGCGGCAGCTCGTCGTGATGCTGGCTACCTTATTATCCGCGTGGAAACCCGGTGCTGGGAGGCGGGGACAGCCACAGTAAAGCCGACAGGACGTGGCCATAACTGGTGTGAGAGTGCGAACGGACCCCCGGGCGTCAGCGGGCAGGACGGCGGCCCCTCGTAGAGCCGTCCCCTGTAACGCGCAGGGGAGGGCGGGCTCGCTGCTCGCGGGGCACCACGTTTGTCAGAGTGTTCCCAGGGTGGAAGGCGTTCGAGAGAGAAATGTCTGTTTCACGAAATGTCAGCAATTTGAAACTCACAGGGTTGGGAAAGGAATTGCCTCCAGACCCTTAATATCAAGAAATGGGATTGAAACACTTTTATTAGCAAACAAACAAAAACGATAAAACCCCGTGGTTGGATAAAGCCACTCAGGTGAGGGTGTGGCTTTTCTTTTCAAATTGGAGATTCTCCAGGAAACCAAATAAAGTACAGAAAGAAAGAGCGAGAGGGAGACGGATGGACGGACATGGAGAAGCAGAGACGGACATGAACCCGTGCCTGCCTTCGGGGGCCCTGGGGTCTGCCCGCCACTCCTGTGTGTCCCACGTCACACTCACATGTGATCTGGTGGGAGGTGGGCCACGCTGCATAGGTGATGGGGTGGACGTGGGGGACAGGGTCTCCGTCACAACGCCGAGGAGGGACCTGAGCACAGGGGAGGCGCCCCCGACCTCGGCCACGCTGCTGAAACCCCGCCGGCCTCCTGGTTGGGGGTCGGGGCACTGTGAGCAGCAGGCACCCGGGGAGAGCCGCAGAGGGCGGGGTGCCTGCCAAGGGCCTGGCTGTGCGCTCCGAGCGCGTTGAGGCCACACTGCGGAGTCCGCATGTGGAGAGTGGTGCGGGGGGGGGGCGTGGGCCAGGGGCGACAGCCACCAGGGGGCGCCCCCTCCCCGTCCGTCCTCGTCTGGCGGGTGTGGCGGACGGTTGTGACAGCCACCAGGGGGCCGCCCCACCGCCCCGTCCGTTGCTCGTCTGCAGAACCGCTCTGGGCGCGGTGTCATCGGGACTCGCCTCAGGGCCTCCGGCTTCTCTGGCTCAGCTCCGAATTCCGCCCCCGCTCGGTCCCCCCCCACGTCGCCCCACAAACATGCAGCAGACGCCGGCAGGACGAGGCCGCCAGCCTTCCCTGGCAGAGCGTCGTCCGAGGGCTTGCGCTTCGGAACGGCCCACCGGGCCTGCTTTCTGCTCTGGTTTGGGGTGGTCAGAGAAGCCCGGGCGGGGGGAACAGGGGACGGAACGGCCTCCACCGGGTCTTCCAGTGGCTTTCCCACGTGTTCCCCAGGAAGCTTCGTGGCCTGACAGTGCGCGCCACCCCCCCGCCAGCGGTCACCCCAGCAGGCCCATCCCCTGTGCACTCGCCGACAACTGTCTTAGCTGCTCTGAGGGTACAGCGGCCCCCCTGCACGGATCAGCGTTTGGGGACCTCCCGGAGAGGCGGCGAGCAGCGGGTCTTCCTGGGCGGGGCGAGGCGCGCGGCTCCTGCGCTCCTGAGCGCTCACCGAGGCCTCTGGTTCGCGGCCGCGGTGGAATGAAACTGCGATTCTTGCCGAAGTGACAGCAAACGTGGCCTTTTCCATAGTTCCCTGTTTCCCTTTATTCTGATGTTTTTATCTTTAAGGAACAGCCACATCCCCGTGGTCTGAGCAAACGTTCCCTCCCCTGGCCCTCGGAAAGGCGAGGAAGGACTTGGGGAGACGGGCCTCGCTGTTGCTCATCACGGAAAATGGACCCGCTGAGGACAATGAAATTCAAATGTCCCGAAGAAGGCCCCAAACGTTGGCAGCCTGCCAATTTTGGGGACATGGGTGGCTCTGGGGACGAGGGGAGGGTGGACCGAGCCCCTCAGCACTGTGTCTTCACAAAAGGGTCTGACTTGTTCTAATTAGTCAGCTCGATAAAATAAGCAATTTACGCTTTCTCCCCAAAATGTCCCAGCTGCTTCGCGCGCGAAGGCTGGGATGTGGCCATCCACATGCACACATGGACCCCGGAAAGACAGTCGTGAGGTCACATTGTAGGTGTCAGGGGCCGACTGTGTGCAGCGGGGGTGGGGGAGACCCGTCAGAGCCCCGGGACTGGGCCACTGGGCGCTCCCTGCATGGGGCACCTCTCCGGAGGCACGTGATGCGGCCGGGTGCAGGGGTGCGCAAGAGACGGGGGCCGGCCGGGCCGGGACAGGGCGGGGTGCCTGCTTGGCTCCCAGCCTGGCTGGGGGACAGGTGCACCGAGGCCTCACGGTGCCTCCCGGTTCTGAAGTCAGCGGGAAGAGGACACAGATGGCCCGAGTGGACCAGAGCACGGAGTTTCCGGGCGAGGCCGAGTGAGTCACAGGAGGGACTGGAGGCCCAGGGGGTGCACTGCGGGGTGGGGGTTGCGCAGGCTTGGGAGGGGTGGCGGCCCCGTGTGGGGAGACCGCTGGGGGCCATGCCGCAGACGCACAGCTGGCCCCGGGGGCAGCGGGTCAGGGTGGGCAGTGGCCACCGGGACCGCCCAGGGTGGAGTCCGCTGACCGCAGGCGCTCTCCAGGCCTGTCCTCCGAGACCACAGGTCTGTAAGGGGCTGGCGGTCCCTGTCTAGGGACGCAGCAGGCTTCCAGAACATGCATGAAGCCACAGCCAAACCACGACTCTCTCATCGTGAGCCTGAGTCACCGACCACGGGCCACACGTTCAGGATGCTAGCCGAGGTGTCAGGATTCGCCGGATCCCCCACCCCGTGCCCACCAGACGGGCCCTCAACTGGGCCACGCCAGGGGCAGGTGTCCTTAGCAAAGCACGGGGGGGGGGCTGGGCAGCTCGGTCAAGCAGAGCCTGTGGGGACAGTGCCCCGCAGTGTCCCCGTGGGGACAGGGCCCCGCAGTGTCCCCACGCGATCGTTCTGACACCCTCAGCTCGGAGCTGAGGAGTGGCACCTGGACAGGACACGCTCAGGCCCAGGAGTGACCCAGCAGAGCGTGGGGCCAGGGAGACGGGGAGTGAGTCAGAGGCTGCTGCAGGACAGGAGGCTGGGGGAGGGACAGCCCGAGGAGGGGTGGAACGGGGCTCACGTGGGCTCAGTGTGGGGCCCCTCTGTCCACCCTGGGGCTAAACCCCGGTTGCCTCCCCAGACCCCCGAACCGATGTGCACAGGGGAAGGTGCAGTGGGCTGGGCCAGCGAGAGAGGTGACGACGCCCAGCCACTGTCCCACACGCCTGGGGCCTCCGGTACCGGGGGCTGGAGTCCCCACCCCTGCCATGGGGTGCCGTGGTCATGCCATGTCACAGGTGCCAGGCCTGACACGTTTGGGGGCCTCAGTGGCTGCCTCGCAGAGGGTGGGTTTCCGGCTCCTGACAGGACACCCCGGCCCCTTCCTCCGACTCCCCCAGTACCTCCCGACCCCCCTCGGCTGCGACTGAAGGAGCATTAACCGGGACAGTTCAGCCTTCCCCAGGCACAGCGACAGGAAATGCGCCTGCCCCTTGGTGGAAGGACCTATAGGGCTTCCCCGGAACCCTATAAATTACCCCCAAAACAGCCTGTCTGTGTGTGTGACACTGATTTCGCAGGTTCCCCGAAAAATCTTCCCACATGAATCACGTTTGTAACCACCTTTGCTGGGTGGGTGGAGAAGGATGAGCTGGCCTTCCACGAGGCACCTCCGCCTGTCCTCCCCCCTCACCTGTCCTCCCCTCCTCCCCCCCACTCCCTGTCCTCCCCCTCCCCCCACGTGTCCTCCCTCCCCCCTCACTGTCTCTCCCCCCACCCTCACCTGTCCTCACCTCCCCCACCTCACCTGTCCTCCCTCCCCTCCCCTGTCCTCCCCTCCCCCACCTCCTCCTGTCCTCTCCCTCCCCCCACCTCACCTGTCCTCCCTCCCCCACCTCACCTGTCCTCCCCTCCCCCACCTCACCTGTCCTCCCTCCCCCCTCACCTGTCCTCCCTCCCACCTCACCTGTCCTCCCTCCCCCCTCACCTGTCCTCCCTCCCCCACCCCACGTGGGTCCACCGGTTCCTCCCGTGCCCCTGCCTGACTTCCCTTGCCCCCAGCCCCGGCCCCCAGCCCTGCTGTCTGAGGCGTCTTGGCTGCACGGTCGTGTCGGTTAAGGACCAGAGGTGTCTCCGTTTCCTCCCTCACTGAGAGTTCCCGACCTGGCAGGTGGAAATGCCTTCCCGGGCACAGGGAGCATTTAGATGAGGCCCAGGGACCCAGGACAGCTCAGACTCGTCCTGGCACAGAGGGGCACTGAGCCCCCAGGGACTCCCGAGGGCAGAGACGCGGAAGCCGCGGTGTCTTCATGGCCCTCTGTGGAGACGTGTGTCTTCAGACGGGACGCACCGCCGGCTTTGTGGTTCCCCGGTCTGGGAGGAGGCCTGGCGTGCTCCGAGGTGCCTTTGCCTTCGGGGAACCCTGTGTGGGCGGAGGGCGGGGCACACGGGGAGGCGGGCTCGGGCTGTCCCCAGATCCCAGCGGCCACTCGGGGCTCAGAGGAGGAGGGTGTAGGAGGGAGGTGGGCAGGGCACTTGGGGGGGTACCCAAGCCTGGGGCCCAACCCCGGCACTCCTGGCCTTGGGGGCGAGTGGGGCCTGGGGACAGGCGGGGTCCCCAGGCACGGTTGCCGCTTCGGTGGCGGTCCCGTGGGAGGGATTCCGTTTTGTGAGTCACCGGTGTGATTTTTAGTTAAGAGAGACGCTTGCTCCCACAGACAATCCTCCGGCAGGGGGGACAGTCTCTCCAGAGACCATGGTGCCAGGTGAGCAGGAGGACCCGCAGCTGCTGGGCACCCTGGTCGCTGCGAGGGCGGCCGCAGAGTGGGCCTGAGCGCGTGCGGCCCTCTGACCCGGCGGGTGGACCAGCTGGCCGGGCCCCCAGCGCCCCGAGGGACGGCGGGTCCCTGCGCGGTGGCCGTGGGCATCGGTGTCCGTGCCCCCGAACCTGCGTGTTCGCTTCTCCAGGATACATGCTCGAGGCCGGGGCCGTCTGATAATTGCGACCCTAGATTTTGGAGAAACTGCCGACCCGGCGGTTTGAGCAGCCTTGTTCGTCCTCGCCCACGTCAGCACTCGGAGCCGCCAGTTCTGTTCTGCTTGTTTTTTAACCATTCCGAAGGGTGCCCGTGCTGGCTCTCGGTGGCTTTCCTGTGCCTTCCCTCGGTGGCCGGCGCCTGACCGTCTTTTCCCGTGCCTCTTTGCCTCTGCACACGCTCTTCGGTGGACTGTTCACGTCTCGTGAGCGCCCCCTCTCTCACTGGGCTCTTTGCTCGTGTGTGCGCTTGCTTCTGGCGTTACGCGGCGCGCTCGTCCCGGCTCCTGACGTCAGCGCGCGGGCGACACGCGGCTGCGCGCGACCCCCGGAGCTCGCGGCTCGCGCCGTGTCTCTGCCCTCCTCGCTCGGACGCGCGCAGGGGAAAGTTTTTCAACTTTCGCTGAGGTTCCATTGACGAACGTCCCCTTTTGGGATCATGCTTGGTCGGGGCGAGGAGTGTTTGCTTAGCCACGGAAGCTCTTTGTCAAAAGTCAGCGGAGCAGGTTCGCGCGGCGCTGTTCCTGGACGCTCTAGTCCGGCCCGTGATCTTTCCTCTCGCCCCATCGTTCTGCTGACCGGAGCTGCACAGGAAGCTAGCTATCCCATCGGTAGCACGATCCCCACCGTGTTATTATTCATCGTCAAGATTAATTTAGCGAATCTAAGCCCTGCGCCTTTCCATATCAGTTTAAAAATAACCCTGCTGCGTTTACAAGAAACTTCACTGGGATTTCGATAGACATTGCGTTACCCCTAAAGACCAGTGGGAAGGGGGAGGGCATTGAGATCTCTCCCGCGTTAAGTCTGACGATCCGTGAGCGTGGTTCGCCTCTCCCTTTCTTTAGGTCCTTGCATCCGCATCTTTGAAAAATGCAGCGTGTGGAGTCTGTATGTTTTTTACTCAGCGTCTGCTAAGGTGACGTGTTTGATTTTCTTTGGAGCGACCGTGACTGGTGATGGACATTTCCTCACGCTCCATTCGTATATAGATCCGCGAATGGTGTATTTAGAGCCAATCATGTCATCTACACATGGCGTTACTTTTACTTCCTCCTTCCCAACCCGGGGGCCCCGTTCCCCCTCACGCCTCATCCACGTGGCTAGCACTGCGTTCGTGGCGAGAGGACCCCTTTGCCTCGCTCTCGGTCCTGGGGAGGGGCGCGCTCAGCACCTCGGCCCGAGGTGGCACAGATGCAGGCCGCCGCGAGGCCCTCAGTTCCTGCCTCGCGCGAGGCTCTCTCCGGAAAGCGTGCTGTGTTCTGTCGGGAGCTTTTCCTCTATCTGTATCCGTCACAATAGGACCCTTCTTCTCCGGCTTGTCGATATGGTGGATTCCCCTGGTTGACATTCAGGCGTCACCTACCTGCAGTGAGCCCCTCTCGATCAGGATGCGTGAAGGTGTCTGTGCGTCGTTGGGTACTTCGTTGCAGAGTTTTACATGTAGGTTCATGAGCAATATCGGGTTTCTTTTTCTGTTCTTCCCTTGCTTAGTGTCCGTATTAAGCCTTATTGGCCTGATACGAGGCGTCGAGATCCGTCCCCTCCTGTTTCGTAGGAGATAGTGTGGAAAATTGGCATTAAGTTTTCTTTAAGCATTTGCCAGAATTCTCCAGCGAAACTGTTTGAACGTAGATTCCTTCCTCACATTCGGTTTTCACGGGCCCCAGGACTATTGAGGTTGTCTATTTCCTTTTGCTTCTGCTTGGGAATTTGCGGCTTCGAGGACTCGGTCTTCGGAGAGGCCGCGTGAGAGAGTGTGAGGTTGTTTCTGGTGTCCCTTTACTGTGCCTTTCGAAGGCTTCAGGCCCTTTCAAAGCAGTGACATCGGCCATTGCACCTCTAACACTGGTGATTTGTCCTTCACTCTTTTTATTTTTTTCAATCTTGATACAGATTTACCAGTTTCATTTCTGTTTTAAAAGAACCAGGTTTCCGTTCAGTTGCTTTTCTCCATTGTTTGCCTGTTTTCGATGTCATTGGTTTCTGCTCTATATCATGTCCTTCCTTCTGCTCATGTTGGGTTTATTTGCTCTTCTTTTTCTAGATTCTTGATTATTGATTTGAGACCTTTTTTTCCTGCTTATTATGTAATCATGCAGCATCATAAATCATATTTCTGCACTGACTTAACTGAATCCCCCAATTTTGGTATGTTGTTTTTCGTTTCACTCGGGTCCCTGTATTTTTTAAATTTCCTCTGAGAGATGCTCTTTATCCTCTTTATTATTTAGAAGTGTGCTATTTTATTTCCACCTGTTTAAAGATTTATTTTGTGGCTCACTTAGAGTTTGATTCAGCGAGCTCACTCGGCTCGATGTCAGTACTTTTAAATTTGTTCAGGTTTATTTTACGGCCCGGGATGTAGCCGACGTCGGTGAACATTCCTTGAGCACCTGAAAAATAATGGGCATTCTGCGGCTTTTATATAATGTCCATATACGTCCATTATTTCGTTTTCTGGCTGTGTGCTCAGACCGCCTACGTCCTCGTTCACATTCCATCTTATAGCACTGCCACTCGCCAGAAGGCCATTGCCAGCATCTCCAGGACCACCTACGAATTTTTCTTTTCTCCTTTCAATTCCATCAGTTCTTTAAAAAAAAAAAAAAATTTTTTTTACGTGGTAAAATACACAGAAGATAAAATGTACCATCTTAGTCCTTTCCGAGCGCACCGTCCAGCAGCGTTGAATGCCGTCACGCTGGTTCGCGGCCACCACCCGCCTCCGCGTCTCTTTCCCTGTCGCAAAGCTGAGACTCTGCACCTGTCAGGCGACCCCGCCCCCGGCTCCGGCAGCCACAGCTCCGTGACTCTCATGGGTTTGTCTCCTGGGTTTGAAGCTTCACTGTTTGCTGTGCACAGGTGTTAGACTGTCACGCCTTAATAAAGTGATCCTCGTGTCGGTATGCAATGACTCATTATTGCTAGTAATTTTCTTGGTTCTGAAGTCACTTTATTGGCTATTCAGAGAGACACAGTGTTTTTTTTTTTTACCTGATGTCTGCCTGGCATGTGGTTTCCGCCCCTCACTTCCAACTCGGTGACTGCGGAAGGCGTTTCTTAGAAGCGGGCTACGGTTGGATCGTGTGCTTTGTTTTGCATTATTTACTCTGCAAATTTTACCTGATTTTAAATATATGTATTTAAACTATTTACATTTAAGGAATGATTGATAGGTTGGCACCTAAGTCTGCCATTTTGTCATTTTCCATTTGTTTTATTTCATCTTATTCCTCGGCTCTCTTGCCTCATCTTCCCAAGACACTGGATTTTGTTTTAATTTATTTATGGTGGTTTTAGTGTTATCTTTCTGTAAGGGTTTCTCTGGATATGTCGATACACATTTGCGACGCTTGAGGGTCTCCTGGTACCAGCTCCAGTGACGAGTGGAGTCCTCGCTGATGCGCAGGCCCTTTTATCTCGGTCACTTTTAACTGTCACCGGCGATTAGCAGGTGTTGTCATTCTGCTTTCGCCGCCGGATATCATGTAGGAGAGTCTATCGCACGCGCCCATGTTCCTGCTCTTCTCTTCTGAGGGGTGCTCCCCCACCCGCCCACTGTTCCGTTTCCGCCCGAAGAACTTGCTCAGCCCGTCTTCGGGGGACAAACTGTTGTAGTGTTCCTTCAGCTGTGAGTGTTTCTGTTTCTCCTTCCTCCCCAGAGGGTAGCCGGCCGGGAGCAGAACCATTTCCAAGTCTGTCAGCGACCGAGCAATGTCGTGTCACCGGCGTCTGGCCTCACAGGTTCAGATGAGGAATCGTCACCCGGACGCGGGTCCTTCTACAGGTGACTCTGCCACATCCCTTGGCTGGTTTCAAGACGCTTCTCTTTCCCATTACTTCTCAGAATCTTAGCCATCAAGTTCGTGAACGTGGGTTTCCTTCGGTTTCATCGGTGCCCGGCGTGGCTCCTGTGGGTCTGCCCATTTGTGTCTTTTTGCCCAATTTGGGAAGATCTCAACCATTATTTCTTTGGCTATTTTTCTTCCTCCTTGTCTCTGGGACCAGGATGATAAGAATGTTGGCTCTTTTGTTATTTTCCCACAGGTCCCAGAGGCTCTGTTCGCTTCTGGTTTCTGTCGATTTCTCTCTTGTGCTGCGATGGCGTGAATTCCATTGTCTGCCCCAAGTTCACGGACTCGGTTCTCGTTATCTCTCCCTGGCCGCCGCGCTTGTTTGTGTTTGCTCCTGGGTTCCCCTCTGGTCCTTTGTCCTAGCCCCTGTCTCGTTGTTGAGATCCCGTATTCCTTCGTGTGTTTCAAGAGCATCTGTCATTGATCGTTGGAGCGGTTCCACGATGCCGACCTTAACATCCTCGTCCGACGGGTCCAGCGCCTGGCTCGCCGCGGCGTGGGGCGGTTCTCTTCTGTCACTCACGCCGTGCCTCTCCTGGCTCTCGGTATCAGGGGCGCTTTGGTCGCGTGCGGGGCGTTTGGTCTGCAATACAAGGCGACGCTGGCCCCGTTGACAGTTTTTACTTTAGCAGGCGGGAGCCCTGTCTGTGTTCAGCGTGCGGGTCCCCAGCAACCCGTGTCCCGCGGTTACAGTGACGGAGTGACCTTCAGAGTCCTCGCTGTGTCACTCCGGACTTCCTGGTTGGTCTGGCCCAGTGGGGCTCACGCTGGTTCTTGCTGGTGCTGCCTGGGGAGGGGGAGCATTTCCAGGCCAGGCCGTGCCCTCCCTTGCCCTGTGAGTGCGGGCAGCGCCCTTATAAAACGAGGCCCCAGAGAGCCGGCTCACTCTCCTTCTGCCTCGTGAAGACACAGGGGGCCCTCGGCGGACCCCGACCCGGGACTTGCAACCCCCAGGAACTGCGAGGAACCGTTCCTGCAGGGTAAGCCCCATCCGCGGTGTCTGTGACAGCGGCCTGCGCCCAGACCGCGGGGGTGGACGCCGCCATCAGTTACACCACTTCCCGGATGAAACAAGCAGAAGCTCTTGCCCCGAGTCCACTCAGAGGCTCAGAGACACAAAGTCAGTGCACACCCTTTGCAGCCTGGCGGGGAGGGCCCTGCCATGTGGGGACAGCACCCTGTTCCCACACTGACGAACGGGCTCACAGCCCGTCACTCCACATGGCCCCCGAGGCCCCCTGAGGGTCAGAGGCAAAAGACCCTGGGGACCAGGTCTGAACAGATGGGAAGGACAAACCCAGCCTCTGTCCCGGACTCTGCAGGGCTTCGGGGACCGCTGGGAGCTGGGGGCTCTGCCATTGCCCCCAGGGGGCTGGGCTGCTGCCTCCTGGGGGACCCCCCCCCCAGCTCCTGCCCCGTTCTGGGCTCGGCACCTGCACTGGCTCTGACTGTGTTGACGGATGATCCTGCCCCGTGTGCTGCTTGCCTGTGTCCTCTCTGCGTCCAGAGCCCACCCGTGTCGCTGCGAAACTTATGATTCCAAATCGATCACACCTGCAGGCTCCAAGTGGCCAGCATTCCGGCGGGGGTGGGGGGGGCACTGTGGCAGCCACCGCAGTGAGAATTCCGCCTTCCGGCCACCGTCCAGGTGGCAGGTGCTGGCGTAGGCGGCTGGTGCCGAGGACGACACCGGTTAGCAGTGTCGCGGGGAGAACCAGCCACGGGGGACAAGTTACAAGATGTTCCTGTGAAATGCCTTTCAGGGAGAAGGTCAGACTTGGCACGTGAACGACCCTCGTGTGCACGGCGAGCGTGCCCTGCTCCCCCAGCGAAACTCTCAGCTGAGCAGGAAACATTTTCCCAGCGAGCCATTTCCTAAAACAGCCCATTTCGTGTGGCTCC
This sequence comes from Eonycteris spelaea, assembly GCA_003508835.1. Lineage (NCBI taxonomy): Eukaryota > Metazoa > Chordata > Mammalia > Chiroptera > Pteropodidae > Eonycteris > Eonycteris spelaea. The sequence goes on from PUFA01000427.1 coordinate 250,941, forward strand.
AAGCCTCGCCAGTGACCGCTGAGACAACGGGCTGTGGTTTAGCGTTCAGATTTGAAATCACCCCCTGAGGGCCGCAATGACACGGCCAGCGAGGCCCTGGTGAGGAGGCCGGCGGCACTGTGACGTCTCAGAGCTGACAGCAGCCGGGTCTCCTCCCAGATGCAGGGACGGCCTGGCTCCTCCTCCCTGCGGCCTCAGGGCGCGTCCCCTCGGTGCTGAGCTCCGGAGGACTCGGCAGGTACTGGCCCACTCCCCAGCAAAGGTCTGCAACCTGGCACGAGTCTGGGGTCCTGGTCAAGACCTCTTCCCAGACCCGTCTTCACTCCCACCTCTGCTTTCCCAGGACACCCCAAACTCCTGCACGGCAGCCACCAGCCGCTTTCGTCAGTCCAGGGGGTCCCGCAGCAAGGCCTCTGAGCGGGGCAGGCAGCGGGGGACCCACGCCAAGCAAGGAGGCGCCGCGAGCTCCAGGGGGCCGGCGCGGGCGGAGTGACTGGGTCGTCAGGGAGCCTGGGTGTTCTGGGTGACAAAGGGAGCCCCGATCCCACTCACTGAGAGCCTGGAGCGTCACACGGCCCCAGGAGGGACCTAATTCAGCTCCAGGCAGACGCATCAGGCCCCAGACCCGGTGACAGGACTGAGACTCTGCTCGCCGCCCCATCCCGCCCGGCGGGCCTCTGCGGCCCTGTCCGCGCTTCGCCGGCCACTCCGGGAACCGGCTGGCGCCCCGCCCCGCGTGCCAGAAGCGGGAACCCGCAGTTCCGGTGCGGGTCTCGTCTGCGCTCTGCTGGGCGCTGCGTAACACGCGCGGGCCGGGCGAGCGGCAAGTTTGGTGACCGGGCAAGCGGGTGGTGGGGTCTGGAGACGGCTTTCCAGGGCTGGGGAGCTTTTCCACCCACGGCGCAGCAGGCGGTCTCTGAGGGGCCCCCGGGAGCCCCGCCGCGGTGCCCAGGCCGGAGGCGGCCGCGGCGTGGGGCAGGGTCTTTGCGGGGGAAAAGGAGGTTCGTGGTTCCGCGCAGGCGCTGTGCAGCCCTGATGCGCGCCCCTGTGAGGGGACGGCAGTGGGCACCATGGACTGACGCTTGGGGTGCCACGGTGCCTCCAGGGACGGCGGGTGGCACCTCGCTGTCTGCCAGAGGACCTCGGCGTCGCTGGCGTTGGGTGTTTCCCAGCATCGGCCCAACGGGCTGGGAACGTGTCGCGGTGAGAAAGGCAAGGTCGCTAGCAGAAGGGTGTGGACGCGAGCAGGGACCTAACTCTGGGAGCCAGGGCGGCGGTGCGGATGGCCCGAAGATGCTGGAGGAGCCGCAGACCAGCCCGCCTCCATCCTCACGCATCCGGCTCGCCCACCAGCCCTCGTCCGGGAGTCCACCGGCTCCAGCCAGCCCTGCGGCGGGCGGGCCCAGGGGTGGAACCGCACGGGAAACGGGGACCTTTGCTCAGAGGGGCAGCCTCCGGCTTACAGATGACGTGCAAGGACTTGGGGCAGGGATGCCGCTGGCTCGCCTGAGCCAGCCTCTCTTCTCCTCCTCGTCTCTTCCTCCTCGCTCGCTCGAAGTCCTACGTGCTCCAGGCTCGCACCCCTGGGTGGCCAGCGGCGGGGGCGGGGGTTCTGGGGACACAGCGCCACCCGGCACACAGGCCCCCCTTGTTAAACGCAGCAAGACACCAAGGTGCGAAGCTTCTTTCTTTCATGCTCTCTCCTCCTGCAAGCGGATTTTACTCGCCATTTGACAAGTGGGGCCTCTGGGGTGCCGGGCCCTCGCTCATCGCCTCCCTGTTGACGCCCCGCCCCGGCCTGGCCCGCCCCTCCCTGTCGACGCCCCGCCCCGCCCTGGCCCCGCCCCTCCCTGCTTCGCCCCGCCCCTCCTGCTCACGCAGCCCCACCCGCTTCCTTTGCCCTGGTTGGCCTCTCGCTGGACGCCCGGCTGCTGGGAGGACCCACCAGGATTCCGCGCTCATGGGCTGTCTGCAGGTGCAGCTTCGAGGGGCAGTGGGCACGCACGCTGCTAGTGCCTCCTCGCCCACGTGCGGCCCTGTCATCCCATTGGACCTCACAAAGTACAAGTTCAAGGATGAAATTATCCAGACTCTCAGGATGACAGCAGAGCTTTGGGCCAAGTGCGAGCGCTCCCTGGCTGTGCACAGGTCCCCACTTACGGAGCCGGCCCTTCGTGTCCTAGGGGAGGTGCCTGGTGCAGGAGGAAGGAGTGAGGCGCCCCTCGTCCGCACAGCCCGTGGCGACTCTGTCGACGCCCTGGAATGCCCGGTGCCCCTCCCCAGGCCTCAACGCGAGATGGGGCCCACTCTCGTCCCCCTGACCCCAAGTCCATCCCTGCACACTTCCTGCCGCAGGAGCTGAGTCGCTGCCCACGGGTGCCAGGTCCGGTCTGGGGGCCTCTGGGGGTGCATGGAGCCTGGGCTGAGGGGTCCCTCCTGAGCCAACGTGGGGACTCAGATTGCAACACCGTGACCTCTGGAAAGTTCCTTCTGGGGATCCCCCAGAAACCAGTTCTCCTCCAACAGGGGGGACGGCACAGCCCCAAGTTCAGAGCCAAACTCGTCCAGTTGGAGGAGTATGCGTTTGGGTCCCATGGAAGGGTCTCTGAGCGCGGGGCGGGGTTCTGGAGGGCAGAGGGGCTCGGTGTCTGGCACGGGGGGCCAGCAGCCAGCCTGCCCGGGCGGAGACTCGGCTCCAGCCCCCCTCACTGTGAGGCCTTGTGCAGGTGCCTTAGTGTCCCCAACCAAGGCTGACTCTTGGGGCCGTTGGAAGGGTCACAGAGACCAGGAGCAGAAGGCACTCAGAAGGTACCAGAAGGTACCACGCACAGCAAGCAGGTCGTGTCACCTGGGCTGCCCTAGTGACGCAGGTGACACCGTCCCACCTAAAGGGCAGGGAGGGAGCAGTTGAAACAGCACTTGTCTCCAGCTCCATTCAGGACACGGGGTAAACAGAGTCAGTCCGGGACATGGAGTCAGCCCGTGGTGTCCACACAGCCGCCGGGCCCGCCGGCCCCCACCCCCTCCAGGGGCCCCGGCCTCTCTCCCCGCAGTCTGGAGGATCTGGCTCCTGGGTGGCCGGTTGGCCCCCTGACTCCCACCCTCTCCCAGGGCTGTGGACACCCACAGTTGCGCCTCCCCTAAGTGGTCGTGCGCCCCGACTCTGGCCCCTCTGACGGAGCCTGCTGTGGAGCTGAATGGCTTCTGTCCCCTTGGAGCTGAGTGACTATCTTCCAGATGCTTGGAGATTCCGTGCCCCAGTTTCTCGGCTCTGGGGATGCCGGTGGCCACTAAGAAGGGGGGCGGGGTGGGAGCTTCGCTGCTGGCGCGCGCGGCAGCTCTCCCCGGCGGGACACCGCCTCCACCGGCACTTCCGTCCGCGTCCCTCCACGGGGACACGTTTGCTTCCAAGTCGGGCTGATGGCCTCACGCTCTGATTGTTATGATTCTATTTAAATCGGGGCCGGAGGAGGGAGGTGTGGATGAAGGGGGCGGGTGCCCAGGAGTGAGCCGCAGCCGAAAGTGGAGACTGCATTTCCGGCCGCGAGGGATCCCCGGACACCCCGGCGGGGGGGGGGGTTTGCGAGCGTGAGATGGCTTTGTCGGTGACAGGGACTCGTCGGGAAGAGCCGTGAGATCCGGCAGGGGACGCGGCCTGGACCGGCTGCCCATGGCTGCTGCCCGGCGTCCCACGGGTGTCACGGCCTAGGACAGCAGACGCCGGCTCCCGGGTCTCTGAGATCGAGGGCCAGCAGGGCCGGTTCCTCCTGGGTGACAGTCCACTCCGGGCCCTCTCCCCACGTCTGCCCTTTGCCGGCGATCCTGGCATTTCCCATCCTGTAGACGTGTCACCTGGATTCCTGCCTCGTCATCATCTGGGGTCCCTCTGTGTGACCGTTCTCTGCCCCCGCCCCCCCCATAAGGCCCAGCATGTCAGACCTGGACGCGCTGTGTTCCAGTGGACGCCACCCCACTAATTACGTCTGCGATGATCCTCTTTCCGAAGTGGTCACTTCCAGGTTCTGGGGGTCAGGACTCGGCGTGCCTTTGGGGCACACACCACCCTCACAGGCACCTCCCGCTGGGCTGCAAGCCTGTGGCCAAGCGTCTCGGGGCCTGTGAGTGGAGCCTGCGGGGGGCTGTGGCCCGAGGCTGGCTGGACAGTGGCTGGAAGGAGGCCGGGACGCCCGTGTCATCCTGGAGAGTAGACGTGGGAAGTCAGACGCCAGACCCTCAGGGCCAGTGGGGCCACCTCAGCCACGCAGCCCGGTGCCTGTTCCTGCGGTGGACAACGGAGGGACACACGCCGAGGCCTGGCCTGGCCGGACGCTGCCCTCCCCCCGCCCCACTCACCGTTTTGACCACCGGAAAGTTCTGTCTCTGCCCGCGGCTCTGGGGGTCTGCTCCTACGTGCAGCTGTCTCAGGGCGGGGTGTCGGCTCTGGTGAGTCCGGGCACAGGGCCCAACATAAGGGACGCATTCGGCACGTGTGGCCTTACTGGGGCCTCTCAAGTCGAGTGTCATCTGAAACATGGGGACCAGAGGGGGCTGCAAACGCCCCGCTCAGCGTTTAGTCAGAAAAGCAGCCTCTGGCCTTTAACTCGGGGGTGTCACCGCACCTGTCCCTTGCTGTGTTGTCCCTCGGGCGCTCAGATGCTCACTCGTCCCTTGATCCAGTCACAGGTACTGAGGAGAGTCTGGCACGTGCTGGTCCTGGGCCAGACATGTGCTGCCCACACCGCCACAGCTCGTCCTCGGGGCCCGGGGACAGAGGGAGCCTAGAGACAGGTCTGTAGGAGGCAGGAGCCACCCTCATGGTGCGGGGCAGATGGGCCGGGTCCACGTGGAAGGTTCTGGAACATGCTTCTTGTGCCCCAGGCTCACCTCTGCCCCAGGTCCGCCCTGGCTCAGGCCCACGTCTTCCAAAGGTCAAAGCCACTGACGAGTGCTCTCCTGTCCAGGTCCAGGAACCAGCAAGGCCACTCCGTCCCCTCTCCTCCAGAATTCACGGAGATGCCGGCCACACGGGCAGGCGCCCTGGGTGCCACCCTCACGTCACAGCAGCACGTGTCACCACTCATCACCCCACAGCATTGAGGGAAGGAGCAGGAAATTCCCTGACCGGAGCTTAGAGGGACAGGAATCGGGACCCACTGAGGACAGCGACCCCGTGTCCGGGGACTTCAGGGCCAGGCCCTCCTGTCCCTGGCCAGGCCGGCTCAGTCCCGGTCCCAGGGACACAGCAGAGCTGAGCGGGAGGCCGACCCCAGACCCCAAGCCCTCGATCTGCTCGAGCTGCAGCAGGGGCCCGGGCGGGACAGGGGCCTCTGCGGGGTCAGTGCTGGTCCAGGGCCAGCCCGGCAGCTCCACACCCTCCACCTGCAGCCCCGACTCTCCCCTGACTGCCAGCGCTCGCTGCCTCCAGCCCCGCTTCCTCTGTTCCTGTCTGGGGGCGCCTCCTGCTGCCCCCAGGGCTGGGCACCCTGTCTGCCGGGCTCCCAGCGGAGCCTGTCCTTCCCATTAGCCTCGGACAGGGGGCGTCTCTCACCTCTCTGGACGTCCCCGGGAGGTGTGGACCCCACCTCTGTGAGATGTAGTTACAGTGCGGGGATTCTGGGGGGCGGGGTCATCTCAGGGCGGCTGCGAGTGTCCCCCAAATCCATCTAGTGCCTGTTGCTCTGGGCCAGCCCCGGAGATGGCCAGGTGTCGGGGACGCCCGTGACCACAGGGACATCCTGGGTCACCTCACCCTGTGTCCCTGATGGCTCAGCTGGCCCGGGGGTGCAGAGCGGGCAGAGTCCTGGACAGGGGGATGGCATCCCACTGTCACGGGCTCATCGGGGCGTCCGTCTCCTCCCTTCCCAAATCGACACAGCACGGCAGATGTGCAGCTAGGCTGAAGCCGGGCTGGCCGGCCTCCGGGGACAGTCCTGGGGACAGTCCTGGGGACAAGTGAGATGCAGGACAGCAGCAGCGCCCACGCCACCCAGCCGAGCCGGCCGAGCCCGCTTTAGAGAAGCCCACGCGCTCGCCAGCACAGCTGCGCAGCCTGGGGCCCACCAATGGCGGTGTCACTGTGCAGTCCCCCCGTGGAGTCCCGAGGGGCCCTGGGCCTTTCCTGGCTGCCTGGGCCCCCGGGGGAGAGGACGCCCTCCAGAGGGCCTGGATCGTGCGGCCCGTGCCCCCTGGGGGAGAGGAGGCAGATGGGACCTGGCAGGTCATGAGACAGGCAGGACCTCCCAGGCTGGACGGTGCAGGACCGTCATCCAGGCCACCCTGCTCTGACTCAGGGCCTGGCTAGGGCAGGGTGGCTGCCGCCTGACCTGAGCGGGCCGGAGCGCCCGCAGTGTGGACCAGCCCGTGAGCGGGACTGAAGGGTCCTGGCCTGGCGTGGCTCCGGCCTCCCTCGCTCCTTCTGCCCATGGAGGACGGGCACTTCTGGGGCGAGCCCCCTGGCCCTGGGGAGCGGGACTCCCGCGCGGTTCTCAGGGGGCTCAGGCTGCGGCCCCTCGCTGGCAGAGCTGGGCGGGCCCGTGCCCATGAGCTTCCTCTCCCTGGTCATCAGATGCAGGTCCGGCCCCTGCCTCGTGTCCTCCGTCCCGCAGGGCTGGGCTGGCCGGGCGGGGGGGGCACCTGCTCCCGGAAGCACCGGGCACAGCTGGGCACCGCCGTGAGGCGCGTGGTGCTCCACTCCCGTCGTCCCCAGAAAACCAGCAGCAAGGCCACTGACTCAGAGTCTAATCTTAGTGCCACCCACACGGTGGCCGAGCCCCCTGCATCAGCGGCTCAGGGCAGGGAGGCTGCTGCCACCCCGCACGCACGCGTCCTGCGGCCGGGCGTCCAGACCAGGCCCCTGGCCGGAGCGAAGGGGGCGGCGGACGAGCCCTCAGCTCACTGAGCCTCCGCGAAGGGACGGGCTCTGCCCAGCGGTCACCAGAGGCTGAGCCGTGGCCGGAGGCGCCGGGCCGCGGTGAGTGTGCCCGCGTCATCTTCGCCCGTGGTGGTGGCTCTGCTTCTGGGGCGGGTGGGCTGGGCATGGAGCGGGGGCCGTCAGGACCCTCCGGCCTCCAAGTCCAGACCACAGGCGGAGGACAGAGGGCCGTTCCCATGACCCAAAGACCCCATCCCTCTCTGGAGAGACGGCCCAGGCCCCGGGCTGGGGGCGTGATGGTGGGCCCCCCGCAGGAGTCCCCGGAGGTCCCACCCAGGCACCTGCTCTGCCTGCAGCCTGCGATCCAGGCTCCAGGTGGCCCAGGCCCAGGCCCAGCCCCGGATGTGACAGGTCCACTGCTTGGCGGGCCTGGGGACGCACCACCCACAGCCCCTCTGACCAATGCCTGAGCTCTGCCCACTTAGGGCCCTCTCCGGCCCAGATGCTGCCTCGATGCTTCCCAGTCCATCCCTGGAGCGACTTGTCCCCCACTGAGCTGCCTCCTCCTCCACGCAGGCTCCCCCGGCCGCCTTCTTGCGGGCTGTGCTCCTCTCACTGGGGTCGAGGGCCCAGTGACCGGGTTTGCTGAGCAGTGTGAGCTCGGCGGTGACTGGTCCCCCTCTGTAAGACGCACTGGAGAACCTGGGTGAATGAATGAATGAACGAATGAGTGGTGAATGAGCCAGTGGCTGTGAATAAATGAGTGAATGAGCCAGTGGCCGCTGGCGAGCACAGGGGGCCAGAGCAGCGGGGGTGCTGGGGCCAGGTGACCTCTGCAGGGGCTCCTGGGAGCAATGGCGGCTCCTTCTGGCCCAGGGCCAGGAGCGGGGTGCAGCCACCTGCCCTCCCTGGCTGGGCCCCTCCTTCCTCTCTCTGCCCTACAAATAAGACATTTGCTCTCTGCTGAATGCTGCCTCCTGAGTGATTTATGGCCTTGTTACAACGCTCTCTAGACATATGGATTTTTTTTAATACGATTTACATTTTGGGCGGAACTGATCCCCATCCTGCCTCCTCCCCAAATCCACCTGCTGGTTCCTATACTCCCGCCATGCCCCGAGGGGCCGACCGAGGACCTCGTGCCTGGACGGCCGGTCTGGGGCAGCGTGTGCTGATGGTCTCCCCGCACGAGTTCCAGCCACACAGCAGCAGGCGGTCCAGGCCTGGAGTGGCCGGCAACATGGCCCGGCCAGGATGGGCGGATGGGGCCACGGTGGCTGCCTCAGCGCTGTGGCTGTGCGTGACAGACACACACTGTGCCCCCGCGAGTTCCAGGCCACGCCCCACACTCACCTCACTGAGCTCGCGGGTGGGCAGCTCTCTGGGTCCAGGCCCCTGCAGCAGGTCACCCGTCCACCTGCGAGACCGTCGCTCCTCCGGGAAGTGATGAGGTCAGACGCCCAAAGCAATCAGGGCCTCGCCAAAGCTGGAGGTGGGTTCAACTCTTATCAAGAGCAAGGCAGGATGGGAGAGCAGACTCCCCAAAATCAATGGACTGAGGTGGGGGTACCTGGAAGGGTAGAGCAGAACCCCCAAATCTAGTTCTTCATCAAAGCGATGAGGTCGCTAGTGACGCTTGGCAAGATCAACTGACTTAGAAACCTGTGTGGGAAGAGAGAGCTTGCAGAGCCCAGGAGTCACCCAGGTGGGGGCTTCTCTGCCGCAGAGAGATGTGGACAGCTGTAGGGGGGTGGGTGAGAACCAGGCGGGCCAGAACCGGGCGGGCCAGAACCGGGCGGGCCAGAACCGGTGGGCCAGAACCAGGTGGGTGAAACCGGGCGGGCCAGAACCGGATGGGTGAGAACCGGGTGGGCCAGAACTGGGTGGGCCAGAACCGGATGGGTGAGAACCGGGCGGGCCAGAACCGGGCGGGCCAGAACCAGGAGGGCCAGAACCGGGCGGGCCAGAACCAGGAGGGCCAGAACCGGGCGGGCCAGAACCGGGCGGGCCAGAACCAGATGGGTGAAAACCGGGTGGGCCAGAACCAGGTGGGCCAGAACCGGGCGGGCGAGAACCAGATGGGCCAGAACCGGGCGGGCCAGAACCAGGTGGGCCAGAACCAGGTGGGTGAGAACCGGGTGGGCCAGAACCAGGTGGGTGAGAACCGGGTGGGCCAGAACGGATGGGTGAGAACCGGGTGGGCCAGAACTGGGTGGGCCAGAACCGGGCGGGCCAGAACCGGGCGGGCCAGAACCAGATGGGCCAGAACCGGGCGGGCCAGAACCGGGCGGGCCAGAACCAGATGGGCCAGAACCGGGCGGGCCAGAACCGGGCGGGCCAGAACCGGATGGGCCAGAACCGGGCGGGCCAGAACCGGGTGGGCCAGAACCAGATGGGCCAGAACCGGGTGGGCCAGAACCAGGTGGGCCAGAACCGGGCGGGCGAGAACCAGATGGGCCAGAACCGGGCGGGCCAGAACCAGGTGGGCCAGAACCGGGAGGGCCAGAACCAGGTGGGCCAGAACCGGGCGGGCGAGAACCAGATGGGCCAGAACCGGGCGGGCCAGAACCAGGTGGGCCAGAACCAGGTGGGCCAGAACCGGGCGGGCCAGAACCAGGTGGGCGAGAACCAGATGGGCCAGAACCGGGCGGGCCAGAACCAGGTGGGCCAGAACCGGGCGGGCCAGAACCAGGTGGGCGAGAACCAGATGGGCCAGAACCGGGCGGGCCAGAACCAGGTGGGCCAGAACCGGGTGGGCCAGAACCGGGCGGGCGAGAACCAGATGGGCCAGAACCGGGCGGGCCAGAACCAGGTGGGCCAGAACCGGGTGGGCCAGAACCGGGCGGGCGAGAACCAGATGGGCCAGAACCGGGCGGGCCAGAACCAGGTGGGCCAGAACCGGATGGGCCAGAACGGTGGGCCAGAACCAGGTGGGCCAGAACCGGGCGGGCCAGAACCGGGTGGGTGAGAACCAGGTGGGCCAGAACCGGGTGGGCCAGAACCGGGCAGGCTGCGGGCACGTTTGTCCTCAGCACTGAATAATGTGGAAAACTAGACGGGAGAGGAGATCACGTGAAAACAGGTGGTGGGTGGATGAATAAATAGATCAATAGATCAATTGATGGCCGGGTTGAGCGATGTTGCAAAGATAGATATGTATATTGAGAAAGATAGATCTGTCCATCCATCTCTCCATCTTTTAATCTGTCTGTCTATAGTGAGAGAGTCCAAAGCTTAACTTCAGATGTAATTGCAAGTCTGAACGGACCAACTGCCATACACAAGATCGAGAAAGTTCCCCAGGAGCTACTTCCCCTTAAGTCACTCTTGCCATGAACATTCTTCATTGAGTTCTGTCGGACTTCAGAGAAGAAAGGATGCGAAAGTTATTTAAAAGTTTTGGAAATCTTTCTCGTTCAGATTAGCAACAATCGGAAAAACGACACACACAGAGCTAGAAACGCAGCTCGTTCTGCTGCAGACGCGAAAACGTGACACATTGTGTCCACGAGTAGAATGAAACGATTCACAGAAAGGAGAACACTCTGCCCCAGCGTGGCTCTGTCCAGCAGCCGGAGCGATTCAGTACTTGGAATTTAATTACAGATGAAGTCCATGCATGATAAAATAGACATTTTTCATGATTCGAAACCGTACAAAATATCTAAAAGACCAACGATCCCCCCCAAATGAGTGACGAATGTGCGAAGCTCCTGCCCACAAAGAGACACAATAACCAAGGACCAACACCAAACGGCCAAAGCCCACGGAGTCAAGAAAAACAGTTCTTCAAAGTCCGGCCCATGGTAGCGTGTGACATGCCCTGGGCTGAGCGGGGTCAAGCCCTCACGCCCCCTCATCCCTCGGCGGCTGCCACTGTCACAATCTGCCCGCCCTAGCGGATTCCACACTGAAAAGGCTGCAAAACACATAGAACACACACGTAAGGGCGAAGATAGAGTATCAAGATTTCCATTGAAAAAATGATGGCGAGTGTCTGGAACCAACTTAAATACCTCTTACGAGGAATGAGCAAGTGATTCACGGACTGTCTTCGAGCGGCTCAAAGAAAAGAACACGTCGGGACAGCTCCGAACGCACGTTCAGTCTCAGGGAGCCACGCGCAGCGCAGCGCAGGGTGTGTGCACTGTTCCTCCTCGAGTTGTGGGAAAGGGCGACTTGCGTGTCTACACACGCGCGGGAATCAGCAGCCCTGTCCGCGGGGGGTGTCACTGCTGGGGGAGGGGGGCTCTCAGCTCTATTTGCATAACCTTTGACTCTTTGCCGGGGCACCCCTTTTTCCAATAAAAAACCAAATGCGTACGCGGGCACAAAGTGTGGATGCATGTTCGCACTTACACGCACATGGACGGCGAATTTTGCAAAATCAAACGCAGCCCGTCCACAGGGACGACGCGGGCTCCCACGCTGTGCCCCCGGAGACTCTGAGGCCTCCCTGAGCCACCGTGGCTGCCACCGAGAGAGGCCCTCAGGCTCCGGGGGATGCTTGCTGGCCCCGCAGGCGCTCCCAGGCCGCCCGCCTTCCGCAGCTGCGTGGGCGGCCCGCGCGCACCGCCATCAGGGGCCGCAGGGCTTGGGGATGGGGCTGAGCTCAAGATGCCTGCAGGACCGGGGTGGGAAGGCCTGTCCATGCCTCCGCCTGTCCAGTGTCCATGGGGCGATGAACCCGCCAATCGCGGCGGACCCCTCTGCACCCGCTTAGCTCGACTCAGAGCCATCTGCACAGTCACTGTGCCAGGCAGGAATAGACACCCAGACGTGCCCACGCCCAATCCCCGGTCCCACGGCCGCGTGTCCCACCATGGCAAAGCACCTCTGCAGACGTGATTAGGCTGAGGACCTGGACACGGGGAGACCATCCCGGCTCATCCAGGTGGCCCGCGTGATCACAGGGGCGTGAAACGTGCAAGAAGGAGGTAGAAGGGTAAGTCCCAGAGAGACAGCAGCAGAAGGACCCAACCTGCCATCGGTGGCTTTGAAGACGGGGGACGGATCTGTGAGCCCGAAACGACGACGCCCCCTAGAAGCTGGAAAGGGCGAGGTTCCCACCCCGAGCCTCCGGCCGGCTGCGGCCCCGCCGACGCCTTGGCCTTCGTTCCACGAGACCCGTAAAGAAAATAAATCCGTGTCGTTTCCAGCCACTCCGTCTGCGGAGATTTGCTACAGCAGCCACAGGAAAGTAATAAAATTAGCAACTCACATTAACCCCAGAGAGAGAAAAGGTCTTATATCCTTGTCGTCTCTAGAAAATAAAACAGTAACAACAAAACACACAGTCTCCACTGCTCCTTCGGACAAAGTAACTGCAAAACAGAACAAACGACAACGATTGGAAGAGTCACTTTAGAGCCTCGCTAGGGAGAATCAGGTAACAGACGCAGGCCGGAGGCTGCCAAGTCACGGAAACGGCGGAAACACACTTCAAAACGCGGCCACGAAACCCGGAAGAATTTGGAGGAAAAGGTCGCTGAACAGACAAAGCAGGAGCCTGGGACCGGCATGGAGCAGCCGGGCGGTGAGCCCGGGGCGGAGGGGGCCCCGAGCCTCACGCCTCCCGAACGCCGAGTCGGCAGCGGGGACGCGGGGCGCGGAGACGGCCGGACACGGCGCGGGAACGCGTTAGTGACCTACAGACACGGCCCCACACTAAGCGCAGGGAGGGACAAGGGCAGGAAAGAGACCGGTAATCGATGACCTCTGGGATGACACCGAGGAGCCTCACATCCGTGTCGTCGGCGTCTCGGATGGCAGGGGGCAAAACAAGGCTTTTCAGCAATAATGCTCCAAATATTCCAAATCGCTGAAAACGATAAACTCGAAGATCCAAGACGTTCAACACCGCTGAGTCCAAGAAACGACGGGGAAGCACGTTAAGGCTCGTTACTCAGAAATCCAAACCTGACAGAGGCCGCGGGAGAAGAGACTATCCATTGTCCATTATGAGGCTGTCAACGTCCTTAACATCATTTAGCAGAAACACCGATATGCTAAAAGGACCACACGGTTTTACGGAAGGAGATGAACCCCCGGGCTGCAGCACCGTGTCGATGAGGAGAAGCAAACCCATGGACACGGAGGACGTCTTTGCCCAAATCTAGCGTGCGGCCATAAAGTAAACGAACGAGAGCTCAGCCATCGCAAGACGGCAGGACGCGTCCTCGGTCTGACACAGGGCACGCAAATTCCACGGCTGACGTAGTACAAAAGAGCGAGTGCGTCCCCCTAACCCTGGAAACAGGGCGAGGATGCTCGTGCTCACCACCTTGTCCCGAGCCCGAGCAACGCCGAACGGCAAGAAAAGGGAACGCAAGGCTTACGGACTCTCTTACTTGCCGTTGACACAACTGTCTATGTGGTAATTGAAAATTATATTAAAAAAAAAGTTTACAGGGCGCAGTGCTTCACATCCATTCACACCGTTTCAGACCAAGGCGTCAGCTGGACAGCGTTCCTTTCTGGAGACACTGCAGTCAGCGTCCTCACCCCTTCCAGCTTGCAGAGGTCACCGCCCCCCATCTCCGAGGTGGCACGTTTCCTCCTCTCTCACACTAGTCGCTCACGGTCACGCCTCCCCGTGACCACAGCTGGGACGGTCCCTCTGAATCTGAAGATATTTAACCAGCGGGGCCCACCTGGGTGATCCAGGATCAGCTCTGCCCATCAAGGCCCTTATGTTAATCACACCTGCAAATCTCCTTAGCCACAGAAGGTCACGTAGTCACAGCGTCTGGGGATTAGAGCATGCAGGGACGTCTGAGCAGGGACATTAGTCTGCCTATCACAGGTAACTGGGTAAGTGCAGAGGTAAACCACGCATACAGCTCAATTACGATGAGCTGAAATAATAATTATTGGTAAGTCATGAGTTCTCCACAAATGCATGTATAGATTTACTGCCTTCTCCACCATAGCTCACAGAGTTTTCCTTTCTGCAGAAGTTAGTTGGCTTATTCTACAGTTTACGTGAACATGCAAATGACCTACACGGGTCGAAACAACTTTGAAAAAGAGGATGAGTTTTGGGACTCGGACCCCTCGTTCGCAGAACGTTCGACAAAGCGACAGTAACAGAATCGAGGTGGTAAAGATGCACAGACAGGTCGAATGGAACGGGCTAGAAAGTTCAGAACTTGACCCCGGGAGATATGCTCATTTGATTTTTTTGGAAAGGTGCCAAGATAATCCATTGATAAAGGGTGATATTTTCAGCAAATAGGGCTACGAAGAATGTACGCCCACATGCAAAAACAATGACCCCAAACCCTTTGTGCCATATTGAAACGTTAAACTGAAATAGAATGAAATTGATGTTAAAACTATGGATCTTCTGAAAAAAATCATAATAGAAACACTTAGTGGCCATGTGTTAAGATGTCTTAATGCGATATTAAAAAACTGAAAAAAAAAATGGTCCGTGAAACTTCATCAAGATGAAAATGTTGGCTCTTCAAAACACGCAAGAAAATGAAAAACCACAGATCGGCCAGGGGGAAAGTTGCACAAAGTGTCTGAGAGATTTTCACCCCAGAACGCTCACGGCTCAGTAAGCGTCAGTAAGGGTCAGTAAGGGTCAGTAAGACGTGCTGACCCTTTTAAGAGACGGGCAAGAGCTCGAGCGCTCGCTCTCCCGGGGGAGACAAAGGCGTGGCTGCCCAGGACACGCGAAGACGCTCCGCATCGTCAGCCTTTGAGAGGGTGCGAGCTAAAACCGCGAGGCGCGGCCGCTTCACAACCCCCGCGCGGCGGGGATGCAGCGGACTGACACCCCCCAGGTCGCCGAGGGGCGCGGGCGTTGGGGTCTCCGTGCACTGCGTCGGCCATGGCGGGAAGGACGGCCACTCCGCACGGCAGCCGCCGCGCGTCAGTCAGGTTCGGTGTGTGCCGACTCGCCTTCCGACCCAACGATTCCAATCCTAGGTGGTTTTCTGGGAAAAGTTCAAAGGTGTGCCCCGGTGAGCCTTCTGCATGAATGTTTCAGCAGCTCAGCTTCATCTGTAACAGCTGGAAACTCAAAGAACCCACGTGCCCGTCACCTGATCTGTAAATAAACACGCTCATGCGCTGTCTATGCCAGGGGCTGGTCAGTGAGGAAATAGCAGAATCAGGAGACGTTCCCGCGCCCCACACGGGAATGAATCTCGGCACCGTTAGGGTCAGTGATGAAGCCACGCATGGGACACCGACGACCCCAGGAGCCAACTGATACAAAATTCTAGAACTATGGCAGGGGAAGCAGATCGGCTGGGGTGAGAGAGGGTGTTGACAGCCAAGGGGCATGAGAGTCTTTTGCGGTTGATGGAAATGTTATACACATTGATCGTGATGACAAATTCGTGGAATTGTACACTTTAAATCAATGCATTTTATTGTACGTAAAACATACTTCAATAAGATTAACCAAAAATAAGCCAGTAGAAGAGGAAAAAAAAACAGTAAACTGTACTCAACTGACCAAAATGAAGCAGGAGGAGGAGCAAAGACTAGGTAGGAACCCTGAAAACGATCAGAAAGATCGTCGCTTAAAGCCAACCAAGTAAGTCCCTTTAAATTGCACAAAACACAAGACTCAGTCACATGCTGATCATAAGAGATGCCACTTAAATGCAGGGAACCCGTGGTTAAAGCAAAGATGAGATGGTGTTACAGCAGCCGAGTGAGCCTCAGGCACAGGGCTAGGATGGGGGAGGAGCTGGTGAAGGGCAGGCGTTTACAGAGCGGGAGAGAATTCGTTCTCAGACGTAACCACATGTGCACACCAAAAAAAGCTTCCAAGACTGGAAGCAAAAATCTACAAAATCAAAAGAGCAAACAGATCCACAGTTACAGCCAGAGGTTTTAACGCTTTTCCCCCAGTAATTAACGGATAGTGTTTGTAGAACAATAATCATAACATTTGTGAGTCACAGAAGACGTGAGCAGACTTTCGACTCATTTTCACGGATTGGCATTTCTTGGATGCCACTGACTGAAGCTAGAACCCACGTTCACAGTCATCGAAGCACACAAACTGAGATGTAAAACGAATCTCAGTAAAGTACAAAGACTAAAGTTACACAAATTACATTTTCTAATCACATGGGAATTGAAATAGAAATTAAGAAATTTATATAAAACGGCCCACATATCTGGGAGTCAAACAACTCACTTCTAAATAATTCATGGCCAGAGTGGGCAAAAATCAAAGAAATATCAGAAGTAAATAAAGCAGAATAATACTGAGTACAAAACATTTACAAATGTTGGGGATGTAGCTAATCCAATCCTTAGAGGGAAATTTATAGGTATCAACTTTTAGATTTAAAAAGAAGAGATGCATGAATTCAGTTATATGTAATTCCATCTTAAGGAATTATGGGGTGAAACAAATTAAATTGAAAGAGTAAAAGAAAGGAGATTAAAAAAGTATCAGTAGAAATGGATGAAAGAGAAAACAAGAAAATTAAGAAAATGAACAAAATTAGAAGGTGGATATTCGAAAAGATGATTATAATTGATGACCTCCCAGCTTGACCGATGAATTAAAAGATTAAAAAATCAGAGAGCCGTCAAGAATGAAGGGAGTTGGCCACACATTAAAAGAATAATAAAGAAACAGCAAGAACGACCTTCGCCAATAAATTTTACAACTTGGCTGACGTGGAAAAAAAAATACATGACAAGGACCACTTCATGAAACTAATCAAAGAAGAAACAAAAAATCTGAAAAAAATATTTCCAAGAACTCATGCTTTGTTAGGGGATTCTATTATACATTTAAGGAAGAGCTAATAGCAATTACGCATACACTTTTCTCAAAAAATAAAAAAGGAAACCCTTGCCAGCTCAATCCATAATCGAGTAGATATCTGCTATCGAAGCCTGATTAAGAGACTGTAAGGAAGCAGACTGATGTCCCCAAGAAACACGGATCAGGAACCCTTAGCGAAATACTAGTGAATCGAATCCTGGGATGCGTAACCAAAAATAGTACATCATGACCAAGACTTTAAAAATCAACCAAAAGAATAATTTTAAGAGGAAAAAACAAGTGAATTTAACAGCCTCACAGGATATTTATAAACAAATTCAATTATGTTTCTACACACTGAAACCAAAAAAAAAAAAATTGGTAAAGAAAATGTTTAAAAACACCATTTCCATTGAAAGTGTCTTTAACAAGGCAGCGTGCTTAGGAATGAGTTTCCAGAGGGGTCTCCATGAAAAAACTAAACTATGATCAGCGCCGTGTCACTGGGTGGGTGGCGGAGGCGGCGAAGGGGTCGGAGCAGAGGGCCCAGAGCCTCCTGCACGCGCGTGGTCACCGGCGGACTTGAAGCGGGGACTCCGGCGCCGGGCGGAGCGGGAGCGCCGGGGTGCGCGTCAGGACGCGCGCCTGCCTGCGCGGGGGCGCGGGGGGCGGCGCGGAGGTGCCTTGCACCGCGCCGCGGGCCCTCCGGGGATGCCAACCAGGGGACGCCCGGGACCCACGCGCGACCGCCGACCGGAAGGGGGCTCCGTCTGGCCTCGCGGAGCCCGACTCGTAAAAAATGAACCATGAATCGGTTTTCATCACATCAACATCAAAACAGCTGCTCCTCAAAAGACGCTTCTAAGAGAATGAAGAAGCAAGACGCCCGCGGGGGAAACAGTCCCGGTTCACCCACATGAGGAGGAACCCGTGTCCATACTGTGCGCTTAAGGAATAACGCTTACAATCCAGGGAAAAAGGAGAAAACTCCGTAAAAAGGGCAAAGACATGCAGAGACCCTCCCCCCAAAGAAGCAACGCAACGGCCGAACTGCGTGTAAACTTTCTCGCCTCACTCGTCATGGAAACGCCCGGGGACCATGTCACGCCCAGGAGGGCGGTGACATCTAAAAGCCAGACGACCGCGGACACCGGGACCCGGGACCCGGGGCTGCCACACCGTCTCCGCCACGCGGAAGCTCCCGGCGCGGCGCTCGGAACTGCCCCTCCGCGACCGCGGCTCCCGGCTGCGCCGCCCGGAAGGCGCCGCCCGGAATTAAGTGATCAGACTCCGTTAAACAGCGGGAAGCAGGTCTCGCTTTGGGATCGTCAGGCTTCTCGCTGGGCCCGACCCCTGTGGGCTTAGCTCTTGGCTCGTAATGCCACGGAGCTCTGGTCCCAGTCGGTCCTTCCAGTGTCCGCCTGGACGTCCCTTCCGATGCCCTGGCCGCTCGCGGCGCTGACCTTCACTCCGCCAGGGAATGCGCCCTCCGCGGGCCCTAGCTGCCCAGCCCTTGTCTGTCCTGTGATACCAACTGCCCCCTAGGGGGTCACCCTGGCCCTCCCTCCCCCGTGCTAGGGCCCCGTGGCTCCTGGGTGGCACCCACAAACCACCCTCTCACCTCTGATGGCACCTCCTTGGGTCCTTCCTGAGCCCCACTCCCCTGCTGCCACCCTGAAGTGCCCGGCCCCCGTGACACCCAGAGAGCTGCTGGCCTTCGCCTTGGGGGGGCGGAGACCTTTCGGAATCAGTGGAATGAGCTGCAGTTAACCGACTGCGCTGGTCCCAGGGTGTGGCCCAAGACCACGTGCTGTCCGCGGGGTTTACGGCCACGGCTGTCTCTGCTGTCCCCACCCACAGGCCCCGTCCGGAAGCCGACAGAGACAGCCCGTGGGTGACCTCCGCCATACGCCTGCGGGAACGTGTCTCCCTACGCCTGAAAGCGGGTCTCGCTGAAGGCTCCCGAGGCCCGGAGGCCCCCCTGCACCCACCTCGGCGCCACCCACACTGCCTGTGCTGCGGGCCCCTCCCGGGGCCAGGCCTGTCTGGGACCCCTGCTGTCCACCTGCCCAGCCCAGGTCCCCGTCCTCCCTGCCGTCCTGGACTCGGGTGGGGGTGGGGCAGCCAGGAGCCATGCTGGATCGTCCGGAGACCCCAGTGTCCTGAGAGCAAGACCCCTTCACCACTTCAATGGGTTCCCATGGGCCAGGACGAAGCCCTCGAGTTCTGAACCAGCGACCCAGGCTCAGGCGCCACTGCGGGGCTGATGGCTCGGGCCTCTTTCTGTGCTTCTATCCTCATATCTGTAAAAATTGGGGTGGCGGGAATGTCCGCCCCACTAACTCAGGGAGGTCGCTCGGGGTTGGTGGGGGTGAACGATGTGAAGCGTTCTTAGAGCTACAGAGACGAGTCCTCACCCCAGAATGAAGTGCTGCTTACACGGCAAGGTGGAGGCTGGATGGATGTTTGTCTACGGGAATGGACAGACATGTGGGTGAACAAATGGGTGGGTGGATGGATGGATGGATGGATGATTGATGCATGAATGGATGATGAATGGATAGATGGATGGATGGATGATAGATGGATGAGCAAATGGATGGATGGATGAATGAAGGACGGTTGATGGATAATGGGTGGGTGGATGGATGGATGGATGGAGGAGTGGACAGGTGGATGATGGATGATGGATGGATGGATGGATGATGGGTAGATGAGTGGATGGACAATGGATGGATAATGGTGATGGATGGATGAGTGGGTGGGTAGATGGATGGATGAGATGTGTGTTCTCTGGCCATCATTGTCCAGAACCAGGCTGGGGTCCTTGGCTTCCACAGAGCATGGCTAGAAGTCAGAGGACTGACAGGTCATGTAGAAGCTGCCCATGGAGGTAGCTCTTGGGCGCCATGGGTATGACTTCTCTGCCACTGTCCAGGGCCTGTCTCACGGGGGCAGCTTGGGGAGCGTCTCCTTCTCCCTCAGTCCTGGGCAGGTGTCCAGAAGTCAGCTCTCCTCGTCCTCCCTTAATTCAGCCTCTTCATGTCCAGGGTCATGTCCCCTTGCTCGCCACCTTCCAAGGCCGGGGAGCGGGGCCAGGCCCACAGGGGACGTCCGTCTCTCAGATCTTCCTCCCGTGAGGAAGGTGTGGAGGAGAATCAGCCTCGGCCGGGCCATGCTGTCTCCTCAGCCCTGCAGCATCGATTCATGTCCCTGATAAACAGCACCGTCCCTGCACTGTCCCCGGGGACCGCCTCTGCTAGCAAATGCAGCAGGAGGGACGGTTAACACGGGGCAGTCACGCCTGCAGGTTGTTGTTAAGCGGCGTTTAGAGTAGACGGGGACAGCCACCAGGCTCCCTTTGCCCACGCTGGCTGCGGGGACCCGTCCTGCCACCCGGCCCTGCCCCCTGCAGGAGGCACAGTCCCCAGAGGCTCCTTTCCGCGTGTGTGGGGCCGCGGAGCCTCCTCGGAGAGGGTGAAGCGTGGCTGAGAGGGCGCGTGCGGGTGACACACCCCTGTCCCTCTCCCAGTGTCACCGAGGGGGCAGCGGGACCAGATGCCACAGACACCCTGACAGTGGCGGCCGGGGCTTTGTTGGGAAGCCTTGTTCCCATCCATGGCCCTCAACCCTGTGGTCAGCGTCTCATGTGCGGTCAGCGCCCTGTGTGCGGTCAGCGCCCCTTGGCCTGAGAGGGGCAGGTGGGAAGGCAGGAGGGCTCACCCCCAGGGGCTGGGTCGGAAAGTCAGGCATATTCAGACCATGAAACAGTGTTACGGTGACAGCCACTGTTAAAACAAAAAGTGAAGCCATTTTCGAAGCCCAGCTCAGGGTGGAGGGGAGGGGAGAGACCACGGAGGACACGGGGCCACGGCACTGTGACCGCGTGAGCTGGCGCCGCGTCCCCCAGCCCTGGAGCACGCGGCACATGCGGCTGTTGGGGGAGCACTGTGCGCGTCACGACGTCACCGGGAGGGAACGATCTGCTCAGCTCTGGCAGGACGGCCATCCGCCTGTCCCAAGGGAGCGGGTGACAGAAAATGGCAGGAGAAACCTGGGGGATAATAGGGTTCCCCTAACGGGATGAAAATGGCTTTGCCGACGTGGGAACTAGACGAGGAGAAAGCGAGGTGCTTCGCAGGGCGCACAGAGGTGCCGGACGCGGGCGGGCGCTGGCCGCCTGGCACCCGCCTGCCACGGAATGACGTGCGATTAGAAAGAACCACAAAACGGCGAAAATGAGTTCTTCTACGTCTTGACCTTGAAGAAAATGGGAAGTGACATGACGGTCATTATTGGACGGACGGCTGCTCCTACCCCAGTCGGCGCAGGTAGAAAACGCAGGTCACGAGCCTTCGGAAGGACCCGGCTGCCCCTGTGTCTGGTGCGGCTGGGGTGAACCTGACCGTGGCAGCCCACAGCCCACGCCCTGCCGTGTCCTGACCCGCTGTTCCATGGGGTCGGAACAGGAGACCACCTCCCTTCAGAGTGTGTGCGTGTGTGTGTGCATGTGGCATGGGTCAGAATCTGAATGTTGGAGCAGGAGACCACCTCCCTTCCCCACAAAGCTGCCCTCTGCTGCCCCTCGGTCACCTGTCCCTCCCCACAGCCGCTGCCTCGGCCGCCGCCCGAGGACGGGAGAGGCGGCCTGGCGGTCAGCGCTCAGCTCCACTGGGGGTGGCAGGTCGCCCGTGGTTTCGGCATGGCTCACGCTCACTGTGGCGTTTCCACTACTTTTCTGCACAAATTCCTGGTGGAGTTGGCAGAGTCTGGGGCGCACGGAGTGGCTGCCGTCACGTGCGAACAGCCGCCCTGCACCACGGCCGCGCGGGTTGCCACGTGAAGGCGAGGCCAGGCTGCCCGTCCGGCCGTGGGAGCCGGGCACCCGCCCAGGCCGCTGCGGCCCGCTGAAGCTGTGAACTCAGACCTCGGGGAAGCGCAGGCTTTCCCGCTCGGGGCGGCGAGGACGCCCGGTCATTCAGGTGGCGTCGACGGCTCCATTAACCACGCCTGGGGCAGCACAGCCCCGGCCCGGCAGGCGGGACACACCGCGGCCGCCCTCCGTCTCCAGTCACCAAGCAGACACGGACGCCTGGACCTGGGCGCCCCTCATGACACACGCCCACGCCCACACACATGCACACACGCATACACACATGCATACACCTATGCCATACACATGCATACACCCATGTCACACACATGCGCGCATGCACACACCCACACCACATACGCACGAGCACACAATGCACACATGCAACACACGAACGTGCACGCAACACACATGCGCACATGCATGCACACACGCAACACTCATGCGTGCATGCACACACATGGCAGATGGGACACATGTGAGCACATGCGACACATGCACACGCACACACGTGACACATGCATGCGACACACGCGACACATGCATGCACACGCGCGCACACGCGACACATGCATGCGACACACGCGACACATGCATGCACACGCGCGCACGCGCGACACATGCATGTGACACATGTGGCGCATGCATGTGCACACGCACACATGTGATGCATGCATGCGACACATGTGGCACACATGCACACATGTGCCACGTGTGCCCACATGTAACATGCATGTGCACCCATATGTGCGCATGCAACATGCATGCACACACATGGACACATGCATGCAGGGCAGGGCTTCCCCACTAGTCCCCACAGCTGCCTCATTCCCCGGGGAATGAGTAAGGAGTGACCAGGACTCTGCCTGGAGCCCACACGCCTGTCCATGAGACTCTGGCTCTTGTCCAGGAGCATTAAAGACTGCAAAGAGATTAGGGCAGGAAACTTCCCAGTGAGACCCTATAACGGTGGCTGAAACGTCACACACTTGTCCAGCCCCATAGAATGTGCAGCGCACAGCGACCGTCCGATGTCGGCTGTGACTTGAGGAATGACGACGTGTCTGTGTGGGTTCATCAATCGCCCCAGTCTGGTAGGGGGCGCGGACAGCGAGCGAGGCCGTGCACGTGTGGGGTGGTGGACACGGGACCCTCCGAGCCTTCCATCCCTAAACCTGCTCTACAGAAGCATCTTGAGGAAGAAGGAGGAGGGACCATCATAGGGAAGGGCTTGGGCCCCTGGTGGGGGAGCTGTAGGTGGGAGCAGGACGAATCCCCATGGGGGGCCAGTCCTGGGCGAGCAGCCTGGGGCTGGACAGGAGGTCCTGCCCCCACGGCCAGCGCATGCCCGCCGGGACCCACCTGCAGTCAGGCCTCCGAAGCCCCCAGCCACTTGTGCGTGAGCCCCACGTGGGCAGGGAGGGTGCGGGCCGGATTCCACGTGGTTTCCGCCGCGTTTGTGAGGACTCGCTAAATCTCCGAAGCATGCATCTTTAATCTGACATAATTAAATGCTGAGTTATTTGCAAATGAAATGTTTAAAACCAGAGAGGCAGGCGAGTGTCCCCCGGCTGACATGGGGGCAGAGGGCCCTGGCCAGCACCTTCTCCTCCTGCCCAACCATCCTCCGTGACAGCTGGGGCACGGAGCACGGGCGTGGACAGGGGGCCCAGGGTCCCCCTCTGTGACATGGCACCCCCAGATCTGGGCCACACTCAGGAGGGGGGGAGTGGTGGGGAGGCTGGCAGACGTGTCCTGGCTGGCTCCCTTGGCTTTGCTCATGGCGGGTGGGGCGCAGGCTTCCTGGGGGGCAGGGCTGGAGAGAGGAGTCACAGCCAGATGCTCGGAGCCCTCCCAGCTGTGACAATCGTGGTGACAGGGAAAGATAAATGATGGTTATTTACAATTCTGCCTTCCCCCTGCGCTTTCTGAAGACAGCGTCGCGATGCCGTGCAGAGCCTGAGGGGTCCGCGGGGTCGGCCTGGGTGGGGCTGGGAGCCAAGGCTGAGGCAGGGCTCCCGTGGGACGAGGCAGGGACAAGCCTACCCCGTGTCCCCTCGTGATGGCTCATAACGCAGACCCAGGGCGTTAGCGCAGGGCGCGGGCGTGCGTGTGCATTTCGGGTACCGGCCCTGGGCTGTCCGCTCATGGCTGTGGGGACACAGTATCTTTGACTTGGTTGCCCAGTGGTCAGTCATCCTGCTAAGTGTGAGTCCCATGCCAGGCCCTGTGACGCAGACAGTTAAAATGACAACCCGGTCGAATCCTGGATCAACAACAGCAGGAGCAAACGCAATGCCTGCTCATCGGACGTCGTTGGAGCAGCGGGCAAACTCGAACGGGGACGTGTGCGGCAGGACGAGGCTGTGCCCACAACCAAGGTCCTCACGGTCGCGTGAGGGACCGTCCTCCTCGGGGGATGTGGCCAGGGCATTTGGTAAGAAGTCCTGCTTGGAGACTTGCCTTTACACGCCAGGGCGACGTCGATCGATAGTAAGAGCCGGGCGACGGAGGGGGGGGTGGGGCGGCGGCAGCCGGGCCCCGGGGGAAGCCTGGGCCTTCATGGCCCGTTCGTGGCTTTTCACCACGTTTGCAACGTCTGTGAGCTGAAAAATAGACCGAAGTGCTGGGAATGAGTCGTCAGGAGAAAGACAGATCACGTGGAAGCCGAGACACGCTGTTCGTGTCAAACTGTGGGTCCCGGGCAAAGCGGGCGGGGGGAGTCCACACAAGCACGGGGTGGGGACAGGGCGGCGGGGGCGGGGACGGCCTTCGGCTCGCTGCAGGGAGTCTCGGCATCTATAAGCCAGTGACAGGCCCGTAGGCCCGGAGGTGAGCCGACAGCTCCGTTCTTTCTCGGTAATTAAGGGAACTCGTAGGAAAACAGCAAATTGGTGGTGGATTTAAATCATCCGGTTACAGGGTTTGCCGGGGAGGCCGTGCAGGCAATTTACGCCGAGAGGCTCAGGACGCAGACCCCTGGGGACCCGCCGCGGGCGCCGTGTGCTCAGCGGTTAGCCGTGAACCAGACCACAGAAGTCTCCCGAAATCGCGAATCATCAATAGCCTGCGACCATTTTCTTGGCCAAAATGTAAGAACGTTAGAAACTGTGAATTTAAAAGCATCATTGAAAATTCGCGTCGGGACCTGAACAACACACCACGCGCGGTACTTTAGGATACAAATTAAATCACATAAAAATTACGAGGAACTTGGAATGACAATGAACACACGACATTCGTTTGTGGGGCCCTGCCGAAGCATCGTGAGGAATTCACGATGTAAGGTACACGTATCCGGGGGTAAAATGAAGGTAAGATTCCACGTCAGGAAAGGAGGAAACGAACAAGCCAGTGGCCATGGCCCCATCGCTGTCCCCGGGGAGGACAGCCACACGCAGAGCCGGACATGGCAAGGATGCCGAGGCCGAAAGGCTCAGGGCAATGACTCGAAGGCTGTCCGGAGAGTAAACTCTGGCCAAGACCAAGGAAGGACAAAAGGGAAAATCGCCATAAATTTAGGGGGCAAGAGGGTGTGAAAAACAGGCCCGAATGAGATAAAATGTTACTTCTCCAAACACCTCAGTGTTCACGGGCCGGGAACCCTGGAGGAAACTCAGGTTTCGAAAACCTCAAAGTGCCGAACGTGAGCCCAGGGGAGGGGGGGCACGCAGTGGGATGGGGCCGTTGGCTTTCACCCCAGTGGGGAGCGTCAGACGCGGGGGGCGCTCGGGCAGGGGTGTCTCCGCGCCCCGCGGCCAGGCGGGAGAACTCGCCTATGCGCCGGGCACAACCTCGGCTCCGCTGCAAGACTGCGTCTCGGGGTGATCGGGTTTTAAGCCCACGTCTCTTATGACCGTAGATGCAAAGAGTCCTTAATAAAACGTCGATCCGGCTCAAAAGCATGCTGGGGGAAGTGTTCAGAAATGATGATTGTCGACTAGAAAATCTACCCATGAGACCCCCCCAATTTGAGCGATTAAAAGATGAAAACTATACAAACACTCCATAGGATGGGGGGGGGTGTGTGTGGAAAAATGCTTAGGGTGACAGAACCCCACGAAACTGTGTACATTGGAAAAAAGACTCTGAGAAGGTTAGTAATTAGAAGGGATTCCCTTAATTAAGACGCTAGAGTTAAAACCTCCAGGGAGTGTCCTCCTTAAAAGAAACTTTACATGGATCCCCAGTAAAATCAGACAAAAGACCAGGTTTGCTCGGCAGCCATGATCTTCGCTGCTGTGGGTCACGGAATCAGAGGCGGTGGCCACGGATGTGTGTGCGTGTGGCAAGCACACTGGTCCTCACCACAGCGACAGGCAGGTGCGTGGGAGCCTCCGCAGAAACCCTCAGCAGAAACTGCAAAACCAGCAAGGGAACTGACCACAGTGCCAGGCGCGAGGCGGCCTGAGCACGCCCCGCTGCGGGCCGCCGGGCAGCGCCAGGACGCAGCGGGAAACGCCCCGGCGGGGGGGGGGGCTCGGCCTGGGCTCTGGACGTGGGCGGGCCCCGGCCACGGGGTCCATGGGGACTCAGCGGTCAGCAGCCTTGGGGCCACCCTCATGCGGTGGCTGGGACGAGGACGGGAACGCCAAGCGGCAAGCAGAGCTTCGCTCCATGTGACGAGGTTCGCAGGGTTGACGCAGAGCTCTGGGGGGAGCAGCCCCCGCCACGGCCGGCGCGTGTGGCGGTGCGGTGGCCGGCAGGGCCACGCCTGGGCACGGAGGTGCCGCGTGCTGGGGGGTGGTGTCGGAATGTCGCCCTGGCGGCAGTGGGGGGCCCCGCGTGGGGACGGCGGGTAGAGGTGGGGTCTGTGGGGTCCGGGCCCCAGCGGGACTGTGCGCGGCCGAGACGGTGGCCCGTGGTGGACGCTCAGCCCCCACTGCGTGGAGCAGCCTGACTGGCACCCGGGCTGCGGGGGGCCCGGGGGTGGGGGGCACTGGGAAGGGGCGGGAGGAGAGGACAGAGGGCCCTGGGGTGCGGGGGTGGGCGTCACTCCGTGTAGCGGTCGCAGGAACAGAAGCACTGAGGGCCGTGGACGGGGCACCCTCGAGCCCAGGCAGGCTGGGAGTACCTCGGGGTGCCCTGTGTCCCCGGCAGGCTCAGGAGTGGCTCTCTGGGCACCCAGACGAGGGGCTGGGGAAAGAGACCACGATGCCCAGGGCCGGTGTCTGCATGGCCTCCCCCACGGCCCCACCCGCCCCGGCTCCAGCCTCGGGCCCAGGGACACTGGGCTGTGTCACCCTCAGCGACAGGCTCGGTCTGGGGCCTCCCTCCACCCCAGGCGAGGTGACAGATGGCACAGGCTTTCTGTCACACTGGTCCGATCGCCTGCTGCCCACAGATCTCCGGCCCACGAGGTTAGTGACGCACGTCCCTGCGGTGTGTCCGTGGACCTGTCCCGTGACGGGCCAGACAGGGGGAGGTGGGGACGGGAAGTCACGCAGACGCCGCGCGAGCCGGGCCAGCAGGCGCAAGCCGCCCGCGTCTCCGGGGGCCCCGTGGACGTGACCGCTGGCCCGCCTTCCCAGCGGCCGGCGGCCAGGCCTCTGGGCGGCAAACGTCTTCCCGGCCTCTCTGGCTTGGCGCTCAGTGACCGGCTCCGGCCTCGGGCCCTGCAGGGGTCCTGGGGCCGTTCCAGCAGGCGGAGCCGCACAGTGCGCCCGGGCGTGACGACGGGCATCCTTCCCTCACACGCTTGTGCCGCGAAGCAGCCAGACCCAAGGCGGTCATCGCGGGGCAGGGACAGCGGGGACGGGACGATGGTGCGGGAGGAAATCAAGGCCACGGGAAGCCTGTGCCATGATGAGTCGCGTCCCGGACCAGCTGCTCCAGAGCCGAGAGCCCCCCGCGGGCCGTGTCCTGCTGGGGTTGGGGAGCCTGGTGCTGGGCCCCCCACGGGCACACCCAAACCAGCTTCTCCCACGGCCCCGACCTCTCGACACCCTGGATGTCGCACGTGGCCCTGCTGCCCGGAAACCCTCGGCCCCCCGCCCTGCCCCCGAGATCGCCCCCTGCGTGTGACGCCAGCGTGGTCCCACGCCCTCTCCCGGCCGGAACGCAACCCCAAGGGCACAAGCCTGTCCCCTGTGGGGCGTCGTCCCCACGCATGGCCCAAGGGGAGGACGGCGGTGTCACCCCGCGTGGACCCCTCCCCGCGGCGCCAGGCGGGGCGTGACCCTGACAGCGTGGAGTGCCGGTGCAGAAGCCCAACCCCCTTCCAGGACACGGCCCCCCCTCTTCCCTGGGGAGATTCCGGGGGGGCAGGCCTCTGTGGAGCTGGGGGTGGGGCAGGGCCGGGGCGCCTGGACAAGCTGCAGGCTCTCAGTCGGGGCTGCTGCCCGGGCGTCAGGACAGCCCATCTGTCCCTTGCAGGGGTGACCTCAGCTCACAGGTGTCCTGCGGGAAACCGGCCACCACTCCTCTCAGAGGCAAAGCGGGGGGTGGGGCGGGGGCGCTGGGCCGCTCTGCCCTCCGGGAGATGTCCGGCAGGGGCCTGCGACCACGGCCCTGCAGGGGCCTGGCGCGTGAGGCTGCCGAGCACGTGGACCAGGGGGGACCCACCGGACGGCCGTGAGCTGAGAGGTGAGGTGCACTCGGGCTCGAAGGCCTGTTACGAGCAGAGAACGTGGAGAAGCTCATTCATCATTCTAAACTGGTTACACATTGAGATGATAAAAATGGCTAATTGGATTAAGTAGAATAGATGATTAAAATATCAATGTGCCACCTGTTTGTTTACGGTGTCGGGGCGACCACTCGAGAATTTTAAATGACACAGCTGGCCTGCGTCCTGCTCCCTTTGGACGGCGCTGGGCTGCAGTCTTGCTGGACGACACGGGGGTCAGGGTCACGGTGGGACTCGGCCCTCCTGGCTCCGGCTGGACGCTGACAAGCATGAGAAGGGGCCAGGTGCAGTCGCCTGCCCCATCCACCTCTGGGGAAGCGACCCCAGCACCGGCAAGGCCCTGGACACAGCGGAGCAGAGCCACGCCTGTGTCCGGCGGGGCCCGGCGGGGTTGCTAGTTGCTAGTGTGACCTTCAGCGGTGGCAGCTCCGGCTGGACGCGGCGCCCCTGCCCAGACCCTGCCCGTGGCCAGACCCCTGCTGCCCCGGGGGCCTCCGCGCCCACCCCGCTGCTGGCCCCTGCCCTCCGTGCCTTCACACCGAGCCCACGCCTGCCTCGGAGCCCAGCGCCCAGGCCCGCGTCTCTGCCTGAGAAGTGTCCACGCGTCTTAGACGCCTCGGGTCCGTAAGTCACCCTTGAACCCCACCTGACTCCTGCCCACACACTCGCTCCTGCTGCAGACCTGGAGCCTGGCCCTGCCCTCCGCTCCGTCGGGGGGGGCAGCTGTCCCCCCATCTGCCCCCCCTCACCGTGGCTGTCCCCGTCCCCCACCCGGACCCCCCTTCCCCCGTCCCTTACCCATCCCACTCCTCCTGGTCACATGGCTGCCGAATGTCACTCGAGGTCACTTTGTTGCACAGGCTCATGGGGACCTGCCCCAACCCCCACCTACGTCTGCCCCCGGACGGTCCTGACCCCGCAGGAAGGTGGCCGCTGGGGCCGGGAGGGCAGCGCGTGCAGACGGCGTGGCTCCAACTGGTCACTTAGCCCTGCCACGATGGGATCGGCGCCTACACCACGGCCCGATTATCCACCTTCATCGAAAACGCCCTAGAAAGCCAGGTGGCTACCTGCCCAGGGAGAGGCTGACCGGTGGGCAGGGCCACCAGCATCCCCACCGCCCCGGTGCATCCATCTAAGTCCATGTAAGGCGCGCTGACCAATGAGCTGCGGGGCCCAGGGCAGGGCCACTCGCAGAGCAAGCTGGCCACCGGCACGGAGGGCCCCAGGGGCCACAGCCCACGGACCCCACCGTGGGCAGCCCCGTCAGACACCTGGGCCGAGCCCTCAGGCCTGGGCAGCCGGGGCGCTTCGCCCCTCAGCCCGTCTCTGCTGCTTACCAGCTTCTGGTCATATGGCAATTTCGCCTTTCGGAGCCTCACTACCCGCCTGAGAGACAGGCGCAGTGGTGCACCCTCTGGACACCCTCGTCGGTCTCGGCTTGGATGCCACTGCCCGAGGCTTCCCCTGACCATCCCGGTCCCTCCACAGCTGTCCCCCAGGCTCCCTCCCTGCGCCCCCTGTGGCCGGCACCTCCCCTTGCGGCCGGCCCCTCCCCCTGCGGCCGGCCCCCCTCCCCTCCCTCTGCGGCCTGCCCCTCGGTGCAGGTGGCACATCCGCTTGCTCCCAGCCGCGTCCCCGGACACGGAAGCCGACGTCCATGCAGCCACCTGGTGCGGCCTCGGACGGCAGCAAGAGAAGCCGGACGGCCTTCCGGGGCCTCGGGGGACAGAGTGCGGAGACGGTCACTCCCGGAGCCAGCCCACCCTCTTCTCAGCCCTGGCCGGACGGGGTGGCCACCGTGTCCCCTCCTTCCCCAGGAGTGTGGCCGAGGGGGCCCACGAGTGTGGGTCACTCCTTCCCAGAGCTGCTGAGCGTCACGCGGCTTCGTCTTCCCTTGTGAGGACCTGGGGAGAGGAAGCTCGTTGTGTCACCATGGCAACAGCCAGCAGGCACCCTTAGCCTCCTCCGGAGAGGCCCAGGACCGAGCTCAAGAGCCGCGGACTGTGCTGCCGTGAGCCCGCGTGGCGCCCCCGCCTGTGCTCTGGGCCACTGTGCCCAGCCCCGCCCACGGGAAGCCCCATGGGAAGCCCCAGGAGGGGCCGATTCTGGGCCTGCGGCCAGGGTGCCACCACACAGGCAGCAAGGCCACAGCCGGACCCTCCCGGGGCCAGACCCAGGGCGAGTGCAAGGCGAGGCAGGCTTGGCTGAGCCCGCGTCTCGGTGATGCCCAGACCCTGCCCTCGCCCTGTGCCCCGCTGGGCTCTCGGCTGCCGCTCCGTGGCCTGGCTGTGGGCTCCACCGTGCTCTGTAAGCCCCTCCTGTCCCCTCCCTGGGGTCTGGGGTGAACACGGAAATGGCCCCCCAAGTCGCCTGAGGAAGGGTGACCCCGTCTGTCCAGGTCCTCACCGCCTCGCCGCTGGTGAAAAGGCCCTCGTCTTTAATAAGGGGCGAAAGATTCTAGAACGTTGACGGCACATCTGCTTTTGATGAAGAGTGTGAAGAGTTAGTCAAAATGAAAGAGACGAGCTGCCGTCACTGCTCGCCCTGCGGTGAGCGCTCATGGGATCCCAGGGGATGGCTCTGTAATCCAGGGAAGAGCCCCTGCCCCGGAGGGCGGGGTAGCCCGGGACAGGGACGGTGGGCATGTGTGAGGTGCGGCTCTGCCTAAGTGTGCTCAAACCCCTGTCCACCATCCGGCCCTGACCTTCTGCAGCGGGGACAGCCCCGACGCCCTGCTCGTCCTCGGGACCAGGTGCGTCCCCTCCCCGCCCCACTCCTCCTCCCGTGGGAAGGCTGTCCTCCCTCAGGGCAGAAGGGGCGGCCTCCCTCCCTGGCGGGGCTGGGGCCGGGTCGGGGGTGCGTGCCTGCAAGCCGGGGCATCTCTACAGCCCAGCTCAGCAGCCCTGCTCAGGCCCGCGGGCCAGGGCGCATGGCAGCCCAGCCTCCGGCCACCCTCACAGGACGTGGGGGGCGGGGCACGGCACAGGTGCACGTGCATCTCCAGCGGCCGCACTGAGATGGGAAAGGGAGGGCTCAGGGGAAAAGGACGTTATTATGTTTCGTTCAGGCCGCAACGTCCCAAACATTATCCCTCCAGCATGCAGGTCGCAGGCAGAGCGTGGGACAGGCCACGTTTCCGGACTCGCCTGGAGATCCGGTGTGTGGCTGGGCCCACCGCGCCTGCGTTTGGACGTGTCAGGTGCTCAGGGCCGCGGGGGTCAGCCCGCGTGCCGTGTGGCGGGTCCCGACCCGTTCCAGCCCCACCCTCCGCCCTCTGCAGGGCCTGACGGGACCCGGGGGCCCTGCCCCACGCCTGCGCCCCTCGGTGGAGCGCCCCAGCTTGATTTTAGGGCCTCTCGGTGGGCCCTGGAGGGGGAGACAGAATCGGTGCTCATCAGCCTGTTTGCCAGAATGTTCCAGCCTCATGCCGGGCCCCAGGCAGATCCCTGCAGAGGTGGCACCCCTTAGGCTGGCCTGGCTTGGAAAAGGGCTTCGGCTGGGAAATAGGGGTGGCGCCAGGCCTGGGGTACACGTGGCGGTGGCATCATCCTGGTGTCCGAGCTCACTGTCCCCCTGCGGCCTTTGATGGCTGTTCTCTGCCCCTGCCCCCTGCCCCCTAGAACAGAAGGTTCCTCAGGAGGGGACCCTGCTGGCTCAGCCAGGCTCACAGGGCTGTGCGGGCCCCGGATGTGAGGGCCCCAGACGCGCAGTCTGGGGCTGAGTCGGTGGCAGTAACTCCCCAAGGCTGCAGACCAGGCCGGCCCCAGTGTCCAGCGAGCGGCCCTCAGGGGGCTCAGGCCACACTCACCACTGAGTCCCGAAGCCTGTGACGCCCTCTGCCCAGAGACGGTTGGTTGGTCGGTCGTGAGACCAGGGCCCAGGTCGTTGGCGCCCCGGTGCTCCGCCCCAGACTGGCTCTTCCTCTGCCTGACCCCACCCCCCAGGGGTGAGTCCGGCCGGGGATCAGAGACAGCCAAGCGAGGGCCCGCAGAGCTCAGCCTCCTCACAAGCAGCAGCCCCCAAAATGAGGGCGAAGGGAGTGAGGGGACAGGTTGTGGGGGCCCTGGCTTCCCTGCGTGCCAGTCGGCTCGTCCCCACGTGCCCCCCACAGGTGTCCCCTCTGCCTGCCCTCTGCACCCTGGACCTGGTGGGCAGAGGCCTCAGGACATCCAGACCGAATGAGGGAGCGTGTGTGAGCGTTCGACCACGTCTGCTGAGGATGGCACTTTGGCTGCCCTTGGGCTCTGGACCCGAGTGCTCACTGCCGCCTGGGGCACTGGGTCTGCTTGCCAGAGGTGGGGAGGGGGGGCGTGCAGGATGCCCGGAGCAGAGGCACTCTCTGTGCAGACTTTAAATGCAGACTCCTGGGCTGCGCCCCACTGTCTGAGTCTGGGTCTCCAGGAAAAGCCCGCTAAGCAGCCTGAGGACATCAGGTCCCAAGACGCTGCAGGCCGGGGGCAGTGCCGGGCAGCCGGCCTAATGCCCTGGGCAGCTGCGGGTCTGTCCTGGAGCAGGAGGGTCTGGTGTGACAGCTGAGTGCAGGGGAGTCTCTGGGGAGCACTCCTCCATGCAGCCAGGGCCTGAGGCCCAGGGGCTGTACTTGCTGCCGAGGGCCGGCCCCAGGCGCCTGGGCTCAGACGCTGAGTGGCAGGGACAGCTGGGGCCTCTGTGCCAGGGACTTTAAGATCTGGCCAGCAGGAGCAGGCGTCTCTGCCGGTGGCCTTGGAATATGCAGGCAGCGGGATTTGAATACTTTGAGTTTTAGGGAAATGGACTGATGGGCTCTCGGCCGGAGGGGGCCAGAGGCAGGGTCCCGTTGGCCAGAACCCGTCAGGCTCCCGCTGTAGGCCCTCTGGGGTGACGGTGCAGCCTCTGCAGCACCCCGAGGTGAAGGAGGCTGTCCCTCCGGCAGGCCCAGCATCTCCCGTGGCGGGAGTGCAGGCTCCCCTGTCCCCTCCTCGGGCTGGGTGGACACCTGCCCCCGGCCCACCGGAGCCCGTCTCACAGGCCCCGACATCCTGGGGACGTCCAGACGTGGCTCGCACGCGCGCGGGGTGAGGGCCGAGCTCCGGGGGGTCCCAGGGGCTCAGGGTGCCCCTCGGCACCCCCAGAGCAGAGCACTTTCGCCAGCACTCGGGATTTGCTTCCAAAAGGCAGGAGGCTGACATTTCATGTTTCTGCTTATTGCATGTTTATTTATAGCTCCCTTTGTTCCAGGAACGATTTAGATGGAAAATAATGGCGTCTAGCTTGATATCGAAGCATCTGTTGTTCTTCCAAACCCATCGTCCCCCAGAGTGGGAATCATGAGGACATAGGGCCATTTACAGAGAACCACGGGGGGCTTCTGGGTCACCTCCGATGAACTCGGGTCTGTCAGCTGGCCGCTGTGACCGCCCAGTCCTGGGCACAGGTGACCAAAAGGGATGACCCGCCGAGCCAGGCTGCCCGGAACCCCAGGCCGCTCCACGTGAACCCTTCCCCAAACTGGTCCGTGGCAAAGCCTTCCCGCGGACGCCCCAGGGGCTCCTCACCTACCCTGAACGGGGACTCGCCTGCGCAGTGCCTTCCTCCTGCTCTCTGTGATGACACAGGTGAGCTCCCAGCGAGCTCAGCAGACGGCTGGTGAGGATGCGAGGGGGGGGACGCACGTGTGGAGGGGGATGAGGACCCCGGGACCCAGACCCCAGCTCCAGCGGCAGGGGCCCTGCCTCCCGCGGGGGGCGCAGGCCCGGGTCAGCGGGGACGCTGCGGAGGCTGCCCGGCCTGAAGGCGGGGCTCCCGGGCTCCCCTCGTTCTGCCTTTTTGTCCCGTTCGGGCCTCACGGGTTGGACGAGACCCCCATGTCGGGGATGACCTCTGCTTCACTTAATCCACCAACTCAAATGCACAGCGTGTCCAGAATCAGCCTCACGCTCACACGCACACCCGTGTCCCACTCATGCACATGCACACGCGCGCACACGCCAGAACTCACGCTCACCTGTGCCCAGTGCCCACTTGTACGTGATCACGCACGAGAACTCCTGCTTGAATACACGCATGCGCATGTGTGCGGGGACACACAGAGAGCAGAGAGACCAGCCTCCCGGAGCCCCGGACCTGCCCCCGTCACAGCTCCTGCCTCTGTGGCGACGGTGCCTCCTGGCTTGTTCCCTCCTGCCCTGCACCAGACCGAGGGCGGTGCCGAGCCTGAGGTACCCTGAGCCTAGCCGCGCCCCAGGTGTGTGCAGGTGTGCAAGCAGCAGGTGCATGGCGGTGCCCGCTACTGTAGCCTGGGCTCGCAGATCAGAAAGCCCAGAACCAGGGGACACGAGCCTGCTGTCCCAGACCCGCCCTCCCAACGCCCAGGCCACTGGCGGAAGGAAGGGTTCTACCCCGTGTGGCGAGGCTTCCAGCCAGACGCCGGAGATCTGCGGAGGACGGCGCCTTGAAAGAAATCTAATCTCGAAGGTGGAATGAGGTACATGCAAAAAGCAGGGTACGGGCCAGGATGGCACAGCGCACAGCAGCCAGGTGGGAGGGACGGTGGCAGGGTCCCATTTACAACAACAAAGGAGAAAATGCCCATGAATAAATTCAACAGAAAAAATGCCAGGCCCGAGTGAGGGCAATGCTAAGACATTCATGGAAAAAAAAGTAAATTCGAGCGAATAGAAATTCACATGGTCGTGAAAACGGTATCACAAAGATGTCAGCTTGAAGTTAATTTATAATTTAGCGCAATCACAATGAAAATTCTAATGAGCGGTTTTCTCTGGGGCGGGTGGAGGCGATTCCCGGTGGAGGGAGTGCTCAGGCAGAGGCGGAAGGTTCCAGTAGGGTCCTGGAGTGCCGGTGACAAGCAGGACAGGAGCAGGGCAGGGGACAGAGGGACGCCAGCAGGCCTGGGTCCCCCGAGTGAGGGAGAGCATCCAGAATGGGGCCGGGCAGGGCTGGCCACGGTGGGAGAGACGCAGAGCAGTCTCCCCTGACTGCACGTGCACGGGTGTGTTCACACGCGTGTGCGTATGTACGTGTGCAGTGCAGTGTGTGCCTGCAGTTGCAAATGTGTTGTGTGTATGTGTGCAAGTGTGTGCACCTGAAAGGTGTGTGTGTGGATGCGTGCACGAGTGCGAGTGTGCGTGCATGGGTACTATGTGTGCGCGTGTGTGCATATGTGTGCAAGTGCATGTGCTTGTTGCACGTGTGTATGTGCGAGCGTGTGTGCATGTTTGCGCAAGTAGGTGTGTGTGCAGGTGTGTGTGCGTGTGCGCGTGAGTGTGTGTGTGCGCGGGGGGTGTGCCTGTTTGCGGAAGTCGGTGTGTGTGTACACGAGTACGTGTGCGTGCATGTGTGTGTGCGTGTGCATGTGCGTGTGTGTGTGTGTGTGCGGGGGTGTGTACGTGTGCGCGTGAGTGCATGTGTCTGTCTGCACACGCCCCTGGCTGCCCCGGGCTCCAGGGAAGCTGCCTCCTGAGCTGCCGTTTTCCTCCAAACCCGGCAGATCCCTGACCTGCCCAGCAGGAGGTGCTGACGGAGCCCCCCCTCCGCCTCCGCTTCCGCCTCCGCCTCCCTCCCTCCGCCTGCCACCCACACCCTGCCACCCCACACTCTACAGAGGGCAGACAGCGCTCCCTGCCGTTAAGGTTTCATGTGGGGACAGTGGGTCCCGTCGCAAAAGAAGATGGTGCGTGACGCACCCCGGGGCCGTCCCGCACCCCGCGCTTCACAGCAGGGCCTCAGCGGGGCGAGCCCAGACACCCCAGGTCGCTGAAGGACTGCGGGAGGGGCGTGCTCGGGGACACTCAGAGCCAGAAGAGGAAGCTCGAGGTTCCCTTTGCCCACCCAGGGCCCCGGCGGCACTGCCCCGCGAGATGGGGTGGGGGAGCGGGGGCAGGAGCCCGGTCTGGGCGGTGCGGAGGAAGCCCGTCCCTCTCCCTGCGTCCCGCCGGCTCACTGGCCGCGCCCTTCCTCAGCCTCGTCCCTTTGCGGGGACCTTGTCCAGTGCTGTACCCACGGCATCGGACCCACGGGCCCTGCGGTGTCCCCACACTCAGGCCCCAGCTGGACGGCTCGTGTCTGCTGAGCTCAGGGCGACGCTGCCCGCCACCACGGGACCACGACGCCCCGTCTCCCGTTCGCCTGAGCGAGGCGCCGCGTCCGCTGGCGCGGAGGACAGAGCCAGGCTGCCCGGAGGTCACTCTGGGGCTCTGCCCTGGGGAGGGGAGTCCGTAGGAAGAGGAAACTAGAGAACGTTCTGGAACGGGAGCATCGCCCAGGCTTACGTGTTCCTCCGTCCCTGGACGCCCAGTGCGTCGCGTAGGAGCCGAGCACAGGCCTTGGGTGGAGCGTCCAGGCAGAGCGAGGGCCGCCCTGCGGGGTCCTGCTGGGCAGCGGCCCGGTTTCCTGCCGCGTCTCAGAACCTCGGCGCCCCTGGGAGCCTGGCACGCCCCGCCAGCCGAAGACACGAATCGGGGTGTGGGAGGGACGCCCTACACCCCAAGACGCGATGCGCGGAGCGGCCAGTGCCCCAAAGGGGTCGCCCTCCAAGGGCTCTGCACCTACGGGACGCCGCCCATCCCCCGGACCTGTTCCCGCTCCGGCGCGAGGCTCCCCGCCCCCCCGCCCAGTCTCCCCGCCCCTCCCCCGATATTTATTTTCTTGCCGCTGTCGACAAATTGGAGCTTAACCACAGTCATCAGTCTCGGCTTAAAACCGCCCTGCGCGAGCTCCTCGCGCAGCCTGGGAGGCTCATCCATCACGCCGACAGCTGGCGGGGAGCCTCCCGGAGAAGCTTCCAGAAGGGGCGGGCGGGGGCACCGGGACGGGAGGAGAGGAGGAAGAGCGGGCGGAAGCACAGTGGAGCCCATGACGCGGGGACGTGGGCGCCGGCGCGTGCTCCTCCACTCGTCGTCTTGGTCGCTGTCCCCGCACGGCCCCGCTGCCCACGTGGGGTTCCAGCCTGGCCCGGGTGGGCCAGGCTCCAGCATAGCCGGACATTGCCCTCCTCTGCCGCTGTCCCTGTCCCTCAGAGGGACACTCCTTGGAGGACGTAAGGACCCGGCCGGACAACCGGCTGGTGTGCGGACTTGAGGCGGGTCCCCTAGCAGGATGAGCCCGGGGCTGGGGACATGGGACACAGACCTTCACGAGGCGGCTGGGAGGCAGCCCCGGGGTCCTGGGGCAGGAGGCACGTGCTGGGAGGGGCCCCCAGGGAGCTGGGCAGGATATGCCCAGCCCTGGGCCTCCCCCCAGAGGAACCTGCACTGTGGTGTGACAGTCTCCCAGTCCTCTGTAATAAATGTGGCCAAACCGGGCTCAAAACAACAGAAACTGCCCCTCCCCGAGCCCAGAGCCGCAGGTCAGGGGTCAGGGTGTGGCAGGGCAGTGCTCAGGGAGCGTCCTTCCTGCCTCTTCCGGATCCGGTGGCCCCAGGCGACCCTTGGCCAGGGGCTGCCTCACCTCCATCTCTGTCCCCATGTTCCTGTGGCTGGCTTCTCGTCTCCTGCCTGCTGTGGGGACACGCGCCATTGGCCTGAGGGCTCCCCAGGAAGTCCAGGCGACCAGGTCTGAGGTCCCGAGCTGAACTGCTTCTGCGGCACCAACGAAGGTGATGGCACAGGTTCCGGGTTGGACGGGGACGTGGCTTTCTGGGGCTGCCATTCATCCATCCACACGCCCAGGAGACGAGAGCCGAGAATGGCTAATCGGGGTGCACCTGTCACACGGGTGACCTGGGTCCTTCTGGTGGCGAAGCATTTCATGCGAGGGTGACACATGGGACGGGTGTGCTCTAGACGCTGGAGCCTCTCACAGAGATAAAGGGGGTCACAGCGGGGTCAGGGCGCGGGTGGGGTCACTGTCAGCAACAAAGGAGCCTTTGAGAGTGGCAACAGGGGTCAGGGATGGGGGTGGCCCGAGGAAAGGGACGGGCAGGGCAAGGCCACCAAAGCAGCAGGGGGCACACAAGGTGAGAGAGGGAGAGGGTCGAGGACGTCCATCCAGTGTCCTAGCTGCCGGCTGCGCCTCGCCCTGGGAAGGGCCGGGGAACCTCGGGGAGGCGGGGTGCCGGGGGCGACACGTGTGTACGTCACCGCAGAGCGAGCAGAGAGGGGCCTTGCCCTGGGACGATACAAGGCGGGGGTGCCGGGAGCCCCGGGCCGTGCCGGGTTTCAGAGCAGAGTGCCACCTTCCCCCCAGCACCGTGGTCCTGCTGCCAGCTGCCCCAGGGGCGAGCAGGGGGACCCGTGGGTGCTGCCTGCTGGTGTCACGGGATGCGCGTGAGCCTCTCATGCACCCAGGGGAGCAGCCTGTCCCCTGCTGCACCCGCAAGTCTTCAGGGCTCTCCCCGGGACCTCGAGGGCAGGGCCCAGTAGGCACTGCCCTGGGCTGGGGGGGCGGTGATACACTTATCTTGGGTGCTGGCCTGGCAGCACTGGTCACAAGGGAACCCTGGCATTGCCCGGAGCCCTTGCGAGCTTACTCTCCAAACCCCTCAAGTCCCGGTTCACCGCAAACCAGAAACAAGGACAGACAACGTGAATAAAACTGGAAAGACTTTCCCCGGGTGGTTCGAGCTCCACCGGGGTCAGAAGCGGTGGCCTCAGGCCACCACGACCATCCTGGTGGGACGCTGCCCTGCCAGGCTCCTGCCTCCCCGTGGCCCTCGCTGCCAGGGGCTCTCCCTGGCCACCCGGCGAGCGGACGGGCTGTGGCAGCCTGGCCCCCTTGCCTGGCGAGCAGGTCTTCGCAGGGTGCGCACCCGCCTTCCTCATAACTGGCCAACACATCTGTCCTTCAGCACACGCATGCGGGCGGCGAGCGGGTGACAGAGAAAACCCTGGAGCGCGTCGTGGGACGTAGCATCCTTGTTTGTGGAGCAGGATGAAGATCTCGCTGGTGGCGTTTGCTGTTGCGCGTCTGTCTCTCTCAATCTAGCTGCAGGAGGCGACCTCCGAACAGAGCTAATTTAATCTGCAGAAAGCCGTGCGCGCCACGTTCCCGAAGCTATCGGATGAAACCTCTGCCCCCGCCTCCCCGGCCCGCCTGTCGCTCATTAGCTGCTCCCTGCGAAAGGCCTAACGTACAGCGTCTGGAAACCCGCC
Source organism: Eonycteris spelaea (assembly GCA_003508835.1). NCBI lineage: Eukaryota > Metazoa > Chordata > Mammalia > Chiroptera > Pteropodidae > Eonycteris > Eonycteris spelaea. The sequence continues at coordinate 290,151 of PUFA01000427.1, forward strand.
TCGCCGTCAGGTCTCATCAACACCCTCTTTATTCAGGAGGCAGCGATGCGGGCCGTGGGGCTGGCGACGCTCAGGCGGACCCCAGGACCCGGCCCTGGACAGACGGGGCGCCCGTGCGGGGCGGAGGCTGCGTGTGGCCGGCCGCAGACGCCGATGCCACCTGCCCACAAGGCGAGAAGGACGAGGACCCCGACAAAGCAGAGAGGGAAGAAGACAGCTCCCCAAAACCATGGAAGGCACATTGCTGAGTCTGGCTCTGAGACTTGGGGCTGTCACCAGCAGGGACGCCTGCTTTCCTGGGGCCCGGGAAGGACATGACTGGCCCCTCGGCGGGCCCACCTCCGCCTGCGTCCTGGAGCGTCCCCACACGGATGATGTCGCGAGGGGCACGTCACGGCTCAGGTGTGTTTCCGCGGAGGGCCCTGGGCGCCCTGTGCATCCCGAGTGACCCCGACACCAGGGCACCACCCTGCTCCCCCCGCCACTTCAGGCTGGTGAGGGCCCAGACAGAGCTGGCCTGAGTGTCCGCGCCCTCCCCTCCCCACCCCAGGTCCAGGAGCGGAAACAACGGTGGCCCCGCCTCGTGGGAGGGAAGGACTCCCCGGGGAAGGCGCTCGGGCTGGGGTGACCCGGGGCGCAGACCCGGGGCTCCCCACTTCCAGGTTCTCGCGCCGGTTCTGGCTGCTTCCCCCTCACGGTGTCACAGGATGTGGAACGGGGACCGGTCGCCCAGACGCCATCGCCCACGGGGCCAGGCCCGCAGCTGCTCCCCAGGCCGTCCTCCCGCGGCTTGCAACCCCGTCTCCGAGGGAGACCGTGCCGCTCGCCGGCTCCGGCGGGATGGCGGGTCGCGAAGGCGCATCTCGCTGCTCAGGCCGCACTTCATCGGGCCACGAGTCACTGGGATTCTATCACCTCGGAGGGTGTCTCGGTATGACGTTATTTTGAATATCAACGTCGATGTTCCCACAGCTCCGACGAAGCCTTGCTTCGTCATTTCAAAATGCACTCGACACGCCGGAGAGTCTCAGGTCTGGGGCGGGGCCGGAAGTCTCAGGCTCAGCGCGCATCGCACTCGCGGGGGCGTGCACCCCGCAGACCACGCTCTGGGCCGCCCGCTCCCCTAACGAGTTCGAACGGACTGACCCTGTGCAGCGTCCGCTCTCGACCCCAACGGAACGAAACCGGAAATCGACCCGAGAAAGACGGCCGGAAAATCCCAGCACACGTGGAGGTGAAAACACACACGTCTAGAGAACACGTGGGTCAAGGTGAGACCTCAAGAAAAACTTTAACACACTCTGGTCTGAATGAAAATGAAAACGACTCAGCAGTGTGCGGGGTGCAAGGGACGCGGAGCTTAGGGGGGCATCTGCAGCAGCGAACCCGTCTGGCAGAAGGGAAGATCTCAGGTCACATACCGACGCTTCCACCGTGAGAATCTAGACAACGAACAAGTCAAGCCCACAGTGAGCAGGAGAAAAGGAAAAAAATGAGCATAAATCAATGAAATTGAAAACGGAAAATCAATGGAGAAAATCAATGAAACCAAAAGCGGGTTCTTTGAAAAGATCAATAAAATTGATAAGCCTTTGGCCAGACCAACTAAGAATAAAGAGGGGACACAAATTGCTGTTGTCACACGTGAAAGAGGGGACATCACTACAGATCCGTGGACGTGAAAGGATGAGAAAGGAGCATCATGAACAACTCTGTGCTCACACGCTTGACAACCTAGGTGAGGTGGTCCGATTCCTTGAGACACAATCTGCCAACCTCACACAGGAAGAACAGACAATCCTAGTAGGCCTACATCAGTGAAAGAAATTGATCAATAATCAATGACCTTCCAAAACAGCTCTGGGCCCATTTGGGTCCCTGCTGGATTCTACCAAACATTTAAGGAATAAATTGTACCAATTCTCTAGTCTTTTGGAGGACAGAAGTGAAAGGAGTACTCGTAACTCATCCCGCGAGGCCAGCATTACCCCGATACCAAAACCCGACCAAGGCAGCACGAGAAAAACCACAGAGCCATGTCTCTCGTGAACACACATGCAGAAACCCTCAGGAAACGTTAGCGCGTCGAGTCCAGCAACATGAGAGAATTACACACCACAACCAAGTGGGGATCATTCGGGCGTGCGAGGCGGGTTCGGCATGAGAAGACGAATCGCTGTGATCCGTCAGAGCAACAGGCTGAAGAAGAACAGCTGCACGATCACATCGGCAGGTGCGGAACGAGCATCGGACACAGTCCAGCACCACCTCGTGGAGAAAACGCGGCAAGCGAGGTGCGGAGGGGGCGTGCTCGCCTCGGCCAGGGACACCTGCAGACGGCTCCAGCTGGCAGCCTCCTGGTGGCGAGCACCCTGAGGCCGCCCCCCGCCCCCGGGGTCAGGAACAAGGCGCGATGTCCAGCATCACGCCCCCAGCTCCGCACGCCGAGATGTGACGTTCCGTGAGCATCCGTCGCCCCTGACGCCCAGCGGTGCACGGGAGGGAGGGCCCCACGCATGGACGGACGTGCCTTCGACAGGCTGCGTGCTGTGACGAGGACTCCCGCTGCCTGTCTGGACACGGCACTCACGCCGTGACCCACATCGATCCCCTGCCACACGCCGGCGGGAATCTCGCGAGCCTCACCGCGTCGTGTGTGGCGGGTGACGGCGTTCGGGCCGACTCTGGCATAAGTGACAGGCGAGTGTGGCTGCTTCCACGGCAGGAGGTGGCGGTGTGAGGCCGTCTGCGGGGTTCGCAGTGGGCAGGACCCGCTGTGTGGCCTGTCGCCCACGACACAGGTGCTCCCTGGATGACGTTTAATTACGCGGCACGATCTGTTTTATGTGTCACGTGCAAGCTGTGTCATTCTTCACCTCAGAAGGTCTAAAAACGGTGACATCTCAAATTTTTCCTAACTGTAAATAGTTGCAACAATGTGATTTCCATTGCCATTCAGATATTAAAACGATTACATCGTTATTTAATGTTTCGTCAACAGAATCCAAATACATAGCGATCACCCGGCTTTTGAAGAATTGAGTAGATTGTGTTATAGCTGAAATCGAAACGGAGGCACCTTTTTTCCAGCTACTTTCACACTTTGAGCCCGGCCCCCATGGAAGTGTGGCCTAGTAGATGTATTTCATGCTTCCGAGGGCTTGAATAGTGCTACCGTGATTCCCTATCATAATGTGAATAGACATTTATACAAATAAAGGGGCCTTTTTAATATCCAGGTGTTATTTAGGGCTTTCAGCACTAAATTTGTCCTAGGTTGAGTTATTATCAGATATTATTAGCAACACTAGATTAAAAGCCCACGAGTGTATTATACATTCTGACAACTAATTAGTAAACATAAAAAGTTATTTTTAAAAAAACATGCATCTCATCCTATGATGGATGGGCCTTCTCCCCATATTAAAGTCGCGCCCCCTGCGGTGACGGACGGCTGGAATGAGAAGATGCCGGCATCGATTTTACTCCCAATTTTAGTTCTTACTTTGTAATCCAGAGAACCGAGGACGTGGAAATGCGCAGGGGTGGGGGGGGGTCGTTCTGTTGGAACCGCGTGTGGAGAGGCGTGTCAGGGAGCCACTAGCGGGGCATCCGCTTCTCTGTGGACGGGTTCGGCCCTGTGCCCCCGAGGCTGGGACCCCTCCTCACACCCTCAGGGCGGCTGGCGCCCAAACGCCCAGACAGCAGGTGTCAGCGAGGGCCTGGAGGGTCTTGATGCCTAGGCCACCAGGCCTGTGGAGGGGGAAGCCTCCAGGCGGCCCACCCAGCCACCATGGGACTGTGGCTGCGTGAGGGACCTGCGGGGCGACGATACATGATCACAGCCATCTGCGGCCACCGCGGCTCAGGAGTTTTGAACACTTCTTAGAGCACGACAGAGGGGCAGATCACACCTGAACCACACAGGACTCTGTAATCAGACGCTGTGACTTAAACATTAAAATGGATGTACGACTGAATCATTTAAAAATAAATTGCTACTAGAATGATTTTAAAATTTAATAATTTATGTGACAGTCTGAGTTTAGTCGAAGGGGAAAGAATTAAAATCTGCCTGAATTTGCAAAATGACTTGCTGCCCGGTCATTGGAAGTTCTCTCTTATTTCTCCAAAGTCGACGATATTTGAATCGCCTTTTTGTTTAAAGACCACTGTTTGAGAACAGGGGTCGGAAAACTTCAGCCTCTGGGCCAGATCCGGGCCACCTGGGGTCGGGGCTGCACGGCCCACCAGCTAAAAACGTGGCCTTCATGGGTCGTGCCAACAGCCAGGGTGTGGCCGCGAAGCCGGGCGTCCCCGCCCCTGCAAGGCGCGTTGGGTCTCTGTGCGGACGGTCCTTTCCGGGTTTTGTGGTGAATTCTGTTTTCAGCCGGAAGCATTTTAGCTTCCCTGATCTCCTGAACCCTGGCCATGGCATCACCGGCGGTCCCCTCTTATCTTCAGTCCTCTGGAGACCCTGTTTGGGGACAGGGTGTCTTTCGGCCACCTTCCCTTCTTTTTTTTAGGCGAAGCAACCCTTGGTCGACCTCACAGATGGCAAGGACCTTGTCAGCTTGCAATCCCTTATTTTAATTTTAATTTTTTTTTTACGCCTACAGCACCTGGTCTTCCTAGGCGGTCTCCCATCCGAGTGCTCACCGGGCTTGTCCCTGCTTCGCTTCGGGGTCAGACGGGATCGGGCGCGTTCAGGGTGGCCTGGCCGTTAGCTCAGCCTCTTTCACGTTCTCATCTCATCCCAGCTAACGGCCCTTTGGCTGCTTCTGCTGGGTCTCTCTCGGCGTGGAGACTCTTCCTTTCACATTCGTGTTCATCGTAAGTCCTCGTCATGAGGGTCCCCGTCATCCCCGGCCGCCTGTCCCCGGGTCCCGGGTGCCGGGCCTTCCCGGAACTGTGAGGCGTGGGGCCTCGGCACCTCTGCGCCGCTCTGTCCTGCCCCTCTGCGGAACCTCCCGCGGCTCTGGCTTCTGTTTTTGCCAATTCTTTCTTTAAAAAAAAAGAAAAGATTTTTTTTTTTCACTTCTTAAGGTTTCACGATTTTTTCCTGTGGAGAAATTCTTGGTTTTCCAGATCTGCGCTACATCTCTGATATCCTTCTCTTCATTTGATCAAACATCCCAAACAAACGGGTTTATATCCAGCAGCGACCGCCTGGCGTGCCCCGTGCTCCGGCCGGCGGTCGGCTTGCCGCCTGCGGTTCCCGGGGCCACTGGGGTGGCGTGTGCCCTGCGTCTTGTCACGCGGGACTATGAGCCGCTGGTCAGCGGGCTTCTCCGTGAGGATGTCCCCCTCCCTGGGGTGAAGAGGCGCCTTGGGGACACTCGCATGTGCTTCGGCCAGGTGACCTGGACCGAGAGCCTGGCGCTCGGGAAGCCCTTCCACCTCGTTTCTTGCCATTTGGTTTGACAGACGGTGCAGGTGGCAGGGGCGTCAAACCCAGCGACGCTGGCCCCGCCCCGCCAGTCAGCAGGGTGGCGGGGGGCCCACGCTGGCCTGAACAAAGCCAGGGACACACACGGCGGGAGATGAGGAAGTGGATGGAGGGGGGAGCCCACCCGTGGGAGGCCTCTGGCCGGCGCGCAGCTGCTGAGCACCTACTGTGTGCCAGGCGTTTTCCCGGAGCTGTGGGCACGACAGAGGGAGGCGTGAGTGCCTCGGCGAGCCTGTTCCTGCCGTCCAGCTGCGTTTGCCGCCTGGTCCCCACCTGCCGCTGCCCCGTCTGGCTGCACGGAATCGCGTCCCGGGTGTGTGGGGGGAGGGGGCAGGGCGGACGCTGTTTCACTCATCTGTGCTTTGCTCCCGACGCAGTGTCCGGCACGAGCCAGGGTCAAAGGCCTGGGCGAGGAGCGGAGTTCGCGAGTGGGGGCTGGGCACCGTCCCGGAGCCTCTTGGGGCTGAAGCGCCTTCGTCCTGTCATGCTGCCCAGCCCACAGCTCCCGGCTCCAGTGTCCTGTGAGCGTGGGTCCTGAGTCGAAGTGGCCTGGAGCCCTGGTGCCCGTCACGGGGCTGCACCCCACACTCTGAGCACCACGCCTGGGCCCGGCATCAGGCACGCTGTGAACCCACCTGAGGACAAGCAGGTGGCGGCCTCGGAAGGACGGGGCCACACCTAAGGGGTGGGCTGGGGGTCGGGGTCGAGGCGGGTGGCAGGGGAAGGCCTGGCATTGACCCTGAGCCTGCTGAGCTGTGGGACCTTGGCCGAGGGCACCCCGCCCCGCTCAGCCCTCCCCCCTCCACCCCGGAGGGCAGGCTCCCGCTTCTCCGAAGGCTCAGGGGACACACACCGTGACACATGGAAGAAGGTGTTGGCTGGGCTCCAGTGGGGGTTGCTTCCTCCCAATGACAGTCACCTGAACTGACAAACCACCACCTGACACTGTCACCTGACCCTGGGCTCTCGACTAGCTGGGCTCGCACCCCTCACCTGTGTGTGTGTCCTAGATCCACTGACAAGCCGGGGACCCCGCCCCTCACCCTATACTCCTGCTGGGCACCCATCTGACAGGCACCCCAGGGAGAGGGGGCACCTGGCTGTGTTGACGGCCCTCATCAGGGCAGTCTCTCCACTCCGGGAGTTGCTCCCCCGTGTGGGACCGGCCCTGGCCGGGGCAGGGCGGGGGAGGGGCTGCCCGCCAGGGTCCCAACACCACACGAAGGCTCCGAGCACTAAGGATGTGTGGGTGGTGGCCACAGGGTGCAGAGGTGGCCTGAGGACGAGGCCGGGTCAGAGGACGTGGCAGCCGGACAGCAGGTGCTGTGAGAGCCTTCTGTGAGGATTCAGCCAGGACAGGGCGGGAAGGGCAGGATGGGGCGGGATGGGGCGGGATGGGGTGGGACGGGGGAGGGAACCCTGCGCATCTCTGCCTCAAGCTGCCTCCCACAGACTGGGCTCTAGGAGAGGGAAGGTAGACATACAGGTATTAAGGAAGACAATCTTCCCTCTGGCCCCCTGTGCCGGAAGGCGTGTGTGGGGGGGGAGGGGCGGGGTTCTCTCGCTCTCAGTAACTCACTCCACCTGCAAAAGCAGCAGCTGATGATCTTCAAAGGGCCGAGGAGGAGCCTGGGAGACCCCTGGGGCGCAGCAAGAGGGAGGCAGCCTGGCTCCTGTCTCCCCCGCCCCCCACCGCCTCCAGCTTCCCGCAGCCCTTCTGGGAAGTGTCTGCGGTCACTGGGTGTCAATGAAGCCGGCTGTGCTAGCCTTTCTCGGGGAGCCTCGCCCGTCCCCTCCTTCGAGGGCCTCATCCGTCCATCCCCGGGGGGCCTGGGCTCTGAGCCCACCGCTCCCCCTGGTGGGAGGCACGGTGCGGGGGTGGGGGGGTGGGGGGGGTGGAGATGGCCTCGCTCGCAGGCGGCTCCTGGGAGCAGCCCTGCCGTGCCCACGACTCCCTCACGGCTCCCGAAGCCACGGAGCCCTGAGCGCAGGCCCGGGGCACCCCGGAGCTCGCCGTCCCTCGGCCGGAGGAAACGGGCGACCAGCAGCCAGACAGCGGCCTGGGCCTTCCACACCCGGACGCCACCTGATTGGCGACACCAAGCTGCGGGGCGCTGGTGGGGCCGGTGCTGGGCACGGAGGCGCGGTGACCGCTTGCTCCGATGGGCGTTCAGAGGCGGGTGGCCACGTGGGAGAAGCTAGCCTCGTTCTCGGACAAAGTGGATTTAGTAGGGGACAGGGAAAGGACACAGGAGACAGCAAAAGGGAACAGCTTCTGCAAAGGCCCAGGGCTCCCGCGGGACAGCACGACTGGGGCGCCCAGAGGGTCGGGGCCTGTGGGGAGGGGAGATGCTGGCGGGTTGTGCGCTCAGAGAGGGAGGAGCCCAGGGCTGAGCCGGCCGGGGCGGGGCGCGCCTGCGCACAGAGGGCCCTATGGTCCCGGTGGCGGTGCGCGGCGCTAATCTGCGGGCCTGGAGCTGCAGGGCCCAGGGTCCGCTGGTCAGATCCTCCTACTGATGAACGAGGCGCCCTGGGGCCTGGACGCGAACGCGGGAGCCGCAGGGAGCTGCAGGGACACCGAGGGGGAAGGGCTGACGGCACCTCGCAGTCCCCCGCAGCCCCCCGCAGCCCCCCGCAGCCCTCGCAACCTCCGCAGCCCCCGGCAGTCCCCCGCGGCCCCCTGCAGACTGATTGGCACCTGGAATTCGGTGCCTCTGCCCCAACCCGCTCCTCGGCCCCAACCCGCTCCTCGGCCACTACGGTGGTGCCTGCCGTCTCCCCCAACCCGCACGGGCCCTGTGCCGAACCCCATTGAAGCCCCGGTGGCTGTACCCAAAGCCGGGTGTTGTCCGTGCTCCCTCGGTCCCCTGCACCCCGGCTCCGACCTCATGAAGTCCCATCCTGCGACCAGCCTCCAAGGCGTGCCCAGCCCAACGCCCCGTGCAGCCCACAGCGATGCATCTCACAGAGAAGAACCCCAGAATCTCACTCCGCTGTCTCCAGCACCCGCCTGAGCCCATCCCCACCCCTCAAGACACAGGCCCCCCAAACCCTCAGGCCCTGTACCCCCTGAGCCTTCTGTTCAGGGCTCCCTCCTCCTGTCCGTCACATGACCTGCTCTTGCATCTCCATTGGGACTTTTCTCAAAAGTCACCTCCTTAGAGAAGCCCTCCGGGACTACAGCACTTAGCCAGGCTCCCAACTCCCTGCCCCGCTGGGCTCCTCTCCTACTTTCTATGTTTGCCTCCTCCATTCCCTACCTGTCAGCTCCTTCCTGGTCTACCTGCAGGAGCGTAGGGCTGTCCGCCCGCCCGCCCGCCCCGCTGGGCCTTCACAGGTGCTGCCACAGTGTGGAGGGGGTGGACTGAGCACCTGCTGTGGGCTGGCACCTGGCCCCCGCAGCACCAAGTCGTGCCGCCGGAGCCAGGTGCCGCCCCCACCTGCAGGCACACACTCTGAAGGGCGGAGGAGCCAGCCCTGTCCCCAACACCGCAGTCCAGGGACCCCGGTGGGGGCCAGCGAGACGCTCCACACCCCGCGGCTGCCCGGGACCCCCAATAACAGATCTGTCTTCCTGCCACTTTGCCAACAGCTATCCCAACGTCCCCCATGTAACCGCTGCGCCACGATGCACACAGGACCCCGAGCCATAACTGCTGCGTAAACCCGTGTCTTCTCCCTGACATGCATTTTACACACTCAACTGATCATTAACTGATAGTTTGCTGCCTGGAGATAATGTTTTTAATATGCAATGCAATTTACCAAGTCTGGAAAGTGCTTACAGTCCAGGGCCGTCACCGGGGTCGCCGACCCGGGGCCAGTTGATGAAGAAACTGCCTCCCAAGCCATGGAGCAGCGTTGTGTGTCTGTCTATGCAGCGGACGCGCGCGCAGACCGCGGCGGGCAGCGATCGATGGCTCTCGCCTTCCTCCCCCCACAGGCCGCCCGGCGCTGGCTGCTGACGGCGAGCTGCCTTGGTCGCCCGTCGCTGAGGGTGACACGCTCGGGTCAGGACCCACCAATTAATTTTAATCTTCTAAAAGCACATTTCTATGCTAATTTTTAATTACAATTAATGCCAGTGTCAGCTGTTAGCTTTGGTGAGTGGCTCGATGATCTGCCCGCCCCACCCCTGGGGCCAGGCTCTCAGAGTGAGGCCACTGGACGTGGCGGCGGGGGGGGGGGTGGTGTCTAAGTGACATCGCTTCCGACTTGCGCCTGACGCGCGACTTTGGAGAGAGACCGGGGTTTGTGGTTCGGCAACCACGCTCTCCGCCGGCCCCGCTGGCCACTGCCTGTCTGTCTTCCACACCCTGTCACCTCCCCCTGTGCATCCGCCTCACCTCCGGGGAGCTCTCGGCCTGCCTGGTCGCCCGGGCGCCGAGGGGCCTTGGTGACGCTGGGCCTGCCGTGGACGCTTGGCCTCCCCTTAGGCTGGGCCCGCTGGGCTTTGCTCCGGTTCCCGGGGCTGGGCCAGAGCCCCAGGGGCTCTCAGCGCACACCGGGCTGGGTCCTCGATCGCCCGGTGGCCTCTGCCCTCACGCAGGGAACGCGAACACAGTCTGTTCACAGGTCACCGGAGGCCCGAGGCCTGAGAACGCCTGGGAGACCGTGACGGACCTGCAGCCCACATGGTGACGGGGGCGGCTCGGGGTCTTGGGGGAAGGTGGACACCTCGCCTGTCACCTTGAGATGACGAGGGACAAGGCTCAGGGAGGCCGGGTGTCGACCTGGCAGATGGTCTTCAAGGGTGGTCGCCAGCGACGCCCCTGCTCTTTCTGGTGGACGCTGCACTGGCCTCGTCACCTGCAGCAGAGAGGCCTCAGCTCGGGGAAGCAGGTGGGACCGCTCCCCACCCCCACCCAGGCACTCGGGGGCGGGGGGCCCCTTCTCAGATGCTCCGGGAGGCCGGGGGCAGGCAGAACGAGGCCCAGGAGCCCAGACCATCAGGCCGGCACTGTCCACCTGCAGGCTCGTGACAAACCACGGACCCCGTTGTTTTCAGTCACAAAGTTGGTGCGTGACTTGTCCCCCGACTGTGGGAACAGCCTGAGAGTGGCTCCCCACGCCTGGGGTTTGCCCCGTCTGCCGGGTTCCCGTGGGGGCACGCAGGGAGAACCTCGCGTGGAGAAGACGCTGGCCCCTGGCCTTCGCCTCCAGAGCAGTGGGGGGGGGACGAGGGCTGCACCCACTCTCATCAGGCTCAGGGGTGGCGGGGAGTGGGAAGGGCCATGAGCACTGGGAGACGGCAGTGCCCAGCACGGGCCCGCAGTGCCCTGCACCCCGCCCCAGGCGGTGCCCTGCACCCCGCCCCGGGCACTACCCGCTGCACCCCACCCCAGGCAGTGCCCGCTGCACCCCGCCCCGGGCCACTCCGCCTCCAGGGCTGCGGCCCACTTCATAATGGAAGCTGACAGAATGCAAATGAGTTTCTAAAGGAACCAGCAGAAGTGGCAATTTTTCTCATTTAATCTTCAGATGAGCTGTCTGTCTCCCGGCGCACAGTCTCATTAGGATTCAGGGACTAATTTTGTCCATCGACATGAGATTATTGGTTTGAGTAGGTTTGGGGTGTGTCCTCCAGGCGAGGCTGGGGCTCCCGTCGCAGAGGCTCCCGCGGTGTGGTCTGTGACCTTGTGGCCTGTGTGGCCAGAGGGTCAGCCAGCAGGAAGCCTCTGAACACACAGGGCCCGGACCTGGCCACCGCCGGCGTCCCCCGAGGGAGAGGAGGCTTCGGCCCCGGGTCGCTCTGAGGAGACGTGCTCCTGTGGTGTGGCAGAGCCGGGGGTGGGAGCAGCGGTCAAGCTGGGGACACCGGGACCCGCGGCCAGCGCTGGTGGGCCGAGGGCGGAGGGCACCAGCCCACCAGCCACACTGCGTGGACCCTCGGCCCCGGCACGTGCCGGCGCCTCACAGAGGTTCTCTGAGGGGTGCCGCAGCTGCATTTCAGGGAGGAGGGGACAGCGAGTCCCGCACGACTGGCCCTCCGTCATGTGACAAAGTGGGACTCAAACTCAGGTCTACGTGGCTCTGAACCCCACGTCCCTGTTTCCACAGCCAGAGCCTCTCAGGGGCGGCACCAGCCGCCGGTGCCCTGGAGACTGCAGGGACGGGGGACAAGCAGGAGGGACGGGCTCCTCTGGCAGTGAGGGACGCGGGCCACGTGGGGCCCACACAGCGGGGCCGACCCTGGACCCTGCGTGGGCTGCCTGCCGCCCCGTGACATGTCCCCTCCTCCGCGGGACAGACGTCCACCCTGCCCAGGAGCACACGTGGTCAGGGCCGCGGGCTCACACACCGGGGTCCCAGGTCAGAATCGGGGCAATCGTTGACCGGAAGGGAAAGTTCCAGAACCTGGCACCTTTTCCCTTGACGGGGGCGGCAAGGTGGAGGGCGCCCGTGGGGCGGGGCGGGGCGTGGCGCGAGAGACGCAGACGAGGAAACCGAGAACGGGCCGGGTCCGAAGGTACGGTGCCGGCAGCTCCGCCCCGGTGACCGAAAGGCAGAGCACGAAGCAGCCCCCACGCCTGGCGCGCGGCGGGCCGTCTGCGGCCGTGAGTGGGAGCGGTCACAGCCACACGGCGGGACGCGGAGAGTCTCCCGCCACGGCGCCCGGAACGCCGGCGGGAGGAACCGCGTTCCGAAGCTCGACGCCGGCCCACGGTGACCGAGCAGGGAGAGAGCCGCAGGCGACGAGGCCCTGGAGGCGAGGGAGACGCGACCACGAGCCCCGCGCCCCAGTCCAGCATGACCACGGGGGGTCAGCTGGCCCGGAACTCTCCGGATGCGTCTGTGCTCCGCGGGCGGGGACAGCCCGCTCCTGCTGGAATCTGGGTTGAGCGCTTCTGCCCCGCCTGCTTGCTCCCACCGGCCACCACGCCATCTCCCTCCTCACACCCCAACCCCTCCCCGAGGGCCCCGCTTGCCGGCTCAGTGTCCTGGTTCTCGGAGCTCAGGGCCCTCCTCTTCATCTGGGGGGGGGTTCCCTGCCTGATCCCTCCCCCTTCTCCCGGCCCAAGGAGACTCTGTCAAGTTACAGGCAAAGCCGCCCCCCGACCCCCCCCTTCTGGTTCTGGAACCTGAGAACGCAGAGTGGCACTTTGTCCAGCTTGGCAGGGTCCCAGGAGCCCTCGTCCACCCAGCCCTCTCCCCAGGACCCCGCACAGACACACGCACAGGCCCCTGTGAGCGGCTGCGGGAGGAAGTCCCCCTCAGGAGAGCGAGGGCCGGCTGGACCCCGGAGGTCAGGGCCAGAGACGGGTCGGTCCCGTCCTCCGGGACCCTCCGCCAGGAGCCCACCCTGAGACGGTGGAGCGTGTCGTGAGCGGACAGTGCATCTCACCGCCGGGATCACCATTCTTTTAGTGTTGTGATTAATAACCCCAGACCTTGCTCCGTATTTTATGAGATGCTCTGTCTTCCATTTAATGAGCTCCGTGTGACTAATCAGAAAGTCACACCTAGAAAGTGGGGTGATTTAGCTGGCGGAGGGTGAAGGGCAGGGCGGCAGAGCCAGCTTTGGGGAGGGCTGACGGTGCAGGGTCGGCCTGGGGGAGCTTTGCAGAGGGGTGATGTGGCAGGGGTGGCGCCTGGGAGGCTCCTGTGTGGTCCTGCTGGTCAGAGCTGGCCTGAGCCCTGGCCCTGGCCCGAGCGCGTCGGGGACCCGGCAGGAGCTGTGACCCCAGACCCTGCAGGGGCGGACGCTGCTGGCTTCCTCGCCGGGAAGCACTCCCTCACCAGAGTGCATGGTCGCCAAGCCTGCACCAACCCGGGAGGTGGCAGGGCCCACCCTCCGCCCCAGAGCACCCTGCCGGTAGAGGGGACCAGGCGGGGGCAGAGGTTGCTTGTTTGTTTATTGCTGGTTTAGGTTTTAAAGGCACCGGAGCTGAGCCCGGGGCCCAGGCTGCCCTGTCCCAGAGCACGGGGAACAGGAGCGGAGAGGCAGGCGTCCAAGTGCGGGCCTGGCCTCTGCCCTGCGGCCCGGCCTGGCTGTCCTCCTGTCCGCGGCCAGGCCCATCCTTAGCACCCCTGACAGCAGGGGCAGCCTGGCAGTTTAAGTGCTTCATACACATAAAGGATTTATTTACATAAATGGCCCATAAACGTGAAAAGATGTTCAAACGCTGTAGCAGTCAGATGCGCAAATCCGAACGAGGAAGTGACAGTCACCTTGTTCTGGGCAGCAGGTTGGCAAGGGTCACAGAGAAGGTTGTCTCTGCTGTGGGCAGGCAGAAAGGCGGCGCTGGCTCTCTGTCCCCTGGGTGGGTGGGTGGCCGTCTGAGGAGTCCCCAGGAGGGCGGGTCCGCCACGCGTAACAAACAAAGCGCCCTGAGCATGGACCCCGCCCCCCACCCCACACATCCTCCCGCGGGTTTATCACGTTGCTGTGGACATGGCTGAGTGAGTTGTGGGGTCACACGTGACTCTCTCCATCGTGACAGAGAGGGGGACACAAAGGGGTAGAGGGCGCTGTCCCCACACAGACTCTCAGTCACCGCCTGAGCTAACCCACCACATTTCTGCCCCTGGGGCCCGGCTCCGCCCACTGAGCTGGCGGGAGGGGCAGCCGGTCAAGGGGTCTGCTGCATCCCTCTCCAGTTCCCTCTCCTCGACCCCGACCAGCACGGACTGCCCCGTCCACCCTGACCTCTGGACGACGCTGCCTGTCCTGCTTCACAGGTGACTGCGCGGGCCCCAGAGGCAGCGTGGCGGGGGCAGGGTCCTAGCCACCCTCTGCCTCCCCCGAGGACTTCGCAGCAGAGCTGGGGACAGCCGTGGGGTGCCCCAGACAGAGGTGTGAGACGTGTCCCCGCGCGCAGCCCTCTCCCCCTCCCTCCAGCGGCCGCCTCCCCCCCCCCCGCCCCCGCCCGAGTGACCAGTCTCCGTGCTTTTAGGGACACGAATTGCTCGTTTTTCTGAGTCATCCTCCACCCGCGCACACCACGGAGGTTGAGCCGCATTTGCCCATTTTGAACTTGTAAGGCTGGCGGCATCGTCACGTGACCTGCTTTCCCTGCTGGGCGCTGCGGCTCAGACCACCCCGCTGTTCCCGGATGTCGGGGTACCCCACCCCCAACACGCCGTGCCTGACGCGACCATTTTCCTGCTGGCCTGCCTTCGGCGTCCCCGTCGGGCTGCAGGGCACAGTGAGCTGGTGGCGAGCGCGCTGTCCTGTGCCCTGGGGGAACCGGCTCACATGGGACACGGGCCCACGTCCCTCGCGAAGGCCACACTGCTCCCGAGGAGGGTGGGACCAGGCCGGCCCTCGTTTCCTGCCCCGTATTTTAGAGAGCGCTTCCATTTCTAAATACTTATTGCTTGTTCATTCATCTATTTAGGAGTAATCTTAAAGAGGGGCCGCGGGTCCCGTTGAAAAGCTGACTTGCAGCCAGAGGGACAGTCACGGCCTCTGCCTGTGAGACGTTGGCGAATGCTGTCACCTCCCTGGGCCCGGGGCCTTGCGGTGCCTGCCTCGTGGTGGGTCGAGGGGTCACTCTCCGCGGGGTGCAGTGGGGCTTGGGGGCTTCAGTGCCGCAGGCTCACTGGGGTTGCTGTACCGCGGAAACAAAGCATTTCATCCTGGGAACATGGCGAAGCAGGACAGAGAGAGGGAGGCGGACAGACGGACCGGGCTGCAGGCCCCGCATTCCTCGGCGGCCCCTTTGAGTGACACTTCCGAGCACAGCACCGGCGTCACTCACAGCCTCCGCCCGGTCCCCCTCGCTGCCCCAGGCCCCCCCCACACCCCGCACTGGGGAGCCCGGCCACCTCTGGGGCCTGAAAGCCAGAAGGGTCGCCGGCCCATCTGGGGAGGTGGGTGTGGCCACCTGGGCCCCAGGGCACTGCTCACGGAGAGGGGGCCGGGCCGGTGAGCGCCATGGGGCCATCACCGTACTGACCTCCTCTCAGGTTCAAACCCACTGCTCAGAGAACTCGGCCAAGCCCAAGGCTACGGGAAAGTAAAGGAAACGGCCTGTTTTATGGGTTCACATCAGCCGCCCGCCCTGGGCCGAGGGCACCTGCCTCACTCTGGCCTGGGCGGATCAGCCTCGCAGCGTCCACACCGTGCGGGCTCGGAGAGCCCCTGTGTCCTGCCCTTCGCGGCCCCGTGTCCCTGGCACTGGTCAGCGAGAGCCGTCCTGTCTGAGGCTGGGCCCCCGACGCTCCCCAGCGGCATGGGACCCCGGAGTCCCTGTGCGGAGGGGCGGGCCCTGGCCTGCTCCTACCGCTGCCCCATCTTCCCGTGACCCGGTGACCCCATGACCCCGTGACCCCGTGAGCCTGTGACCCTGGGCCAGAAGCCCGCCCTGGAGCAGCAGCAGTGGCGGGGGAGTAAGCAGGGGTCTGGGGGACGGCTGCGGCGTGGGGAGGCAAGCCGGGAGGGGTGGGTGGGTGATGTGGGCGGCGTCGGTGCAGGGGGGATGCGGGTGTGAAGGGGGTGCGGGTGGGCTGGGCAGTGAGGGGGCTGCAGGGGAAGAGGGGGAGGCGCGGGCTGCCTGCTGTTTGGTCTCGGACTGTGTGTTTGGCTCTTACAGCTGCATGTGACTCTCCAATTACCGTAGTGCAAATTTCAGCTAAAACTCCTGTATATTAAAATTTTTAAAGACACTTTTAAAATTACTTCTGCTTTCAAGAATGAATTATAATGGAAATGATACAATACTTATATCTAAATAATGAGAAAAATTCTGTGTATCAGAACATCTCGGATGCGGCCGCTGCAGAACTGTAGAATATTTACAGCCTTAAACACCTGCGTTCGGGAAGAAGAAAGACTGAAAACCAGAACGAAGCAATTACTGTAAGAAGTTAGAAAAAATGACAAAAACAAAAAGCAAGAGCAGGCCATCAAACATTGAAATGAAAGCAATGAAAAGACTAGAAATTAATGGAACCGAAACCAAACTGAAAATGGAGAGAAAACCCAAAGCTAAGAGTTGGACTTTTGAAGGGGAAAAAAAAGGATTTGTTAAAATTGACAACCTCTAAGAGATTTGTCCAAAGAGGAAAAGAAAGTCTGAAAATGAAAATCTGTCGCATTTCGGGGACAAATAAGCCGATACTGAGACCCGAAGAGGGCCGGACTGTAGCGGGCGCCGCTCCCGCCGGCTGTGAGGATGAGGCCGCGGCCAGGCCAACACGGCGGGTCACGCATTCCATCAATTTTCCAAACCTCCCCCAAATCCACTGATAACACGGAGATTTCAAAAAGTCTGATAATCCTTTCAGAAAACATTGAACGATGGGCTGAAAAGGAGCAAAAATTTTGAATCCAAGAAGCAGGCTGGTGAATGAATAGTGGAGGGTCCTGAGAAATCTGAGTCCCCGGCAAAAATCAGGAAAGCCGAGACCCAGACGGACATCCTGGAGAATGCAAAAGGAAGTGGGGAAGGAAGGAAGGAGAAAAGGAAGGAGGAGGAAGAGAATGGGAGAAGGAGGAAGGAGGGAGGAGGAGGGAGAGAGAGGGAAGGGGGGGAGGCGGGGAGGCGCGGGGACCCACAGAGGCAGCCACCACTCGGAGCCATCTCTTTAACGGGTGCACCACACGCCTGCGCTTCCCTGGGCCACGCGCTCTCTTCTCCATCCCTGAATTCTGGGCCAGCTGGGGGGGGGGCGCCTCCCACCCCACAGGTGCGCCTGCTTTAACTCATCCCTGGACGTGGAGAAGGACGTGGTGACCAGAGCAGCCCGTCGCCCCCACACGCTGCAGGCGAAGCCAACTGCAGCAGCGACCTGGGGGTCCAGCCTCACATGCGCCCCGCTGCGAAACGGCAGGGGCTCCCACGAACTCCCCGAAACCGGCCGCCACCGCCAGCACCCTCCAGCTGGTCCTCCCTGACACCTTCGCTTCCTCACTGGCTATTGCTCATTCCTCACAAAGCCGGTTTTGTCTTTGACGCTCATAGTTTACAATGAGTGATACAATGTTTTTGGTGCATTAATAGACCACAAAACCCCAAGGAGATGTAGGAAAATGGTTTTCACGGAGTCAGGGCAGTGGTAACTGCGGGGAGAGGGTATTAGAAAGACGGGGTGAAGGGGTGGGGGCTCCGAGGGCCGCTCGGGCCCCGACTCTGACACGGTGCCGGGGAGAGGAGTGTTCCATTATCACCATTCTTCAAACGCTCACACAGGATGCTGCGCGCACGATGCATTTCACGGCAAAGACGATAAAGGGGCGCGAACTCTACAGACAAATTTGTACTGATAAATACGCAAACTGAAGGAAAGTGGAAAAATTCCTAGAAAAGCATAACTTCAAAATAAAAAAAAATACCCCAAAAGAAATTGCAAGCCTACATAGATCTACAAGGATTAAAGACACTGGATCAGTATTTTAAAGTCCACCCACATTATATTTTCAATTTTAAAAGAAGCACAGGTCGTTTATGGGTGACTTCGTCCAAATATTTCAATTTCATAAAGAATTTTCCAGACAATAAAAAATGAAAGAACTCATTTTATGAATTGAGTATAATCTCGATCCCAACCAGGCAAGAATGTCACAAGAAGAGGAAACTGTACATCAATGTAATTTACAACCATAGATTTTTAGAAACCAATCAAAATACTACCAGTTCAAATCCATTAAAAATTGTTCATGACCAAATTGAGTCGTCTTAGGAGTGAAGGGTGCATTAACACTACACGCTATAATTCACCACATAAAAACACACCATTATTGGAATAGATGCATAAACGTGCTTTTAAAAAATTTCACCCTATCTTTGATAAAAGCTGGGAGAAAATTATGAATTGGAGAGCATTTCCTGAACCTGATATAGATTATCTACAAAAATTGACAGCAAATATCGAACTTCAGAATAAAACTTCTAGACACATTCTTTTGAAAGTCTGGGACAGGTTCAGGATACTTCAGCCTAGTGGAGGAAGACAAGAAAAATAAATAATATAAAGATTAAAGAGAAAAAAGTTGACATCATTGCCAGACAATTTTTATCGTATCAACGAACATATTAGTTAAATAGGAGGTTCGCAGAAGTGCTTCATTGTAGAAATAAAAGGGGTCAAACCTGAAGATGTAGACGTCTTTTAAGGAGAAAAAAGTAACATGTTATTGAAGGACAAGAAGCCCTGAATAAATGGAGAGACTTATTATGCCTAATTATGTGGTGTCAGTATCTTAAAAATGTCAATTTTCCCACATTAATTAATTCATAAATTCAATGCAATTCTCAACCACATTCTACTAAGATGTTTGGTGGAAATGGACTAACCGAAATTAAAATGTGTATGTTCAGATACATAGTATTTATAAGTCATGTCTCAAACTTATGGACGTGGAAAGGAAGAAAGTAAAAGGATGGAAAAATTTACCTGTTGGAAAATTGCTGACCAAAGACACCTGCTATATAGCTAACGTTAACAGCATAAACAAACCTGCAGACAGACATGTTATGTGTGATAGAGAGGGTCACAATATAGAGAGAAAAGTTTTAATCGAATGATAACATATGGCAATATTTATCAAGCATATTCTTAATAAAAGAGCCTCCAAATATGTAAAGAAAGAAATTAATGGACCTGCTAGAAAGAACAGGCCATCACCTTAACGGGTTATTTAAACGCGTTTTGTACAGGTCAGGCTGAAAGGGAAAAAAAAACAGCAAGGATACTTGATTGAAATGGAAAACATGAGAGCTAAGCAGCCAACAAATACTAAATATTTTTTCCAAGCACACATAGAAAAATTACAACTATTAATCGTGTACTAGGCCATGGAGAGGGCCTCATCTATGTCAATACCTCTCTCTCTCTCTCTCTCTCTCTCTCTCTTCTCTCTCTCTTTCTCTCATCTATCCATCTATCATCTATTTCTATATCTATATTTATATTTATACCTATATATCGGAGCAAGATATCTGATCACCATGTGCACAGGATAGAATTTAAAAACAAAAAGATACATTAAAAATTACTCATGTAGTTATAAATTCAAGTACCATTGCTAAACAACTCCTGGATTTAAAATGTTAATAATGATTAAAGTGTAAAAGGATCCCAAACTCATGCGTGCATGAGCTTCAGCTTCTGGGATGGCAGCGTGAGCCCCGACCCCACTGCGAGTAACAGCTATGGCCGCTTGGGGGGACTTGGGGGGACATTGTATCACACTCGGCAAAGCCACTTGGGTGGCTTTGCCGAGTGTGGCCGAGTGTGCCCCGTGAGCGGTTCAAACTCCTTCTGGTCTGAGACATGGGAGAAACATCCTGGGAAGTCGCAACTGGTGACAGTGAGGAAGCAGGACTGAGGCGGGGGCCGAGGCTGCAGCAAGGGGGCCCCGCGTGTGACCCGTGTCCCTCAGGTGGCCCTTGGCCAGGCCGGCAGGGGCCAGCGTTAACGCAGTCGAGCTGAGTGTCGCACCCCTGAGCTGTGGTTTGAAAGCTCCATCCTCAGACGCTGACTCGGAGCTCGGATCAGACTCTAACTGGGACGCACACCCCCCCCCCCGCTTGAAAAGATTCTTTAGAGGAAAACATCGCAACCCAGAGCCGGTGATGTATCGTTCTTGGCGTCTGTGATTAAGTCCAAAGTCGATTTGGCAGCAACAGCGACAGTAACGATGGAACAAAGCAGGAAGATGTGACACGTTCTCAAGGGGAAATGCAATCAACAGTTCGATGTCCCCAGATGAAAAACGAAGCCCGAATTATCAGGAAAATCTTTAAAAAATCTGCTATTACATCTACACTGAAGGGTAGAGGAAAATATGTTTGAAATGAATCAAAATGTAGGAAATCTTATCAGATAAGTAGCAAATTAAAAAAGAAAGAAGTAAAAAGTCTAGGGCTAAAAAAGTACAACGCAGGAAGTACATCACTCACTGGATGGGCGGAGTGAGGGTGCCAGAGCAAACAGAACTTGGAGATAGATCGATAAAAGGTAAGAAAAGAGATATGAGAGATTTTTTTTTTTTAAAGTGCTAGATACCTGAGAAAAACGGACGTCCAGAGCTTTGATGTACATACGTGGAGTCCCAGTAGGAGGGAGAGACATTGGAGAAAAAAATCATATTTTAAAATTCAATGGCCGAAAAGTCCCTAATTTGACACAAGACCTAAGTTTACAAATTAAATCTCAGCAAACTGCAAATAGAATAAATAAAAAAAAAAAACAAACAAACACATGTCCGGACACATCCAGTCAAATTTCTGAAAATCAGAGATTAAGAGAAAATCTTGAAAGTATCTAGAGACAAATGACACATCCAACAGAGAAAAATTCAGGTGACAACACATTTCTCATCAGAAACAAGGGAATTTAGAAAACCGCAATCAGTATCTTTAAAGTGCTTAAGGAAAAAATAATAAATCTGGAAACCTATAGCCTTCAAAAATAACCTTTTCAGATAAAGGAAAACCATTAAAAAAATTGTTGGTAGATCTTCACGGCAAAGAAGAATGATATCAGAGGTGAATTTATATTTTTCAAGAGCAAATGAAGATCATGGGAAATGGTAAGCATCCGGATAAATATCAAAGACTACTTTCCCTTTAAATTAATGTGTATTAACTGTATAAAAACCGAAATGACTGTGTTTCTTAAGGAGGGTTAAAGGGTTTGCAAATGTAACACATGCGTCAACAATGAGGTAAAAGTCTGTGATGGGAGAGAGAAAAACGGAACTGACGTGGTCCCAAGTCTTCTAGCTTTCACTTAAAGTGGTTCGATAGCGACGACGTAGATTGTGAGATGTCGAATACACGTTCTCTGATCCGTCAAGCCACCTCTGCGAAACAATGCTGAGTTAAACAGCTAGAAGCCAAAGGACAGTTAAAACGAAATACTAAAAACTTTTTTTTTTAATATAAAAGAATGCAGGAACAGATGTACAATAATAGAGGGTTTAAAAAACAAACGAAAAACAATAAAATGGCAGACCAAATTAGATGGCTAATTACATTCTATGTTAATGGTCTAAAAATTCCATTTAAAAACAGAGATTATTGGGGTGGCACTGTCACAAAGCAAGCTCTAACTACAGCGTCCTTAGAAAAGATACTTGAGATCAATGACACAGATAGGCAGAAAGTAAATGGATTGAAAAAGATACAGCATGTAAATGGCCCGCACCAGGAGTCTGGAGTGGCTACATTATTATCAGATCAAATAGACTTTAATGTTATTACCAGAGTCACTGGGATATTTCATTAATGATAAAAGGGTGAATTATTCAGGAACAGAAAATGACTCTAAATCTCTATTACAGTAGTAATGGAGGCTTTAACTCTGGAAAGCAAAAACAGAAAAACAGAAACAGAGAAGACACACAGGATTTGAACAAGGACCTCGAACATTGTGATCTAATTGACACTTATACACATTAAGCAAAACTTGTCAAAATAGAAAGCAAACTGAGCGATTTCATATTCATAGTAGAAGACTTTAACGGCCGTCTCGTGGCAATTTATAGAAAACTCCACAAAAAATTAGTAAAAGATGGAATAGCTGAACGAAACTATCTACAACTGTGACCTCGTTAGAATTTACGACACACTGCTCCTGACATTTACTAAATACACATTTATTCCAAACGATCATCGCACATTCACTGTGACAGGTGGCGTGACGGGTCACGAACACTTAGCCTCGATACATTTAAAGGGTTGAAGTCACACAGAATACGTTAACCACAATGCAATTAATTTAGACATCGATAATACTAAAGTAACTAGACTTTCCCCAAATATTTAGAAATTAAATAACACATTTCTGATCAATGAATGGTTCGTTATTTCAATGAATGAATGAATGAATGAATGAATGAATGAATAACCAAAGAGATTAGAAAAGTATTTTAAATGAGACGACAAGGGAAACGCAACAGATCAGTCTGCAGTGGGACAAAACCAATGCTCGGCAGGACGCGGAGCCTTAAATGCTTGTATGGGAGAAGAAGAGGAGAAATGGAACCCGTCAGCTTGCTCCTTAACGTCAGATCAAATAGAGAAGCCAGAAACCGGAGTGGGAGAGAGGACAGTAAACTAAGAACGTGGGTCGGCAGACTCGGGACCCATAGACGGGGCGGGTGACGGGGACAGGAGAACACGGTGGGGGGCGGACGTGCCCTTTCCCTTGACCGTGGTTGTTGTGGACTGAATCAGGTCCCCCCAAAACCCACGTGTTGAAGCCCTGCCCCCAGTGGGTACTTGGTGATGGAGCCTCTGGGGGCTACCAGGGGCGGGACGAGGCCACGCGGTGGCCCGGGACCTCCAGGGCCTTTGTCTGCGGGGCGTGGCCTGCGGGGTGCGGTCTGCGGGGCGTGGTCTGCGGGGCGTGGCCTGCGGGGCGCGGCCTCTCTGTCCCTCCACCTCCGACCTCCCCGTGTCCTTGTGTTAAAGTGGGTCTGTTTGAAAGGTGCATTTCGTTCTTGCCTTTTGCTCCCACCTGTCAATCCCGGGCTTTTGATGGGCGCGTTTGTTCCGCGGACATGCGACGTGCTGGCACTTAGCGGCCCCTTCACTGGTTGTTTCCTGTTGTCACGCCTCGTTTTTTTTTTTTTTTTCCCTCCCTTTGCCACTTTTGTTTGTGGCCATATTTTGAACATGCCACTGCCATCCCACTTTTAGCTTTGCCAGTGACTCTTGTTTGCGTTATTTTCTGGTAGCTGTGCTGTGGATTATGCTCTCGCAACCAACTCGAGCTTTATGTTAAATTATTTCTGAGAAAAGTCAGAGCGTTGCGACAGAGTTTTTGCGTTCGCACGGCTCGCCTTTCGGCTGCCCGCCTTTTCACGCAGATAAACGAAACCTCTGCACGTTTTCAGCAAACGAAGCCGTGTTACAATTTTCGCGTCCGGCGGCCACATTTATTCTAAGGAACTCAGGAGCGCGCGCGCGTATTCACTGGTGCGCACGCAATACTTTGCGTTTCCTGAGCGCAGTCCCATGGCAGTGGATTTTCTCGGCTTGGTTTTACTTGCAATATCTTCATTTCACAGCCTATGTTGAAGAATAGTTTCTCTGGGCGCAGAATCTGGTTGGCAGACGCTTTTTTTCCTCCCTCAACACTTCAGATGTGTCTCCTCGGTGTGCCTGGCACCGCCTGTTCGGTGGGGAAGTCAGCCATTAACGACGTCACGGTCCCCTCTGCGGAAGGTGTCGTTTTCCGCTTGCTGCTTTGGAGAAATTTACTGTCGTCTTTGTCTTTCACGCATGTGACGGTCACGGACCTGGGCGGGGTGTCTCGCCCTTGTCCCGCTTCCGACGTTCGCCCGTAAGGGTGCGCACGTCGACGCCCTCGCCACGTTTGGGAACTCTCGGCCATGTTTCTTCAGGTGCCTTTTCTACGCCACGTGTGCCCTTGCCTCACTCCAGGCTCCGACTCCGCGCAGGCCGGCCTGCTCCAGGTCGTTCCGAAGGCCTCCGAAGACTTTCCTTTCTCTTCAACCATTTTTCTGTCTGGGTTTCAGACTGGATAATTGTTATTGGTGTATTTTCAGGGTCACCGATTCCGTCTTCTGCTGCCTACAGTCTGCTGGTGAGCCCATCTGGTAAATTCTTCAATTTATTTTCTGATATTGTATTTTTAACCTCTAGAAATACCATTCTACGTTTTGATAGTTTTCATTTCTCTGCTGGGATTCTCCAACTAGTCACTCTCTAATACATCATTTTTCTTTAATTATTTGGACATATGTATAAGAGCCTGAAACAAACATTTGTGCCTTGCCGGAGGCAAAAATGACAAAACCGAAGTTGTCCTATTTTGGGAACGTGGTGAGGAGGCGGGGTCCTTTAGAAAAGTTGAAAACAGCAGGAAAGGAGGAAGACCCAGGACGGGGAGGACTGGCTCCAGAAAAGCGGCCGGAGGCTGAGCCCCCAGGAGCTGAGAAGGGCTGCTGGGGACGGGACGCGACGGACGACACTCGCCCAGAGGGTCGCGAGAAGGCGGCGCCGGTGCCACGGCTCAGAAGTCTTCGCGGAGTCCAGCGTCAGGGCGGCTCACAGCCGGCTCCTCTGCCGGGAGTTGTTCCTGAGTATGGATCACAGAGTTCTGCCTTTTTTTGCATGTTTAGTAAGTTCCGGTGGCAACCCCATCATCGTAAGCAGAATGTTCTATGGACACGCTGAGGGGTCTTATTTGTCTTAGGGTTATTGGTGCTCGCCACAGCAGGCAGCCGTGGGCCCTGTCCCCCCGACGTCTGTGCCCCCGCGAGGGCAGCAGCCGAGGTCCCCGCTTCGGGCCGTTTTGGTTTTGGCTTCCGGCGTGCCTGGTTTTCATCCTGACGCCCCGCGTGCCCCCTCCACCTGTGTGGGCCAGTGTCCACCTGCGAACTTGGACGGGGTTTATCCTCAGATCTGGGGCTTCCCTTTCTAGTCTCATTTCTGAAACTGAGCCTTAACCTCAGCTCCTCCGGCCACCCTACGCTCGTCCTCCGAAACAGTGACCCAGTCTGAACCCGACTCTGCAAAACAACACTGACCGGAACAGGGCTGGAGTCCCCGTCCCTCTCTGCATTTCAACCTCAGGTCCGCTTTGCCCCAAAGGGAATCACAGCCTCGCCCAGCCACCCACACACCCAGGGGCAGAGCCCACTGCTGGCCCCCTCGAGCTAGTGTTCCCGGGCCTCCGAGTTCCTAGGGCTGAGGGCTGGGCCACCCTGAAGCCTGAGCAGACCACTGCGGCCCCTGCCCACAGCCTTGGCCCTCGCAGAGGGAACACGGGGTGTCGGGGACAAAGCATCGGCGAGCAGAGACACGTCGTCGGCTAAAAGCTCCTGGTGTGGCGGTTCCTCGACGTCCTTCTGTAGGAGCACGGGAAAGTCCAGAAGCACCCAGTCAGGGGCCGCGGTGACCTCGGGGACAGTCCGGGAGGTGTCTGTCGCCATCCCGAGTCACTGTGTTTTCCCTGCGTGAAGGGGAGCATGCCCATCAGACGAGCAAGCAGCAGGCGGTGGCTGTGCGCGTGGGGTGCTGGCCGAGTCCCACGCCGCCAGCCGGCCGCCCCGCATGCCCTGGGCGTCTGCACCTGTCCCGCCCTTCCTGTGGTGACCACCGTGCCGTCAGTCACCCCAACTCCCATCCCTCCTGCCGGCCGCCCCCGGCCTCGGCCCGGCGCCCGGTGATTTAGGGGCCCTGGCAGCTGTAATTAACGGGAAGTTTGTGAACCCAAAGCAGAGAAGTGAGTTTAATTACGTGCAAGTCAGAAGGCCTGGTGACTTATGACACCCAGCCGCCCGGCCTCGGAGGCCCGTGTGACGGGAAAATTGGGTTACATTTTCGGAATTAAATTGATAGCATGACCAAATTGATTTCATTAGCGAGTCTGCCGTATTTGCGGTGGACGATGGCACGTGCCCCGCAGCTGGAGACCGTTGGGCTGGCGGCCGCGCGTTCTCACGCGCCCTGTGCTGTGGGACTGTCCCCTGCGCCCCGCTCGCCTGCCATTAGCGCCCCTGTCCCGAGAACCAGGCCCAGAGAGGGAGGGGCTCACTGTCCGGGTCACGGCAGGTGCTCAGGGAGGTGACAGCCGGGGCCCCCTGAGAGCCCTGAGCCGTATTCTGGATGGAAGCAGCGTCCCCCCGCCCACACACACAGCCAGGTCCGAGGTGCCCATGGGGGAAGACGCAGGCCGTGGGGGGCTGCGGTGCCAGTCACACAGTCACGGTCACGACGCCTAAGCCCGAGCCCGCTCTGCCCTCGTTCCCGGCCCTGGGGCAGAGGAGACCCCCGCGGGGTGGAGGCAGAGGGTCCCCCGCGTCCCCCGTCGGCACGTGGCCTGGGGTTCGCGGTGGCCCGTCTCTCTCAGCAGGTGGCAAGACCGTGCAGGCACATGTGGTCGGATTCTGGGGCTCGTCCAGGTCCCCTGGGAAGAAGCCCAGGCTGTCCCACCCACGTGGGCGGGCAAGGCCTCAGGGTGGGTATCGGGGACCACCGGTGAGGGCCCTGAGCTGAAGGGGTCTCTGCAGCCCTCCTTAGGATCTGAAAGCCTGAGTCTGGGCCGACCTGGCACGGTCCCGCAGGCCCAGTGCTCCCGCCCTCCTGGACGAGGCCGGAATGGCCTTACCGCCAGCCTCTGGCAGGCAGGCCCCTCGCCCTCTGCTCCTCCCAGCGGGGTGTCCAGGGCCTGGCCGGAGGCAGGCTCCGCAGAGTCACGCACCATCTCCTGGGAACTAGAGCTCCCTCCTTCGGTAATCTGAGGTGAGGCGGGGCTCAGGTGAGGGGTCGCTTTGAGGAGCCTTGTGCGGAAGGCACAGGCTCCACATTCAGAGCAAACGGGTGACAAAAGGCTCCTTGGACCAGTTTTAGTGGAGGGCCTCTGAGCCTTCCGTAGGCGAGGCCTGACCTTGAACTTCTGCATGCTGAATGCGTGTTGGCAAGGACCCGCCAAGTGGGCTTAGAGAGGGGCTCTCTGGGGACCAGCGAGTTCTCCACCCCTGGGGGCCGTTAGCGAGACTCGCCTCCCCCAGACGTCTCATGCGTCACTTCCCGGCCCCGCCCCTCGCCCGCCTGGCGGTATGTCCTCAGCTGTCCTTGCTGGATTTGGAGGGGAGCTTGGTGTCTCCCCTGTGTGTCCTGAGTGCCTTCCTGACCGGCTCGCAACGTCAGAGCAGCTTTAATGCTCATTGAAGACACGTGTCTTCGATGCCCGTGCGCCGTCCGCGGAGACGCCCAGCGGCCTCGGACCCCTGCAGGCGGGGCCCGCGGCTTCCCAGGCGGCACCGTCCAGCTCCCCAAGGGCCAGGCGGGTGGCTGGACCCGGCGGGCGGTGTCCTGGTCCCTTTCGCCCCCGACAGAAGAGGACTCAGCAAGGCGGGGCGGGGGGAGGTTCTGGGGGGCCGGCAGTGTCCCCCGGGGCAGCCGAGCGCCACCATGGAGTCGCCATCGTCCAGACGGACACCTGAGCACGACCACGGCCACTGTGTGGGGCTCCTCCGTGGACCCTGACTTAGTGCTCAGCCCGTGAGGGTGAGAGTGAAGCCAGGCACACGCAGACACACGTGCACGCACAGCCGCACACACACCACGGGACAAACCGCGAGCACACATCCTGCCGCCGCCCAGACCGGCCAGCCGTGACACGCAGGCTCGGGCTGGGGACGGGCGCAGGCGCCGGTGGGTGATAGGCACGGCCGCCGAGCTTCTCGAACGTCCTGAGCACCAGGCGCTCACACACCACACGCCGCTCCCTCCGCCGTCAGATGAAACTGGGAGCTGACGCTCTGTCCTGACGGGGCGGCAGAGGCCGGAGAGGAGGCGTGACCGGCCGGCGCCATGCAGCTCGGGGCCCCCCCCCCATCCGGTTCCACCCTTCCCCTCACAGCACGGTCCCTCCACCCGCCGGGGGGGGGAGCCACGTGGCCTGCTGCAGGAGTGGCCAGCAGCGGCTCAGGGCAGAGGGCAGGTGTGGGCAGAGCAGGACCGGCTGGAGGCCTCTTGCCCAGGGCAGTGTCCACGCATCTGTCACCTCTGCTCACAGCACCGCCAGGACAGGGCACCGTGGGGGGGGGAGGGGCACTCACCCATAGCCCGAGGGTGACCGTCCCCCACAGAGGGCAGCTGGGCCTCCCACGTGTCCTGTGTGCCTTGGGGCATTCCCACCCACAAAGGGTTCTCTGCACAGCCTGCAGGTGGCGGTGATGACATTGGTCCATTAGGTGGCTCAGGAAACTGAGGCCGGAAAGCTCAGTCACAGCGGGGGAGGGGGGACGGTCCTGCGTCCACGCGGGAGGCTTCACCACCGGCGCTGGTCTCCGGGCTCTGAGTGTGCCCCCTATCGCCTGTGGAGCGGGCCTGCCAAGAGACCTGTCCCCGCCAGCACCCCTGGCTGTGGCCTGAGGGGGACCCATGTTTGTGGGAGGTCGGCCTCTGAGAGCACAGCCCAGCCACCCTGCCCCAGGCCAGCTCTGGCCTCGTCCGTGCTCAGCGGCTCTCACTTTCCCCTGGCTTCGTGATGCTCTTTCCACCCCGGATAGGCCCAGAAGATTCTAGAACAGGGACGCAGGGGCCGAGCCACCCAGGAGTGCTTGCCGGACCTGCTTCTCCACTCCGCGCAGTACACCTCTATCCCCTCCTTCCCCTCCTGTCCCTTCCTGCCGCCTCCAGCTCCTTGCTTCTCAGGGACAGTGGGGAGAGGCTGTGTCCGCCCCCCAGGTCTAGTCCACCCAGTCTGTGCTGTCATGGCAACGCCCCACAGCCGATCACGAGGCCGCCCCCTGCACAAGGCCCATGACAGGCACCTGGGTCCCACCTGAGAGGTCACCTGGGTCTCTGTGGTGGCTGTGAGGCCCGCATTCTGCCCCTTTCCCTCCCTCCCAGGACAAGCTCGGCCCTGTGGCAGAGGTTGGGGGTCTGGCTGACCCTCTGTGACGGCCCCTAAGGCCGGGGAGGCGGCCTGAAAATCAAACGCAGACTTCTCAGAGCCTGCCCACCTGGCTGCGCTCTCGTGTCCATGTTTTATAAAGAGCAGCCAGAAGCTGACCGGCGCAAACCTGCGGGGACCCAAGCACGCCGTTGAGTGGGGACCCAGACTCCAGACCGCTGTTTAGACCCCAGTGGGACTCCCTGCAGAGGGAGCCCTTCAGCGGTGGGGCCTCCTGCCGCAGTTCCGCTCCTCTGTGTCCCGGGGTGTGGGGGGGGGGGTGCCGCGGACCCTGGCGACAGCGAACGAGGGTGGCCATCAGCCTGCCCACTGGCTTGACCAGGGAGCAAACGAAAGAGAACGAGGTGCTTTACCCCCAGAGGCCACGCGCACTGATTGGATTCAGGCCCCGGGCTGTCCACTCACCTGGGCGGGGCTTCGGGGAGCATCCCTGGGCGGGGCCACCCTGGACGCCTCCGCCTCCGGGGGACTGAGAGTCGCCTCGCCCGCCCACTGCCCGCAAAGGAAGGCGGGGTGTGCGTGAGCGCCCAGCCCTGCGCCTCCGGCCCCGCCGCTACCCTTCACTCACAGGACACCACGGGCGGCAAACAGAAGCCATGCTTATCAAAGGGTTTTTTTTTCTTTATTTTCATAATTTAGCTGAATCAACACAAAATTGAATACTGTAAAACAAGAAAAAAAAAGCCGTAACATCTTCAATCTCCCGGTCTTTGCCCTCGAAGGTGTCTACACTCGCTGTTGGAAGAAACAGGCGAGGGGAGGGGTGGGGACGCCGGCGAGCAGGGGCAGAGGTGTGCTGGGCGGGGTGACCGTCCCGGGACCTCCTGCCGGCCCTGGAGCGGGTGCAGGCCGGGGAACTGGGACCAGCCCCCGGGGAGCACCCTGCCCTGGCCACGTCCGCTAAGAAATCGAAGTCCCGGCCGTTCCTCTCACTCCAGGACGCACGTACCCCTAAGTCGGTGGTGACCCGGAAGGTAAATTAAATATCGTGGACATTGGAACGAGTCTTAAATAAATCGGTTTTCTGTCCTATCTTTAGTCTAAGGGTGGCTGGAACAGCTGCTATATAGTGATTATTTTTTTAACGTGTTTTTAGTAGCATGAAACTGGCATGACACTCGTGTTAATCGGGTTCGTAGGTAGTGTACTCGCCGAAAACCAGGAACGCGAAGGGACCTGGCACGGGCCGGCCGGGGGAAAGAAAAACGTAACTGTCCCTCCTTTGTCAGGCCTGGTGGCCGGCCTTGCAGGGAGGGACGCGGGAAGACGGCCGCCCGCCAGTCCCTCTGCGAGGCCCCGCCCCCATCGTGGGGCCGTTCTGAACCCAGGACTGAGCGCGGGGTGGGGCGACACGGGCTGCGCATGGCCCTCGCGGCCAGCAACTGTGAGGCAGTCCACAGCGGAAGACGTGCGATCACAGGATTGTACACTCGGTGGTCACCTAGACAGGGGCCGAGGGGCGTGAGCCCCTGGCCCCTGGCACCGCCAACTCGCATATGACCTCACGGCCCTGGTCCTAAGCTTGCTGCCCATCTTGCCCTCTGCGCTCGGCCCCCCTGGGTCTGGGGGCCGGCCCCCACCACGCCCACCCCGGAGCCTCTGGGGACCCCCAGACTTGGCCGCACGGCCAGGGCTACCACGTTAATTGTTAAATAGGGTTTTCTACAAATATACAACATAGAAAAACTGTTAAATATATAACTTTAGGCTTTGCAAAATACATTTAATGATCTCTTTCAAACAAGGGTTACTTTAGTTTCCTTTAATTTGCTAAATGGCGAATCGGATGAGACAGCAGTCACGGGAGACCCAACATGCTCGTGGCGGACACTGGACTGTCCCACTACCGGAGACGGAGCGCGGAGGCGTGTCTACTGGTTAAAACGCAGGCTTAGTAGGCCAGGTCCGTCGGGGTGCGGGCGGCGGCGTGCGCGGGCGCCGCGTGGGGGCTTGGGCCGGCGACAGGGCGGACTCCGGGGGCGGCGCCGCGCAGTTCGTGGGGCGCGGCCTCTGCCGGGGTCGCCCCCTCCGCCCCGCAGGGGCCGCCGGCATGTCCCTGCCGCGTCCCCGTCCCCGGGTCGCGCCCGGGGCCTCTGACGGCGGGGGCCAGTCCGCGTTAAAACAGATTTGCTCTTTGGTCTATCGAGTATATACTGAAAGGGTAAGAAAATAAAAGCGATTCGGCCAGTCTGGGCCACCAGGAGAGGCCACTCCTGCGCCGCGGCTGGTCCGCCCCGGCCAGCACCACGCTCGTCTCCCTGGCCAGCCGGGCCGCAGCCCCTCGGCTGTCTCTGCGCCTCGTCCTCGTCCTGTCCTCGTCCTTGTCCTGTCCTGGTCCTCCGGCCCGGGAGGGCGGCTGGGCCGGGCTCCCAGGGACGCTGGCGCACCCCGCGATGTCCCGTGCCAGCTCCTTGGGGCGGCCGCACGGATCAGCTCAGAAGGCCGAGGACGACGCAGGTTGTCGGCGCGCGGCAGACGCGGGGTGGCGGGCGGCGGTCAGGTGGGTCCGCGGTGGAAGGAGGGCGTGGCCCCGGTGGGGATACTCCGGGCAGCCGAGGCCCCTCCCGTGTTTGTCAGGAGACCTGTGAGCGGAGAGAAGAGAGCTGTCAGCCCTACGGCTGCACAGGGTCCTCACGGGGGAATGTCCCCGAACCCTGCCCAGCCAGGACAGCGCCTGAATAGATGTCAGCAGACACTCTGCAGATAGAACACTGGGCCCAGACTCAGGCACTGGAGAAGCTGCACCTGCTCCCGCCTCCCCTGCCAGATGGCAGTCCCCAAACACCTGCCCTTCCAGTGCGTCCTGGGGGACGTGCCCAGGGCACGATGGGGGGGGCGGTTTGGGCTGGGACTGGCCTGCAACACGACCTGATGGGGACCGGCCTCGGCATGACCAGGGGGCCACACTGTCGGCAGCAGGTGTGGGCATGCTGGCCGGGTCAGTGTACATCCCCTCCCCCGCAGGCCTTCCGAAAGGCGCCTGGCACTGCCCACTGATCCCGGAGAAGCAATGGTCCAGTCTGCAGCACCGGGAGCCACTGGGAGCCCACAGAGCCCTGAATGGACGTGACCAGCTGCCTCTGGAGGGAGCTCCAAGTGCACTCGAGGGCCAGCGGTGGCTCATGCTGCCACCTGGAATGAGGCTGAACCCAGAGGAGGCCCGTGGAGCAGGGCTGTTTCCCCGTGATCACGTGGGAGGGCTGTTTGTTTCTGCAGCAAAACCTGGCAAAGCGTCTAAGCGGGTCGGAGAGCTGACAGCCCTCCCCCGCCCCACACCCACCCTGGGGACCCCTGGGATCCAAGCCTCCCTCGGGCAGAAGGGAATGAGGTGGGGGCCTGCATGCCTGGCACCTCACCGCCCCCCTGGCCGGGGCCCTCCCCTGCCTGCTGACGTCCACACATGGAGATTCCACACACAGCCAGATCCCGGCTGGAGACCTGCCTTCCTGAGCCGGGGAGTCCCCACCTCCACGGTCACGTGGCCTTTTCTCCTGTCTAATGTCCTCTCCGCTCATTTATAAGGTCACCCGTTGTTCAGTTCAGGGCCAGCCAGGTCCAGGATGGTCTCGTCCGGAGACCTTTAACTCAATGATGCTTATAAGACGTCACTTCCCATGAGGCTGCGGCTCGGGCCCAGGCAGTCACCGGGGGCCACTGCTCAATCTGCCACAGGGTTCGTCTGCTCACCCTCCCTCCCCCCTGACCCATGGCCATATCGCAGCCCGGACCTTGACCCTGACCTTGACCCTGACCCTGACCTCTCCTAGTCCACCCTCCACCTTCAGCTCTTGAGCTTGGCGGAGCCCCCACCGCATTCGCCATGGTCAACCGGGACTGCCAAGATGGTGGCCCTCGCCTCACCTGGGCCACACAAGCGGGTCCGGGCACCCCTGCTGCTCACCGCACGAAGACCTCCCCTCCTCCCGTCCAGCCACCTGGGTGGCCGAGGCCCCCCCCCACCTCCTCACCCCGCACAGTCCCTTACAGGCCCCCGAAGGATAATCGTCTGCATTCTGAAAACTTCAGCGTCCTTCCTTCCCATCGCTTCACACGCAGTGCCTCGTCACCACGCAGGGCTGGCGTTCCTGTGGCTTTGCACCTGCCTGTGACAGCAGGTGCCTGACCCCGCCCGCCCCCGGCCCGCCCCCGCCCGCCTGGTCTGCGGCGCGCAGCGCAGGCCCTGACTTCGGACCCTGGCTAACCCGACAGAGGAGCAGCACTATCTTGTGGCTTCACCCTCAGCCCTCCACGGCCTTGGGCAGCAGAAGAGCTTCCCACAGGTGTGCCGGCCACCTGGAGGCGGTTCCTCTCCTGCTTCGGACTGGAGCCGTTTTCCTCTGCGGCCTGGGGAGGGCGCACGCGAGCACTCGCGGGGCGTCTGCGTGTGGGCGGCGGTGGCGGCCGCCCCAGCCCCGAGCCCGCAGGCTCTCCTTTCCCTGCGGTCAGCAGCAAACTTCCATTTGGAAGTTTTCTTAGAGCTTCGGTTAAGTTTGACACTTAGCACTAGACCCAGCCGGGACGCACGGGAACCGCGACAGGGCTTGCCGACACCATCTTCCCTTCTAGGGCTGGACGCGCTCAGGCGAGAGACCCCAGCCCTGGCAGCGAGGACCGAGGCCTCTGCGAGGCCTCCCCGAAGGCCTCCGTTTGCCGCACTCTGCGGCAAGGTGCCAATCGCCACGTGACCCACCGGTGCGGGCAGTGGGCAGTGGCTTCCCGTTCCTGAGCCGTCAGCTCCTCAGAAATGCAGGACTGTTTCTTGGAGCTGCAGGAGGAATCACTTCTTCTCGGGACACGAGGGTCTCTCCCAAACGTCCCCAAACTTCCGGAGGGACGGTCACTCTCCTGGAACACTGGGTTGACTGTCCCCACTCATCCCCTGCTTTGCTCACGGCCCCCGCGGCCCCAGCACGGCCCTCAGAGGGGGCCCCTCCCCTGGGCCAGCAGTTGCGGTGACGCCATGCGACCAGGAGCCCGAGGGCGCAGAGCACGGAGCCCGCCCCATGCCGTGACCAGCGCTGCATCGCTCCGCGCAGGCGCCAAACCTCACGAGGCGCGGTCTGCATTCCTGGGCCAGTGGACCGGCGCTCAGCGCCCCGCAGCGGCTGTTCCCGGGTCCCACGGCGCTGGCGGTAAGAAGCACCTCTGACGACAGGCGGGAACTGGGTGTCGGATGGGCCAGTATTCACGTCGTCACTGGGCCTGTGCCCCGCACTCCTGGGGCTCCCCGCACGGCTTCCTGCCGAGGACACCCTCTGCCCTCTGGGGCTGACACCCAGGGGGAGCATGGTCCACCGAGGCTCTGTGACTCGCCCAGCAAAGGCACCACCATTGCTCCCCGATTGGCGGTTATTGGCTGAGATGGACAGTGGCTTCGGTCCAGGACTTTCCACAGATGCCAACACACAGGTCGAGGTGGCCAAGGGCTCGCGTGGTGGCACGGGCGCTCACGGTCAGGACGAAGGACCTGGCCGGCAGTCATGAAGTCGCCCTCCCGCGTGACGAGCCGCTCCAGGTCTGGAGCCCCACTTTGGGTGGGGGCCACCGAGCCGCCACTGCTGACCCCACAGGCGACACACGGCCCCTCCTGCTTCCAGGCCTGCGGTAGAATCCAGTGACAGGCACGTGCGTGTGAAGTGCTTTATAAACGCAGAATTCTGTCACCGGAATTACGTCACCTTCGACAAGGAGAGTGCCAGTGCAGGGTGACTTGCTCTACGGGCCCCAGAGCCGTGGGCGCGCCGGGGCGGCCGTTGTGACTCTGGCCCTGCTCTGTCTCTCTGGCCCACGTGCCTCTGGTGTCCCCCGAGGTGGCCGGCCCACCCCCATGACCAGAGAGACCGACAGGCGTGGCTGGGTCCTGTCCCCGCACACAGGGCCTGGCTGCTCCGCGAGCCCCGCAGCCCACGGCCACCGGGGGAGAAGCCGCCCGGCCTGGGGCCACTGTGGCCATCCTCACAGCAGCTGCCCGGGGGGGGGTCCAGGGCCACGTCTAGTCGCCAGGCCCAGACCAGCCGGGTGCGGGTGTCCTTTGCTGCGTCCCTGGTCAGCAGAGCTGCCGTCTGCTCTCCTGCTGGGATTCGCCGGGAGCCAGCTGCCTCTTCCCGGGGGGCTGGTCGTGAGAGGGGCCCGCCGAGCCGAGCTGATGAGCAGGCAGCGGGGTGGGCAGCCAGCCAGCAGCCGAGAGAGACGCAGGGGGACTCATGCGAATCTTAAAGAGTCAGCACATGTGGGTGCTAATCAGGCTCCCGCTTGCAAAGCAGACCGCACGTGGTCCGGGGACCGGTTCGAGGCAGCACGGGGCGGGCGCTCGCTGACTCAGCGCTCCCGGCCCAGCCGCCATAGAGCTCGGCGTGACTGAGCCGCGGGAGGTGTGCAGGGGGCGAGCCCAGGAGACTGAGCTTGGGGCGGGGGGAGGTGGTGATGAGATGTGCAGGGAAATGAAGCAAGGCCACCGGGGCTGAGCGGGGGCGGCCGGAGCCAGCCCACGCCCTCTGCCCAGCTCTGTCCGTGTGCATGTCTTGACCAGCCTCCGTGAAGAGAATGAAGCCCAGCAGTGAGCTGGGAGGTCGGCTGTCGCCTCCAGATGCCGCCGGCTGCTGCAGACACCTGACCTGTCTCAGTGGTCACCATGCCTGCCACAGCCTGGCGTCGAGGACGCAGCACCAGACGCCGGTGTCCTGGGGGCGGCAGACGGCTGTGACCAGGGCATCGAGTGCAGGGTCCCCGCTGACTGTGCAGGGCGGTGAGCTGGGGGGGGGTGTGGGCGGAGTCGGGACACGGGGACAGCTGTGTCATTGCACCCGGCTTCAGGAAGAATGTGTTCCTGAACCTGACTGGGGACAGGGACTTTAGGTCACTCTCCACGATGGCCTGTCTCCTCTCTCTGGCTCAGGGCTGTGCCTGGAGTCTGTCTCCTGAGAGAGGTTTCTAGGAGTGCGCGCCAGGCCACAGGGGCCCCGCTGCTGTGTGGGCGAGCGCCACGCTGTGGACGAGCCGTGCTGCTCCCCGCGGGGACGGGTGAGGCGTCACGAGGGAGCCTGGCCCCGGCACACCGCCGTCAGCACCGGGCCCCACCCGGAGGCAGTGGTGGCAAAGAAGTCACACCCGCAGGGCGAAGGCACCCCGAGCCTTGGGTTCTGAGCGGGGACAGGCCTAGGGCTGTGCCAGCTGTCCCCGTGATGGTGAGTTCACGCTCGGCTCAGAAGGGCGGTCGGCAAGGGGCCTCAGATGTGATGGCTAGCGCAGGGGTCCCGGCTCCCTGGGCCGAGGCCGGTACCGGCCCGTGTCCCGCTGGGAACCGGGCTACGCAGAGGAGGTGATGGCAGCCGCCCCCAGCGCCGGCTTCACCGCCTCAGCTAGGCAGGCGCCAGGTCCTCACAGCAGCGCCTGTCCCTGGTGCCACAAAGGGTGGGGACCGCTGGACTAGAGACCATGGCGAGTGGCCGCTGATGCCTCAGAAGTGCTTGGCGCTGTCTGAAAGGGGCGCTTGCCAGTCCCTGAACCGCCCCCAGCTTTCCTGTGACAACGTCCCTGATTTTAAATAGTTACGCAGATGCCAGATGCTGACTGGACGCCCAGTGACAAAGGTTCCCACGGACCTGGCAACGGCGCACACGGGCCTTTGAACAGAGTGTGGTACAAGTGTGTGCAGGAAGGCGTGCACAGACATGCGTGTGCAGGCGGGATGTGCTGGTGGGCGTTGCAGGGCCGTGTGTTACAGACACCCCCATGCCCGCTTGGGGGGCCGTCCTGACTCTGGACTTAGATAGGGTGGGGGCGTTGGTGTGGCCCAGGCCTGGGGTGGCAGAGTCCACCCCAGAGCCAGCCCTGGGTCCCCTCCTATCCTGTCTGCATCCCCCCCCGCCCCTGCAAGGTCTCAGCCCAGGAACAGCCGACTCACGCGCTGGGGCCGGTCACTGGTGCGATCTGGAGTCTGGTCAAGAACACGTCCCAGCGGGGCTCAGCTTGACCCTCAGCTGGCTCTTCCTGGTCACGACCCTCAGGGAGGGGCCTCAGCCCTGCCAGCCTCAGTTCCCACACCAGCCGGCCCAGCACCTGTGCTGCGGTCCCTTGGGGTACTGGGTGCTGCAGACGAGGACCCTGGACCCAGCCCCGCACGCCCGAGCCAAGGCTGAGCAGCACACCACGGGCTGCAGCCAGGGATAGCCCATGACACTGCGGCCGTGACCACGGGCACGCAGGACGGTGCGAAGCAGGGACAGGAAGACGGCTGAGCGCCCGGAAGGTTCTCCTCCGCACCGTCCCATGAGGACAGAGAGCAGAACTCGGAGATGGCGCTGGTCCCAGAGAGTCACAGGGACACGGGTCAGTGCAACCACGACGGGTCCTCCGTCCAGCTGCAGGGACCCACTTCTGCCACCAACCTGAACAAGTCGGGGACACGGGCTTCCCGAACCTCCTGGGAGGTCCAGCCCTGCACTGGGCTCCGGCTCTGAGGCCCTGAGCAGAGAACCAGCCACGCCGGGCTGGACTGCTGACCCAGAGCTGAGAGACAGCGAGCACGTCACGGAGCTGAGCTCGGCCGGCCTAGAGCATCTTCTTCTCCCTGAAAAGCCACCGCCCCATCACCCGCCCCAGCCGCCGGCAGCCGCCGTCCACTTTCTGCCCCCGTGGGCTTGCCAAAGGATGGTTGACACCGCGGGGTCACACGGCAGCAGCTCCCTGCGTCTGGCTTCTCTCTCTTCCACATGTAAGCGAACGAGCAAAGCTCTGTTTCAATAAAACTTTATTTACAAAAATAGGTGGGGGGCCGGATCTGGCCAGCGGACCGCAGTCCACCCCCTTCTGATTTAGATCATGGCTTGTCTGTGTCATGAAACTTCCAGTTGAATATAAGAGGAGAACCTTCCATATTCGTACTTGGTTCAATTTAATAAACGCTTTAATTCATTTTCAAGGCATTTCAGGCAATCCTCCAGTGTCAGAAGCACCTGTTTACCTCATCTGGAAGTAATAAAAAGTGTTTCCTCATGGGAAGCAGTTACGTGACTGCTTCGGCCAGAATCCCCAGCAGGTCAGCAGTCATGGGGATGAGGACAGTCCGCCTGGGTCCCAGGTTGGAGCGTGTCCTGTGGGCTTTGGGTCCAGGGGACGTTAGGTCCCGGGGTGGGGGGCTGCCTTCTCCCAGGTCACTGGAGGTCTGCTGTTATCCATGCTGTCTGACATGTTTCTGAGGAACAGATACGGTGTCTGCCTGTGACTTTTCGGGCATCCACTGAATTAGAACACATGTTTTATTTATCTCCTGGTGAGGTTTGTCGTTCTCCTGATTTTGAAATATTAAAATGTACTTTCATTTCTCACATAAATCAACCGTGCGGTGGCATGTCTTTGTTCTGTTAAAGGACTGTAGGATGCAGTTATTTTAGGCAGGTTCGGGGGACGTGTGTCCCAATCACCTCTGTCACAGGAGAACACACATTCAGGGGGCAGGGACCCCCCAGGTGTATCTGTGACCCCAAAGTGACACCGGATACATGAGGCCTCAAGGACACTCCTCTGAGCGATGTCGTGCCTGGCAAAGGGCCTGGGCACTTCACAGACTCGGTCTCCGCTGAACAGACGACCTTGCTGGGAACTTGTCTACCTTTGGGGACACTTTCAGAATGAAAGCTTCACTGGCCTCTAACAAGAACTGGGCAATTTTCCAGTATTTTGGTTAAAAGATTCCTGCAACAGTAAATGTTTTCAAGAACCTGCCTATTAAACCTTTGCAGCCTGGAATTTTTACTGGGGACTATTAACATTTTTCTACTTCTTCAGTTATTTTTGATAAATTTCCCCCCAAATCATATGCTTAAAGGAAATTTCGAAATTTTGCGATGACAGCACTCGCTACGCATGTGATCTTCGCTGGAGACCCCAATGCATGCTTCTTCCCTTCTTCCTTCTGGATTTATTTTCTAACTTAAAAAATCACACATGACAGCGGTAAAAATGCATTTTTATAGTTTTGCCAGAGACTCAGTGATCACCATGCCGTCTTAAAATTCATGAATATTTCTTTTTCATCTTTACTAGTTTTCTTGTCTTTAAAAAAAAATATTTTTTTGAGGGTGGCTTTTTCTAGAGCTTAGGTTGTTAATTTTCATTCCATCTGGTTTAAAAATAAAGTTATTTAGAGACTTGAATGGTCCAACGAGTCCGTCTTCCGCCGAACTCACAAACGCAGCGTGTCATTCTCGCTCCTCTCTAAACGGGATTTCACAGTGACTAAAGCACACGCACGCCACTGTCCAGTGCGTGCTGCACCCAAATCCACCCTCAGCGACGCTCTGACGCCCTCAATGCTCACAGCAGCCTGGGCAGGCAGGGAAGGGCACTTCGCCCGTTTGACGGTGTCAACCCGAGGCAGAGAGTTCAGTGACTTGCTCTGGGTCAAACAGCTGACAATCGCCCTACGAGGATAGGACACCCGCACGCTGACTTCGACACTACTCCTGACTCCGTGGGCCTGCTTTATTTCCTCTTTAACCAACAAATTATAAGAAGGCGCTGGTCGCTAGCTTATTGTTATTTCTTGGTATAGTTTTAAATATATTGGATCACGATTGGGAAAGAAGGTTGGCACGTTTCTTCTCTTACCGAGGTGTAACTCATAACTTGGGTTATAGATATCCTTGTACAGATTTCATAAATGACAGAAAACTGGAAACAGCCTGTTTGTAAGGTATAATGTTCGATACGTCCCTGCAAATTTAACTTGGTGATTTTATTTTTCCAAAGATCTGCACCAGAGTTGTCTAAACTTCCAACTCAAGGTTGCATTCTGAACGTTCTTTAACTGTAACCCAATTCACTTCATACACACTTCTGTTAGGCTCCTCAGTACATTTGCATGAAACAGAACTGTGTCAATACTGGTCTGTAATCAAAATGTATCTTAAATGTATCAATATGTGACATTGTATTGTTTCAATGTAACATGTTTTACTTACTGACTTCCTTTCCATTTCATTTGCTTGGCCAATCTTTATTTGGTCTTGCTTCTAACCTCACTGTCGTCTGTCTGAGGGTGTGCTCCTGGGCGCCCACATACACGATCAGGCCATCTGAAAGCCCTGCTTGGTAGCCTGTGCCTTGTAGCAGAGGAGAGAGAATAACCCATTCGCACTCATTGTCACTGCTGACACCGGCTCCCTGGCGTAAACAGTGGGCTCCACACCGGTTTCCGGCTGTCCTCCTTTCCGAGTTTCTTCACACACGTGCACCGTGTGGCACCTGCCGCGCTGAGAAGAGGCGTCGCGCGGTGGCCTGTGTGTTAATTAAACGCACGCTCAGTAATCGAGCCGCTTCACTCATGCCCTGAGCTCTCGCGGCTCCCCTATTCCGCGGAGAAACATCAAGTGCTTCTTACTGTGCGGCAGCCCTGTCCCCAGCCTTTGTTAATTTAGCCGGAGGTCACGAGTCGCTTATTATTACACCACGAGGATCCGCCAGGAGATACAGAGCATCTTACACAGGTGCTGCGGACTCCGCGCTCGGTTTTGCAGCCACCGTCACAGGGGTGCTGTCGACCCAGCTCGTGTGCAGACCCGCTGGTGCCAGGCGACCGCCCACCCTCCTACGTGGACTTTCTAGTCATCGGCGCCTGGGTTTTCGTTCCTTGACTGGCTCGGGCTCAGCTCTCATTCACCTTTTCAGGAAAGGAATGTGGTGGCACGCTTCCTGTGTCTTTGACAATTTAAAGCTGTCCTGTTTATCCCCTTCTGCCAAAACAACAACTAGAAATAGGATTGACTTTTACGTAAAACGATTTTTCAGTCAAATCCCCGGGAGTGCCCCCCACCATTGCCTTCCCTTCCCCCGCCCCCCGGTTCTGGTCCCGCTGGTTCAGAGGGTGCTTGGCTTGGCGGTGCTCTCGTGGCTCTGTGGACTCTTGTCCCTCCATCCTCATTTCCCTCCTCCACTGTGACCTGGACGATGAGAGAGAGTTTTATTTTATTCTTTCGATTCAAAGATCTCACCGTGGAAGGCCTAGGGCCGAGATGCTTCTGTTTTGTCTTAAACTGGGGACTTTTTTCGGCTCCCGGAAGCTCCTCTCTAACTCCGTGCTCACAGCAATCTGACGATTCTCTCTGTCCCGTCTGGGGTCGGACGCTGTTCCCCTGGCCTGCAGGCCTCCGGCCGCTCTCCTCCACCCTCCCCGTGTCCTCCTGCAACACCGCGGTGGGGGTGGCTCTCACACGACGCTGATTTTCTGCAGTGACGTTGCTTTTATTTGCAGCTTCCAACACCCGCCTCGGTTCCCTCGAGGGTCCCAGCACCTCCGAGCTCGTCCTCGGGCGTGCCTGCAGCCCTCTGCACGTTCACCTTCATTCCAGGCTGCTTTCCCTTTCGGCTCCTTAATCCTGGGTCACAGAAGCCACAGCCCCTTGGATCCCTTGGATTCCAGCCGCGATTTCTCCGGAAGTCTCCCGTTCACTGCAGAGGGCCGTTTTTAGGGCTGACGCTGGCTTTGTATCTTTAGAAAGTTTGCCTTTCCATAGATAGTGCTTATGTTTTCACAGAATCATGTATGGGTTTAGGTTTTGATGTTTTTTAAAAAATTCCCTTTCAACAGGCAGAGGCCAGTCCTGCCTAGAGTTAGCCTTCAGGCCCGGTCTTGGGGGTGTGGGAGGCTCCAGGCTGGCCGGAGGGTCTGAGTGTCACCTTCTGGTGACCACCAGGCTTTCACGAGCGGGTGTGGCTCCCAGTGGGGTCTGTCATCACTTGTGAGGTCAGGTTCTCCGCCTGTCCCGGAAGCTCCTTACTCTGGGACAGGTAGCGAGTGGGCTGAGGACCCCGTGTGCCTCAGTCCTCCTGCCCACAGCAGGGAGCCCCCCACCACTTGGCCCTTCCAGGATGCTCCGTCACCCACCGCCTCTTCGCCTCACGGGCTGCTGCACACCACGGAGCGGTGGGCGGGCACACGCTACCTCTGCCCGCTGGCTGATCACTGCAGGCGCCGCCAGGCCCTCCGGTCCGGCGGGCACGAGGAGGCAGTCCCGGCTTCGCCTGCATTCTGGGGGGCGCCATCCCAGCTGGGGCTCAGAGGATGAAGCAGGGCTTCTGGGAAGTGTCGCTGGTCACTCCTGTGATGCCCGAGGGGTCTGAACGACCTCAGGGCATATTTCTCTTTCCTTCAGTCACGATGCCACTCTGCTGGCTGCGTACAGTGATATCTGAGGGGGTGGGGTGGAGTGGGGCAACAGCGGGCCGCCGTGTGGATGCGGGGCCACAGCCCGGGCCGGTCCTGGGACACGCAGGGCCTGGATCCTCCTCCCCCTGAACATCGGGAAGCCAGTTTGCCGGGGCGCGGGTGCCCCAGCCACAGGAGGGGGAAGCTGCAGACGCTCCCCACCTGGCCCCTTGCCCATCACATGCCTGTGAAGACCCGAGGCCCATGAGCCGTGACCAGACGTGGCTTCACCCCAATGCAGACACGGGAACGCGAGCATTCCAGAATGTTCCTTAGTGAATCTTTACCAGACGTCTCTGCCCAACGCCGAGTCTCACTCCCTCGGTGGCACCCAGAGGCCCTGGACGGGTCACCAGGGGAGGCCCCTCCCCGGGTGC
This sequence comes from Eonycteris spelaea, assembly GCA_003508835.1. NCBI lineage: Eukaryota > Metazoa > Chordata > Mammalia > Chiroptera > Pteropodidae > Eonycteris > Eonycteris spelaea. The sequence goes on from PUFA01000427.1 coordinate 332,530, forward strand.
TGCTATTGGGGCCGGAGCTGCGCCAAGGGCGCAGAGTGGGAGGACCGCGGGGCAGGCTCCGAGTGACGAGGACCCGGGTGCCAGCCCAGCGGGCAGGGGGGGGGGTGCCTGTTCTGGACCTGGACCCCCTGGGGGTCAGGGAGGGGTCACCGCCCCGGCAATCCCCTGCCTGTGGGTTTATTTCTCCTGCTCGCCTTTACGATCTTGTTTTTCACAGCGCTGGTGAGAACAACCTAATCCACCTTGTCCTTTATGGAAAACGAACGCTAAGCAAAGCCGCCTACCAGAGTGTAAACACGTCGGAGACCGAGAGGAAAACCCGTTTCCAAGCGCTTGGCCGGGGTTTCTGTTCAATGAGCTCACGAGCCCTGGAACTGGAAGACAGAATTAACTCAAAGGGTCTGCGGAGAGCCTGGGGTCACCGCGAACCTCGTCCGTCCTTGTCACTCGCTCACCGTTGACAAGGTGACAACGCTCGCCGTTCCGGGGACCGCTTTGCTTCGACGTTTCAGGAGCAGGCCTGGCAGAGGCCCAGGACAGGGAGGCGGCCGTCCCCGGTGGCGGGCGGGGACGCGGCGGCGTGGTGGTGGCAGGTCACCTCGCTCCAGCATGTCCGTCTCATTCGGAAGCTCTGAAGGTCCCTCTAGGGCAGCGGTCCCCAGCCTTTCTGGCGCCAGGGCCCGGGGCTCCTCCGAGAATCTGGAGCCTGATGGTCTGACGCAGAGCAGAGGGGTGACGACGGCCCTGGGGAGCGGCTGCAGATACAGACGAAGCTTCGCTTGCTGGCCCACTGCTCATATCCTGCTGTGTGGCCAGGTTCTTGACAAGCTCCATGCTGGTGCTGGTCCACGGCCCACGGGGTGGGAACCCCTATCTAGGGGACATGTCCCATGTGTAGTGTAGGGCCCCGGCCTGCCCTAGAACTGCTGTTTTGGGACCACCGGGACTGGCAGCGGGCTGCAGGCAACCAGCCAGCACTCTACCAGGCAGCCAGTCCTCTGCTTCTTCCACAGACACTTTGGACCCGAAGTCCTAAGCAATGTGTCCGACTCCGGGCCAATTGTGTGGGCCCTGCAGGGCTTCTGGGGGCCCTACAGGCCCCGAGGTCTGGGGCCACGTGGGCTCTGTCTTGCATCTGTAGCAAGGAGTCACACAGTGGTGCGGGGGCTGGGCCGGGTGGCAAGTCCTCCAGGCAGGCCTGCCCACGCCTCTGTGGCATCGGGAGACCCCACTGCGTGGCGGCTGGCTCGTCGCCCTGTTCCTGGTCACGTTTCCTCCATTCCTTTTGACGACTTGCCATCTGTACACTTAACACAATTCACAGAACCGCTGCTGCAGAGAAAACTAAGAGAGCAGCAGGGCCACAGTGAGCCACCGCCCGCCTGTAACCAGAATGCTGCCTGCTGCGCGCCTAGCTGTGAGTGACAGGCGGCTGGGCGTGGCCCTGGCTGTGAGTCACAGGTGGGCGGGCAAGGCCCTGGCTGTGAGTGACAGGCGGCTGGGCGTGGCCCTGGCTGTGAGTCACAGGCGGCTGGGCGTGGCTAGGCCCGTGTTGCGCGGCGCACGCGCCCAGGTGCATCTTGTTCGCACGCTGAGTCCACAGAGACGGCTGTCTGTCCCTGTGGGCCAGCAGCGGTGGTTCGCAGGACGCGGACGAGGCTGTGGACCGGGGCGGAACGGTCGTGTGAACTGGCAGTGGTCACCTAGACGCAGGCGCTGGGCCACCTGGGGGAGAGGGCGCTCGTCCTGTGCACGTCCAGCCTTTGGGGGGGCCTGGGGGGCATCCCCGAGCCCTGGCAGACTAGTTAGTCCCGGGCCTCGGGCTGGTGCTCCCGGGGCAGAGAGCCGGCCTGTCCTTGAAGATCTTATTGGGGCCACACCTGACAACACTAGCCCCTTGGGTGGCACAATCTGAATCCAAGAATGTGAGACCTCCTGGCTGATTTCTGCTGACCCAGGACTGGTCAGCTCCTGAGGGCAGGGGCCACTTGGCAGAGCCAGCAGCTGGGTACAGGGAGAGGGAGAGGCATCGACCGGCCAGGCCACAAGTGGCCTGGGACCGCTGTCCACACCTTGCCTCGCTGCACTCAGGGACAGCCGGCTGGGCGAACTTGGCCATCCCGTGCAGGCGGGTCGGAGACCCCCGCCGTGAGGGCTGTCTTGGAGTCCACTCTCAGGAAGGTGTGGCTTTGTGTGACACGTGTCCATGTATCCAGCACCGGGCAGGACTGCACCCACACCCCACGGAACTCTGTGCCCACAACGGGGTCCCCACAGAGCAGAGGTCAAACACGGTGCTACACGGTCAGTTCAGGAAATGGACCGCCGTCCAGCTGTCCTGTCTGACTCAGGGGGTGGAGCAGCAGCTCAGGGCTGGGCACCCGGCAGCGCACAAATGTGTCCAAACGTGGCATACTGCGCTCTGCTTAGAATATTCCGGAAAGCCTCTGCCACCCACGCGCCACCGGCTGACAGACGGCTATTGAGGAAAGCAACGAGTCGCAGGAGGACGTTCTGCTCGCGGTGTGGCCCGACTGCCGGCCTCGGACCCAGCTGTCCCTCCCTCCTCCTGCTCCCTGAGCCCCAAGGCTGAGCGAGGCGGGGCTGCCAGCTCGCAGCCTGTCCCCGGGAGCAGAGCGGTGTGAGGAGCCAAGAAGGGGGTGCTGCACTTGACCTTGGGACGGCCTGCAATGTCTCCCCAGATCACACGGCTGGGTGCAGACAGACTAAGGTCCGCAGAGTGGAGACGGAGCGAGAGCCTGCGCCTGAAGAGCAGCCGGGTCGTCCCGAGGCCCCAGGACGGGCCGGCTTCTCACCGCGACGCCCAGTGCCCCCCGCCTCCCACTGTGACCACGTGTAAGTCCCAGCTTCTCACCGCGACGCCCAGTGCCCCGCGCCTCGCACCCTGACCGTGTGTAAGGCCCATTAAGTGGCACCAGCCTTGGATGCTCTATTTGTACCCTGTTTCTTCCTCCTCCTACACGCTGGTCGGGCTCCGCCAGATTAAGTTCATGACCCACTAAGGGGGTGACAACGCACACTTTGAAAAGCGGTGGCCTGGGGAAATGCCCACAGCAGTGTGCCTGGGGCCTGCCCTCAGTGCGTCTATGAATCAACTCATCACACTGGGCCCCGGGTGTGGGGACAGTGTAGGGTCCTGGGAGGCCCTGGCACCGCCTGCCCCAGCTCTCAGCTGGGCGGGCACAGAGAAGTGAGCAGCCACCGCCCATGCGGAGCAGGGTGACTAGGCAGGGAAGGGGTGACCGCCACGTCCAGACATGGCTGTGGCTGGAGGAATTAACAGCCATGGAGCCGAGGAATCAGAAGGTCACTTAAAGCCCATCTCGCAGAAAACCAATTTACGGCCGGATGCGAAAGCCCACAGCGCTAACCCAGCACCCGTGAGAGCCCGGCCGCAGCCACGGGAGCCGCCGCACGATCCCACCACGCGGCGCTCGGGTCCGGAGCTCCACTGACCTTTCGAGGGAGATTTTGAAAATATCACCACCGGCCGGAGACTCTGTTAGAGCCGGGGGCCCCTCTGCAGGTGCTGGGAAGGAGCAGCGCCCACCTGGGCCCCTAGCGCAGTCACACAGGCTCGGAGGGACCCGCCCGCCAGGTGGGCAGGAAAGAGGTCGCCGAGCAACGCCCCTCGCTGCCGCCAAATGGTGGGCGGGCCTCTGGCGCGTGCGCGGTCCCCGTGGGACTCCGGGCCCCGAGAGGAGCGCCCTTTCCACGCCTGGGACAGCACCAGGCGCACCCCCAGGGTGGCTAGTCTAAGCCGGGCTGGTCAGGGACCCTGTCTACAGACGGGCCGGACACATGGGCCTGCAGGGCTGGGGCTGGCTTCTGGGCGGGGTGAACCCGGAGGGCTGAAACCCCAGCTCCAGGGCCTGTGACCCCCGCTGTCGCCGGCCCTGTGCCTGCCCCAGCTGCAGCTCCCACGGCCGGAAAACCGGGGTGACAGAGCCGAGCTCTGAGGCCGGTGAGGCCGATGGGCACGAGAGCACCGGCCTCGCGAGGTTCTTAGTGCCAGGTAAGGGACTGAGGGCTGTGCTGGGGGGGGGAGGGCTGGGCCCGCTGAAGGGCTGCGGGATGGGGTGCTCAGTGCCCCTGCCTCGGCCCTTTGCACACAGCTAACCCCCAGGACCCCTGCAGGGCAGGGGGCACTGGGGCCGGGAAGGGCTCGGCGGTTTGACGAGAGGAAGCCTCGAGTTCCCTTGAGAACAGAGGCTGCTGTGGGGGCCCCTTGAGTGGGCTGCCTGCCCCCTGGTGTCACACGGGAGCCTGCAGGGCCGCGGCCCCAGGCCCCCTGTAGCCCCTCAAGCCTCACCGCCTCCAGCCATCCGTTCTAGGCCACCTGGCCTCCTGACATCTGTGGCAGTGGCCCATCTGAGCTCACAGAGGGCGGGCGAGCCTCTGGCCCCACTCCCGAGGGGCTGCGACCCCTGTCCTGCAGAGACCCTTGCACGGAGGCTGGGTAGGGGCCCGACTCCCACGCCCCGAGGTGGGAATCATGGCTGGGGGACTGTGACCCCTCAGGATCCCTGCCGCAAACGGCCACATGCACCTAGGGCGGGAGGGCGAGGGCCCTGATCCCCCAACGCCCCATCCGAAGCTGCCCCGGGGCTCTAACCATCCGTCCCCTGGACACCAGACGCTTCCGCCAGCGACCTGTGTGCGGCGCTGACGACCCCGGGCGCGGTTCTGTCTGCCGCTCGGCCTCACGCACACTCGGCGGCCGTCTGGTGGGGACAGGGCGGTCGGGACCGGCGGATCGGCCCCGCGGGAGCGGTGAGGGCCGGGGACGAGGAGGGGCCCGGCGGCCTCGCGCCCCTCGCCGCTGGGGCCTGGCCGGCCGCGGCCGCGCACGTACCGTGGTGGTCTTCCTCCGGCCGCCGTGCCGCGTGCAGGTCCAGCCCGAGCGGTTGGCCAGCAGCTCGCAGCCTTCGCCCTCCAGGCAGGGCAGCATGTCGCACCACTGCCCGTCCTGATGATCCGCGCTGCGGGGGGAGAGACAGTGTCAGTGCCGCCGCCCGGGGCGCGGCCCTGGACGCCGCGGTGGCCTGGCCAGGCCCCGGCTCCTCCCCGTGGCCCCCTCTCCGGGCCCCCAGCTTCGTGCTCACTGCTCGCCTGCCGGCCCCTCAGTAAGCGGAGACCGAGGGCGTGGGGACGGTTTTAAGGAGCTGCCGCGGTCCTTTCCCAGGGGGGTGACCCAGCTCTCTCCTCTGGAATCCATCTGAGGGCCAGGAAGGGTCCCCAGTGGGACACGGTCAGATGCAGCGAGACCGGCCTGTCCGTAGGACAGGATCTGAGGCCTGGGGTTGTGGCTGGGAGAGAGGCCGCGTGGGTGACTGCAGCCCCTCCGTGGGCCTCACCTGCTGACCCTAGGGACTCCGCGACCAAGGGTCCTGAGTCCTCGTCATCGCTGGGATGGGGAGAGCAGTGACAGGACCGGGCTACCGGGTGGCCCCCGCACCTGGCTGTTCAGTGGCTGTCGGTGTGGGTGGCCTGCAGGCCCGGACGGGAACCCCAGAAGTGGGCGTTGTGAGCATGAGCGTGGACTGTAGCCCCTGGGTCGGCACAACAGCCTGGGAAGGTCACGGCCGCTCGCGAGTCTGGGTAGAGCCTGTTTCCTTGGAGCTCACCGGCCGCGTGGGCTGCATGTCCACGTCCATGGGGGAAGGGACCGCCTGGCTGCCCCAGGTCCGCTGTTCCCCAGGCTGAGCCCTTGGAGGCACCCCCCCCCCACCCGTGCTCTGGTCCCCACTGTCCCCACTCCAGGACCACGGTGACAAGCCCGGCCACATTCACCAGCACGGCCCCCTCGGGCTTCTCTCCTGTCTGTCCCCTGTTCCTGCAGAAGTCCCCACAGCGGCCCACTGTCCCTGATGCGTCATTTGGTGACAGTTAAGGATGGCACAAGAGCCTTGTTGGATGGCAAGGAGCCTCGTGAGAGCCGGGGCTCGAACAGGTAGGGCCCCAGCCCCGAGTGTGACGCCCGAGGCCCTGGTGGGCTAAGCGGGGTCTCCCCGGGGACAGCCAGAGACGGGGTGCAAGGAGGCTGCAGAGGGGCTCAGAAGACATCGCAGCCTGTGCTCCCATCTGCCCCTCAGCCACGCACAGGGACGCACTGTGAGAGCATGCCACCGCGCAGCCGTCTGTCACCAGGGGGCCTGGGACCCGACACCAGCCCCGCCCAGGAAGCCAAGAGCGGGAGCGTGGCCGTCCGAGGCGGCGAGAGAGAAGATGCTCTGGAGGTGGGAGCCCAGCCCGGCCAGGCCGCCCAGAGGCCCACGTCCCGCTGGTCGGTGCACAGAGTGGGGCCGGCCAGCATGTCACACAGGTCCTGACACCGCACCGTGCAGGCTGGTGTGCGGGACATGTTGTGATGGGGCCAGCTGGCGGTGGCCGGGCCCAAGTTCAAGTCCAACTGCCAGCCAGGGGGACCTTGAGTCAGGGGGCTCCTCCTCCTGGGGGGCTGCGTCCCTGGCATCGGGTTCATTGGGTCTGGGGCCACATACACATGGCACTCATGGTCAGGCGAGGACAGAGGACACTGGTGGCCACTCGGATGGGTCTGGGATGGTGAACGAGCACTGGGAGGCCCACGCCACCCTTCCACACACCCTACGGGGCCGGGGACTTGTCCCTTTGCCTCACGGTGGCTCCTTCTCCTGCTCCAGGTCCTAGCTCAGTACGGCTCATGCCCTCGGCCAAGGCCGCCTGCCATACCCCACACCTGCCCTCTGCCCCGCATGGGTCCAGACCACTTCCCAAAGCCTGAGTGGAGGCCGCTGACACCCTCCCCCGTCACACACTCAGCTCTGAGAGCTGGGAGATGTGGGGCAGGGGGCGCGTGGCCACTGTCACAGGAGACAGCCCTGTAGCCACAACGTGTCACGTGAGGTGGGGCTGAGGGAGGAAGGCAGGGGGCGTGGGTCTTGCCCAGGCCGCAGCCACGGTGCCTAGCCACATGTGTCCACACACGTGTGTGCGCACAGGTCCACACGACGCACACACACCGACTTATGAAGCAGCATGCGTGTACACGTGCACACACACACGGCACGCACACCGACTCGCACGCACACACTTGCACACATGTGTACACACGTGCACACACACCGACTCGCACGCACACAGGCACATGCACGGGGGCACGTGTGGGCGGGTACCTGGCACTGCTGACCAGTGTCCCCGCGGTGCAGGGGCCCGCGGGGCCCGGGCCGGCCTGCAGAGGGCGCCGCAGGCCGGCGCTGAGCACACACGGCCTTTGTCCGCTGAGAGAGCGGGGTCTGCCCAGCCCCAACCCACTTCCTGCTGGAGGCAGGCGGAGGCGCAGTGCCGGGCCACCACGTCCCGGGGACAAAGGAGCCTTTCATGCCACGTCACAACTTCATCTCCTCTGGTCCCTGGTGGAGCAGCAGCCCTTGTCCTGGGCAGAGTGTCCCCCGAGGGACGCTGCTGACAAACCCCCAGAGATGGTGGCTGGCAGCTGGGGACCACGGCGTGTGTGTCACGACCACGGGGCCCCTTGGCCCCTGGTGGGTCGGGGGATGGGCCGTTTATAACCATGTCCCTTGGGCTTGTCCCAGGCCCAGTGCAGAATCGGTTTCTCCAGACTGGGTCTCAGGGCTGGAAATGGCCCCGTTGGGCCCATCCGAGCCTCTGACAGGACGCAGCCCGGCCTGGCTTTGGGGTATCACACTCCCTGCTTCCTCCCGGCCTCGCTCCACCTCGCACACCCCGCACGCACACACAGCCGCAGCGGTAACGAGGGACGCCGGCCTGTGGCCTTCCTCGCTCTCTCTGGTGCGGCGTCCCAAGGCCCCGGCCAGGGCGGCCTGCTCCTTGCTCAGCTGAGCCTCCCTCTGCCAGGACGTCTGAGCGCTTCTGGGTCCACGTCCCTCGGCCTCCCGCTCCCCCGTGTGAAGCCTGGGCCCTTGTGAGTGACAGAGCTGGCAACGTGAGCTTCGTGAGGACGGAGGGCTGGGGACACAGAGCTCGGGCGAACGTTTCAGCGAGGGACAAGGCAAGGAGGAGGAAGGGGAAGGAAGGGCGGCGAGGAGGCGGGGCTGGCAGGGGGGTCCCCGTCCTTGGGGGGAGAGGGGACCTCCACCTGTGTCCGGGCATCAGGGCACCGGGCTGGGAAGCGGCAGGCTCGGCGGAGACAGGTCACAGACATGGAGTGGCTTAGGTGGGTCCCAGTCAAAGGCCCATTTGCCAAAACTGTCAGGCAAACCGTGACTGGGGTCAAGGACAGAGATCGGGGATCTGCAGAGGTCACACAGCCAGGAAGTGCCGACGCAGGGCCTTGGGCTGCGTCCAGCCTGACCAGTGTCCCCTGTGGCCATCGGGGAGGAAGCTGGCGGGGCCCCCGTGGGGGGGGGGCAGATGGGGTGGGCCGGCAGAGCGGTGACTTTCCTGCAGGGTGTTGTGGGGGGCGTTCTGGACCCCGACCCCACCGGCCCATCCCCGCCTGGCGCTCACGGCTGAGCCCTCCGCGAGGCGCCCGCCCTCCCCGGGCCTCAGCTTCGCCGCCTGTCAGACGGACGACAGCCCCGCCCCCACGGCGGGGCTCCTGCAAGGACCGCGCGCGTCGGAGCGCGTGGATGGGCGGACGCCCCACCTCACCACTGCGGCCGCACGTGTGTCACACCCAGCACGGCGAGTCCTGAGGGGACCCAGCGGGAGGCCGCCGGCCCCGAGGAGGACCCCGGGGTCGAGGCCGCCGGCCCCCGAGGAGGACCCCGGGGTCGAGGCCGCCGGCCCCCCGAGGAGGACCCCGGGGTCGAGGCCGCCGGCCCCCGAGGAGGACCCCGGGTCGAGGCCGCCAGCCCCCTGAGGAGGCCCCGGGGTCGCTGGGGCCAGAGCTGCTCTGCTCTGCCCTCGCATCTGGGGGTGGAAGGTGGATTGCGGCCGGGCTGCCACCGTGGCGGGGCCGCGAGGTGACGGGGACCCCGTCCCCAAGGGAGACCCCGCCTGGCTCCAGGGGTCCCGGCCAACAGCTCTGGGCCATGCCTGCCTGCGGCCCCGGGGCCTGCGGTCAGTCACGACTCTGCCCTGCCGGCCCCCACGGGGTGTCTGACGCGGGGCACAGACACAGTCACCATCACGGACACGGTCACAGGCTGTGGTCACAGATGACAGAAATGTCAACCAGCTGCTCCAGCGGAACGCTCACGCGTTCTCATCCCCGTAACCACGATCCACGGCACGTGTCTGCCACGCCCAGGGTCCCACGTGTGTGCGCAACACACCGCAGTTCATGGGGTTCGCTTCGTGCCCGCAACCTGCCCCCAGTGGGGGAGAGGGAGGCACATGGGAGGCGGGCAGGACACGGCCATGCATGTCACGCCTATGGACCGCCAGTCAGCAGGCGCAGGGACCCTCAGCCAGACAGACAGAAACAGCTGGCCACACCCGGTGGGATGGGGCTGGGCGGTCTCCTCCGCCCGTGTCCCCATGCGGACCGCCCCGTGCGCATTGCTTTGGTTCATCAGGCGCTCGGAAGCCTGCGAGGTGGCCTGGTCCCTCCTGTGTGGTCCCCGCACGGACGCCCGCCGCCTGCCCCGCCTGCCCCTGGAGACGGTGGGCACGGAGGACGGAGGGCTCCCACGTGTCTCCGAAGCCCGCGCCTCCCACACCGCACTGTCCACGCCCCGAAGCTGCGGCCAGGAGCTTCTGAGGGACGCGGGCACAGGGGCCTAGAAGGACCCTCACTGGTCACCCACAGCCACTCACGTCACACTCGACACTCTAGCCGGGGAACAAGCGACAGCGGGCTCTGCTTTTGGGAACCGCGGTGCTGGGGTCTCCTCGCGGCCTTGCTGACTACGATACCCACCACCCAGGAGGCAGCCAGGGACACCCCGTCTCCAGAGCAGCCCGGGGCCGAGCGGCTCCAAGGTCCAGTGCTCACCCCCGGGCAGCGTGCGCGACGGAGGCCAAGGCCCGGGCTTCAACTCCGAGACCCCGAAAGCAGCTCTCAGCACTGAACCCGAATCACGTAGGAACAGAAAGTCTGCAAAATCCAGATGATGTCTTAACATTAGAGAGAATTTTCTTTCTACAACTTTTAGACAGCATAATTTAGTGAGAACGGTCTCGATAATTATTTTTTCTTTAAATAGTTACAGTAGAATGTATTAATTTTCAAGATGGGCCTCTGATTAGCGTGATTCATTAGCCGCCTGGGAGCTGTCGCCGCCGCCCCCGAAGGATGGAAAGTCTCGCTTTGTGATCAGTGCCCGTGGAGCCGCAGCCGCAGAAAACACTCCCCATTCGGGTAATCAAATTAGATTGAGAGAGGAAAACACGCAGCCGTCGTGAGCTCCCTGTTCCAACATATCGTTAGAATTAAAGACACGTATGTAGACGGGAGAAACACGCTCCAGTCATTTTTCTTGGGCAGATTTCCACACACTGACAGAGGAACTTAAGAGGGAAGACAAGACAGGCAGCGGCTTTTCATTTCAGCGCGTGGGGAGGAAGGCGTCTCCCCTCTCATTCTGCGGTCACCTGGGCCCCTGTGCGGGGGGAGCCGAGCCTTCACGGGGCGGGGACGGCCACACGTTCCTTTACACGCAGAGAGCCGGTCCCTAAAGGAAACCGCCTTCCGAGTGCCCGTGAAGACGGGTGCTGTGTGGGGTTGGTCCCCAGGGATGTGCGGGGCGTGGCCGTTCGCAGCACGGTCCCACCTGCACGGAGGAGATGTGCGCCCCTGCACACAGACCCCGAGGCTGGGGACGCTGACTGCCTCCTCAGGGGTCCCCGCCGCCCGAGACTCAGGCTGACTACCTCTCTCTAAGTGAAGCCCCAAACACTTAGAGAACCACCCTCTGTCCATTTGTCCCTCTGTCTGTCTACCCACCCGCTTACCCATCCGTCCATCCCTCTCTATCCGTCCATCCTTCCACCCAGAAAACCTGGACTTGCCTTCTCTTCCTTGGTGGCCAGCGAGCCCTGGCAGCCTCAGCCAGCCATGCCTGCTGGGAGGGGCCAGAAACCCGCTCAGAGTCCCCTCTGCTCCTGCCAGAAGCTGCAGGAGGAGGGGGAGGGGGCCGGCGGCAGAGGCTGTGGGACCAGCCTCCCTCCTCACTCCGGACACACGCGGCCTGCGCGTGGTCATGACGAGGCATTCCGGCCTCTGGCCTCCCCTCAGTGTCTCCTGCAGTCCACCAGGAAGGTCAGCGGATGGTGGTGGAGGGAGCCGGTGACAGCCTGTGGGCTCCCAAGCCTGTGCTGGGGCCCTTCGGACGCACGGGAGAGGAACTGTGATGTGACCTGTGAGCGCCTCCAGGGAGGTGGGCGGCGGGGCCGGCAGGCGGGGTGGGTCAGCGGGGATGCCCCCTGCTCATGGGGCTAGAGGTCCCAGCGACTCTCAGAGGATTTTCTCCAAACCCGACCTCTGTCTTCATGAGCCCCGCTCTCTCCCTTCCCTGCCCAGGGCACCTGCCTGGGGCCTAGTGGCCTCTGCAGCCCCACCCCCGCCGGGGCAGCAGGGAGGGCTATGAGCCTGTGGAAGGTGAGACCAGCATCTACCTTGACCCCCGGGGCGTTCTGGGCGCCCGGAGTTCTGAGCGGGAAGTGGTGTTGTGTTTCTGGACTCCAGTGAAGGCCCATGGTGACACAGGCAGCTTTATGGACAGTTACCGGAAAGTTCCGCCAGCCTAGCCTTGTTATCCTTCCCCGGGAAGGCCGATGACTTACGCTTTCTCCAGCTGACACCTGTTTCTCGGTTCGATCCTATCTGTGTCCTCTGAACCCAGCAGCCCCAGCCACAGGGCCCCTGCCTGAGGGTCACTCGCTATCCCCTATACACCCTCCTCCCCTGCAGAGGCTGGGAAGGGGCCACGTCTGGCTTCCTCTTCCCAGGAAAGTGACCGCCACCTTGAATTCGCTTCCCGATCTACTCCGGGTGGGGAGAATCATGGAAAATTATAAAACTGGTAAAGCGACGGGGCTGAGCGGAGGCTGCGGGCGGCTCCAGGGGCTGCAGGTACACGTCCCCGCGGGTTTGGGTGGCCACAGCCGTCTCTGCGGGTGGGGGGGGCTGGGCTCCCCTCTGCGCGCAGTCACTGCCCTCGTCACCGGGACACAGAGCCACATCCGGGGTTGCTTTGGGAATGAGATGCAAAGGAAAGGAAAAGACCCTTCATTTTCCCGAAGTGTCGGCACCACGGGGTGACGCTGAGAGGTCACCTGTCATGAGGGCCGGTGAGGCTTGGCGGCCACTCCCTGCCGGTGTCCAGCGAGAAGCGTGAGGGGCGTGGCCCCAGTACTCGGGGTGCATGATGGCAACTGCGGCCAGAAAGTCCCCTGGGTGGCCACATGGCGCCTCGTAGGGGCCAAGGCCCGGGCTGTCACAGGGGACACCGATCGCCTGGACTTGCGGCCTGTGGAGAGGAGCCAGATGGGGCAACCGGGCAGCAGGTGGGACAGGGCCTGTCCTGGGGCTGACAGCACGCTGGCCATGTCCTGGGCCCGCTGTGACCGAGAACCACATGCCGGGCGGCCTAAGTGACAGGAACTTGTCCTCCTGAAGTCTGCAGCCGGGATGTCCAAGATCACGGTCTCGCTCCGGCTGGCTCCCATGAGACCTGCAGGGGAGGCGTCCTGCCTCTCCCAGCTTCCAGCGGTGCCACTTGGAGACCCCCTAGCACCCCTTCTCCCTGAGCGTCCTGGTCTTCACCTGGCGTCTCCCCTGCTCAGAAGGACCCGGGTCACCGGATCAGACCCTCCTCCAACCTGGCTGCATCTGCAAAGACCCTCTTTCCGCATGAAGCCACATTCACAGCACGGAGGCGAGGCCGCCACTGCGCCCCCACTGCCGGGCACAGACCCCTGACCAGGCGAGGCACACGGAGCCGACCACGCCCACACTCGGCAGCGACGGCCAAGGGCGCCCGGTCTCCAAGAAGGCGGACAAAACTACCCGCGGCCGCCAGAGTCCCGGGCCACGTGAGCTCAGTGCCGAGTCCGACCTGAGGCCGTGGCACCCAGCGAGGCGGTGACAGGCCGTGAGGACGCTGCAGGGTGCTTGTGCCCCTGCAGGAATGGAGGGCGCTTCGGCCACGCAAACAGTCCGCACGTGCAACGCGGCTCAGCGCCGAGCAGGGGCACCCGAGCTGCTCGCCTGCGCGCTGAACTTTGCAAAGGTGGATCTGAGTGATGGGAAGTGACCTCTCCAGATGACCTATTTGCTCTGCGACCTGATCCCCTCGTGCTCCAAGCGCCCCCAATGTGGGGCAAACTAGGTTCCCGGCCTTTGGGTGTGGCTCCCTGGGTCACCGCTAAGATTCCCGGGGGCCCCACCTCCCTCCAACGCTGAGCTCAGGTCGGGCCTGAGTCTGGGGGCCCCTCCCCTCACTAAGTGGAACCCGTCCTGAGGCCAGGGCCCCAGCTCCCCCCTCTACTCCCCCGAACGCTTAGGCTGCAGATTGTGACTCACTCACTAATTACACATGAAATTACACACTGTGCTTAAAGCGAGGCGAAAAACAAACAAGGAGACGCGTAAACAAACACGCAGATAAACGAACCGGCAGCGGGACGCGTCTGGGGCAGTGAGGCGACGCGGCCCGGCGACGGCAGCCGTGGGCGCCTCCCGGACGTGGCGGCGGGTCGCGCGCCTGCGCAGACCCGCGGGCGGGCCAAGCTGGCGACGTGGCTGACGGCAGGCGGACCCGGGGGCCGCCACGTGTCACTGCAGCGCCCCGTGTGAGCTTCACGGGAATAAAAAACTTTCGCCACAGGGTCTGTCGTCTGCAAACTTCGTCTCCAAGAGCCAGAAAGGAAATGTTTTCAGCTTTCGGCTGCTGCTCAGTCTGCAACGCGGCCATAGCCAAGACCAGGGGGAAGCAGGTGAGCAACCGGGCGACAGCGCCCATGGAGCCAGCCTGCTCGCTCCAGGGCAGATGCCTGCATGGCACCAGACCCCTCATGTCGCAGCCAAGGGGCAGAAGCCCCTCCTGCAGCCCCCCTCCCCTGGCGAGGGCCTCTGTGGGGCGTGCCAGTGACAGTCAGAGTCCCCTGTGTTTCGCTGAACGGGCTTGGGAGGGGGCGGCGGGCGCAGGCACATCAACGCGGGGGCCAGCCCTGCAGCCAGGAGACTCAGCAAGCGTCAGCGTCCTGCTGTGCCCCCCAGTCTGTGCCCAACGCTGGCCACCGCACCCGCCCGTGGAACCCTGCGGGGACAGGCTGGGGACAGCTCTTCACTCCCACCTCACCATCTGTCTGGCTTCCTGGCGAGGCCAAGCATGGCAGGGAAGAGGGCGAGAGGCGGCTTTGGTCCGAGCTCTGTCTGACCTTGAGGGAGGCTGATCCTGGTTGTCCCTGCAGGAGCCAGGCGCCACGGTGCCACCTGTCCCCCTGGAAACCAGCACCTGCCACGGGCACAGGGATCCGCCCCCTTGCGGCCCTCAGGCGTTTGTGGGGCCCTAACCCACACCGCAACAGAGGGCAGTGCAGCTACTCCTTGAGACGCCGCGTGGGGGCGCCTGTGAGTGGGAACCTCGGCAACCCCATGGTCCATGCAACACGGGGGCTGCACCCCGACACCTGGGCAACGACACTGCATCCGCGCTGGCTCCTCAGGCATAACAGGTGAGATGCCAGCAGCCGGGCACTGTGCAAGGGGGCGGGCAGGGGTGTGGGGGCGGGCACTGTGCGAGGGGGTGGGGCAGGGGTGTGGGGGAGGGGCGCGGTGTTGGGGAGGGGCGCAGGGTTTGGGGACACCATGTACCCTGGGCTCGGTTTCTCTGTTGCCTGAAACTTCCCTACGTAAACCCTACTGATTAGAAATAATACAGAGAACCACCCTGCACCTGACGCTGTGGACGGGCGTGGGGCCTGCTTCCCGGCTGGGTGGGGACGGGACACGGGCCTCTCAGCACAGAGCCAGGATCAGGGCCCTGGGGCTCCACCCGCTGCCGGCCCACCCTGGACAGAGGAGCCTCAGCCGCCTGTGGGGGGGCAGCTGGGCCATCAGCAGCCACGAGCTCCCGCGGGGCAGGCCCATGGAGGCGCGACCCCTGTGCCACCCTTCCGCCTTGTGAGTCCAGCTGCTGGAGCGCCGCCAGGAAGGCCACCGGCCTGGGGACCCCTGAAGATGACTAGCACGGTGGCCCGCAGAGCCAGGCCCAGGCTGGATGACGAGTGGTCAGCAGGGGGACGCCGGGGCGCCCCTTAGCTCCTCGCTACAAATTCCAGCCTGAGACGTTCACGGGGGTGGAAAAGGATACGAGGGACAAACCCCCCGAGTCTGTAGTGTTCCGGGCGGGGCGCAGCGTGCCCCGTGGCCGGCATGACCGCAGCCCCTGCTCTCGGCCCGCGGGACGGTCGGTTAGCTAATCACGTGCAGCTTCGAGAAGACCCGTCCCTTCCGCTCTGCCTCAGACGCGCGTTGCGGGACTCTCGTGAAGTCATTACGAGGAAACAGGCCTAGCACTTTCCAGAAGCGATGTGTCACAGAGCCACATGGGGAGAAAAAGATGAAAAACCCGAGATCAATTTCAGACGCCCGGAAGCGTGAGGTGGACGTGGGTCACGGAGTTGACGTGCGACAAACAGAACAGGACACCATCCCCACAGCCTCGGGGCAAAGTGCCATTTCTTCAACAGGACACAAAATCCGTGACTTGAAAAGAAAAGGCTGATAAAGTCAGCTTAGTTAAGATTAAGGATTTCTGTTCACCCCAAATCACTCAAAAGTAAACGAAAAGGCCAGAGAGGGAGAAGACGCCAGCGGTGCCCGGCCAGCACGGGGCTCGGAGCAGCACGTGGACAGAGCTCCTGCGAAACCTTCAAAGCAGGGCAGGCGACCCGGGAAACGCGGGCAGAAGACCGACCGGACGCCTCAGAGGAGACGCCTGCTGACCCAGAGCCGCAAGGTCATGCTCGGCGACGTCCCCCAGCAAGGACACGCAGGCCAGCACCACAGGGACACAGTGCCACACACCCAGGACGGCTAAGTCTAAGAGGCTGACAATGACACGTGCTGAGAAGGTCGCAGAGCGCATAGGAGGGTCACACGTGGCAGGGGGCAGCTTCGGCGCACAGCCCCTTAGAGACGCGCCTTGGCCGCCTCTGGTCCTCCCCTGTGTCCCTGTCCCCCCACCACTCCGTACATGCCCACGATAAATAGGCGCACCCATCCTCTGCAGACACGCGCGCAGCCGCTGCGTGCGCAAGGGAGCAGACACTGAGTCGCACAGCGAAGTTCCACACCGCCGTGGACGCAACCGAGTGCCGCTCCACCCCACGTGGGTGACGCCACTGACATCAGCGGCACACGCCAGGCCCCGGGAGCGCGCACGCCGTCTGAGCCGGCTCACTGCGAGTCCTGTCAGGCGCGCGCGCACGCGCTTGGGGTGTGCGCGTGCGCTTACGTCTCAGCCGGTTTTCAAAAAGCACAAGTCGTTCGGCGCTTCTGCACCCAGCGCGCGGCTGAGCAGAGTTACGGACGCGTGCGCACGGCCGTTTTGTGAATCTGCGTGATCGTATGGATGCAGATTCGCGGGGTCGCCAGAGGCGATGTGCTGGAAGGAACTGTCACGAGATGTGACCCCCTTAATTTAGACGTGGCGTCGGGATATTTTCTCACGTTCAGGTTTAAGAAGCAACATGCAAAGGAAACACGTCTCTTTAAAAATGAGCCTGAAATTTCGGGTCGCTGCCAGCAGGAGGCGGTGGAGCCCGAGTTGCCGGGGTTGTGGGGCTGGGGGTTGGGTGTGTGGGGGACTAAACCCTGCTTGTCATCTCCCGCGCTCTGCACTTTGCACAGCCCGCTGCATTTCATCTCAGGCGACACCTGGACCCTTGGTGCTGGGAGGTGACCTGTCAGGGTCCCTTGTGGAGGCACGGGACCAGCAGGCAGAGGGCAATGACCCCGGTGGGGGCCCTCGGCGCGACGTTGAAGAGCAGCACCCTGCTCCGGACAAAATAGGAATATCTCAGCCGTAGAATCGGCTTCATTGTGACACGGGGCCAGAGAGTAAATGCCAAACAAACCACAGATCGGGCTCACGCAGGGGTCCTCTGACCGACCCCGAAAACCCCCCTTGCCCAGCTGCCCCAACTCCAGACACCACAGGTGGCCCAGCGGCTTCTCCTGGCTCCCAGGCTCTCCCACCGAAAGACATCACTCCTGCGTGAGCCCAGACACCTGATCCTGCCAGGCCCTCTGAATAATTAAAAGGGACCTTTATTCATTCTCCCAGCTCCCTGTCCCGAGACCTCCTTCCCTCCCCAGTGGCCTCAGAGAACAAGGAAGGGGAGAGGGAGCGCAAGCCCAGCTCTGAGCAGCGGTCACGGCCTGGAGCACTGCCCCCTGGCACACAGCCCTGTCCTGTGTCCTGAGCTGCCCGCTCCCCCTCCCCGCTAACCTACTCACCTTCACACTGCTCCGGGCCCTACCACAGGGGAGCTCGCACCCAGCTGTGTGGCCGGAGGTGTCCCGGCCAGGTGCTCTGGCCCTTCCCTCAGGGGTCCTGCGCCCACGGGGAGCCCCTCACCCCCCGTCGCCCCGGCCCCGCCCCAATGGCTCACTGCAGCTTCTGGCGCCAGCCTGACCCCGCCCAGCCCGTGCTTGCTGCCCCGTGCTGTGCTCACTGTCCGGACAGCATCCAACATCGGAGATCTTTCTGGAAGGCCATCAGAAGTCCGGGCTCCCAGCACGCGCAGGGCAGGTCCCTGCCCCGGCGGCCTCGCGCGTCTCCTGAGCCTGTGCTGGCGGGAAGGGGGCCCCCCGTCCAGACCAACCGGAGCCGGGAAACAGCGTGGGCGCAAGCCCACTCCCCAGCACCCCATCTCCCATGATCAAAGCATCTGCCGAGATCAAAATAACGCAGTTTCGTCAAATTTTCCTGGCTTTGATTTGTTTTCCTCACGCTATTTAATTTAGTTTGAAATCTCCAACAACATCAAAGATAGCGTGAGGTTCTGCATTCATCAAGGGCTGACTTCCGGGGTGCGGACGCTGCTGGCGGGAGGTGGGGGGCCCGGCCGGGTGTTGCCCCCGCTACGCCCCGCCCCACACAGACCGTCTAGCCGGGGACCCGAGGCCGCTGCAGGACGGCAGCCAGGGACCCTGAGTTAGGACTGGGTGGCCATAGGGAGGACAGCAGGGTTCAGCGTGGCTCTGTCCCCCGCCCCCACTGCACGCTGTGCTTCGGGGCTGCAGGAGGCGCCCCAGAGTGGCAGGGGCTGGAGGCCGAGCGCCCCTCACTCTCCTGCCCAGAGGCCGCAGAGCAGCCTGCAGCCTCAGCCAAGCGCAGTCTCTGGGCAGAGCCGGGGCCTCCCTGGGCCCCGGGGAGCTCGGCAGCCGGTGTCTCGGGGTCTCGCTGCCTCCTGCAGGGAGGGTCTGTGTGGCTCTGAGCTGTGGAAGTGGGATGGGAGGGAGGCGGCTCGCAGATCGGCGCAGACCCCCGCACCCTTCCTCGAGCACTGTCACCAGCGTCCCCGCTAACAGCTGCAATCAGCAGGCGGGTCCCCACCTCGCGCTGGGGCGCGTCTGCTGCCGGCTGCCTGCAGAGAATTTCCTCAGCGATGTTGCAAACACGCTCCTCCTTGTGTGAGCTGATTATTCTCAAAAGCTCATTAAAACGTATGGGGCGAGGGAGGTGGCATTAACCCCGCGCGCTCGGAACAGTTTAGAGGATCATGGAGAACCCAGAGGGCGTCACTCAGACACGGGACCACACGACCCCGTGCCCCCTGGTCCCTCCGCACTAGGGCCGCAGGCTCCCCGGCCCTGGGCGTCATGCGGGCGTCAGGGCTGGGGGACAGACGGTGCCCGGCGCATCCCGTGGTGATGGCTGTGTCCGGGAGACGCTGCGTGGACCAGGCCCGCGGGAGATGCGTGGGGGGGCGTGGTGAGGAGCGGACAGAGGGCATGCGCAGGGCACGGGACGGCCCCGCCGGCGGGGGCAGGAGACGGCTCTCAGGCCCCGCCCCGCTGCCCGTGCCCGGAGCAGGATGCGCTGCTGCCCGAGTCTGGCTCCGGCTCGGGCACTTCCCCCCTGCGACTGCCATGCGTGGAATTCCCCCCACCGCCGCGGAGCACGGCCATTGAGCTCGTCACCCGGCTCCCCTCCCAGCCCTGCGAGTGTGTGCGGGTCCCTGAGACGCCCTTGCGGGGAGCAGGCCCCCGGGACGGCTCTCGCCCTCCGTTCCCCGGAGGACACGGGTCTCTGGCTGTCCTTGCCCGATTGCCCCGCCGGCCCCAGGGCCACCGAGGAGCAGACGTCCTTGCCGTGTCCCTGGTCTCAGGGCGGACACGCGGCTTCTGCCGGGACTGCGACGGCGCCCTTCGGTGTCCCCGAGGAGCCCTTCGCCACACCGAGTCCCCGTGTGTTCCTCGTCTGCCGGGTGCCTCTATCAGGAGAGGCTGCTGGGCTCCGACGCGCGGCCCCCGCAGCCATCGAGGCTCTGCGAGGCGCTCGCGGCTCTTGGTTCTATGGACGTCGCGTTCATCGGGTCTCGCACGTCGATCCGAGCTCGCATCCCTGCGCTGAACCCCACTCGGTCACCTCGAGCGGAGCGTGAGCACGTGGCCGACGGGGCTCGGCGGTGCCTTGCTGAGGATTCCCGTGTCCCCCCGGTGAGACCTGCAGTGCTCTGTGACGCCTTCGCCTGACGCTTCCCGTGTTGAGGGGACACCAGCCTCGTGGTGCGGTTAAGATGGGTCTCCTCTGGTATGCTTTTTGTTTTGTTTGAGAAGAATTGGTGTCAATGCGTTTTTAAATTTGGCATCATTCACCAGCGACGTGAACTCATCGGCACGTGTCGCACATCTATTCAGACTTCCTATTTCTTCTCGAGTCCATTTGTGTGCACTGCGTGGAAGTCTTCTGCACCAGGTGTTCGCACCTCTTCACCCTTCCTATTTCTGCAGAGCGGGCGGTACAGATAAAGAGGGTGGTCCTCCCTTATTCCTGATCAGGTGATTCGACTCCTGCCTCTCTGTCTCTCTCTCTCACTCACACACACACACACACACACACACGTCAGTTTAGATAAAGATTTGTTCAGCTCACTTATCTCTCAAAGAACTAACTTCTGCTTTAGCTGATTTTCTCTTTTCACTTCATTTCCTCTCGTTCTACACTTTATGATCTTATTCCTCCCCCTCGGCTTGGGTTCAGCTGGCTCTTCCTTTCCCGGTGTCGTAAGGTGGGTACCTTCATCTCGACAGACTTCTCGTGCAGGTAAGTTCACGTAACTTCGTTTTAATAATGACTGTGTTGAGCAATCGGCTCACACGCCTTCTGAAAACCTGACCCAGCCCTCTGAGGGCAGGTCCGGCTGACTCCAGGAGCAGGACCACACAGAGGAAGCCCACGGCTCGGAGCTGAGGCGGCCTGCGGCGGCCGCACAGCTGCGTCGAGGACACGCACACGCTTCCGAACACGCACACGTACGCTCACGGCTCTCGAGGCCGAAACGCGGGAACGCCTTTGCCTCGAGTGAGGGGGTCGGCCGCCCGCGCTGCATCCTGCCTGCCCCTGCGAGGCCTTTCCCTGTCGGAGAGTGGGGCGCGGGTCTCGCCCGTGCTGGCCGTGAGTGGACACGGGAGCCGTCCTCCTCGGGCCCAGGCGAGGGGCGTCTTGTGTGTCTGGCCGTCTCCCCTGGCAGCCCACGGAGCAAGAAGAGCCATTGAGGGTCCCCTTGGCTCGGAGGCCCCAGGAGGAGGAAGCCTTGTGTGGGAAAGGCGGGGCCTGAAGCCCGGAGCCCTACGCGCCCTCCCAGGCCCCACACCGCCGAGGCGGTGGGGCTGGAGAGAGGTCCGGCGAGCTCACGCCGCGCCCGCCCGGCAGCCCCAGCAGCTCGGGACGTCGGGGCCCGCTGAACCCCGGCGGGCTCCGGCCTCCCGCGTCCTCACCCACACGAGCGCCGGCTGGAGCTCTGACCCACCATGCTCACGGCACGAAGTGCTCCGTCACGGCAGACCCCGTGGCCTCGTCCTGCCGACCAGTGGTCCTCGTGCGCTTCCTGGCTTTCCTTACACGGACCTCCTTCGGGGGACCGTCCATCCAGACCCTTCGTCCATTTCCTAATCGTGCTATTTACCTTTTCGTCATGGAGTTTATGTATTGTAGATACGAGTCCCTGCTCGGACGCGTGGTCTGCGAACGTCTCCTCTCCCGGCGTGGGCCGCCCCCGCCCCTTCCCGGGCCGCCCTCGGAGGAGCAGAAGGTTTTAGCTTCGCCTGAGTCCGCTTCCCGGTTTTCTCTCGCGTTGCTGTGCCTCTGCTGCCATAGCTCAGGCCCCTTTGCCAAATCCGAGGTCACAAAGGTGTACCCGTCCACGTCTCAGGGTTCTGCAGTTTCCGCCCTTAAGCTGTAGATCTCAGATCCACGCGGGTCGTCATTGTACGTGGCCTGCGGTCGGGCTCTGTTTCCTGTCTTCTGTACGCAGACATCTAGTTGTGGGAAAGACCGACCCTTCCCCGTTGGCCTGGCCTGACACCCTGCTGGGGGCCCGCTGACCTCACGGGACCGTCTGCTTCCCGACTCTCGTTCCTCACGGCCCCTTTGGAATGAGGAGGCCCCTCGGGGCTCCGTCCTGGAGCCTCGTGCTCCCACGTCCTCTGCCCGAACTGCGGGAGCCGCGTGCACAGAGACCCCGTGGACACTTGTCCCCGCTCCACCCTCGCGTGCTGCGGGGGAAGATGAACCAGGAGAAAGGAGGTCCCCTTTGGTGTCGGTTTCAGAAGGGCCTTTGCACGTCACAGCTCACGCGTCGAGCGTGATGCTGTCCAGTCGTCACGGCAACGTAAATGCAGATGCGGGCTCAGTCCCCAGCACCCACCTGAGCCACGGCTTTCCACTGCTCACCTTGGGCTGTTTGAAACCCTGAATCCTGTGGTCCTGGGCAGCAGGGCACAGCCATGCTCGGCGGTCCCACGGCCCCGCCCGGGCTGGACCCAGAGATTTTACGATTCCAGCTCTCCCCGCCTTCCCCTCCGCCGTGGGATGTCGCAATATTTGAACGAACGAATGTCTTCTCCGACCCGGTCACCGTAGGGTCAGCGTGAACCGCCCCGATGGTGCCCTGCCCCAGCAGACCCCAGCCCACAAGCTTTGTCCTTAGCAGACACATCCACATGCAAAGAAACTTATTATGCACACAGAGCAAGAAAATAGAAAAGCAAAAATCAAATTAGGTGGCAGCCTGGAAAATGCCCACTGTGCAGAAAACGCCAGCTAGCTCGTTTGTTTGGCCTCCCTGGAAATTTGCCGGGCGTTTTAATTTGGGTCTCTGGGACCCGGCTCCTGGGGCACCGGCAGGCTCGCGGGAGCGGGGTGAGGCCGCGGTTTCAGATGAGCGGACCGAGATTCAATTAGTACTCGCCAAGACCCCGTCTCCCGCAGGCTCGCGGAGCTAATTAGGACAGAGGAAGAGAAGGCGGCCGGGCTCTGGCCCACACCTCCTTCCCTACCGGGCCGGGAGGAATCCGTCAACATCGGACAGAGTGCCGGCTGTCACCTGTGTGGCCGCTCCCAGCACAGGCAGAGACGCCGGCGGGACGGCCCAGGATGAATGCAGCTCACAGAACCGGCCGGGCGGGGCGAGGGGCTGGGGTGCTGGGGCATGAGTGGCTGCAGGCGGGTCGTTTGCTCCCTCACCTCTCGGGAAGGGGGGGATGCCCACGGACAGGCTGACAGGGGGCCCATGACAAGGACACGCCGTTTTCTCAGAAACAAAACCAGCTCTGGGAGGCTGCTCTCGCCGCGGGAGGAAGGCGGGTTTTGGGTGGGTGCGCCGTCGAGTGTACGGGGAGTGGGTCGTGACACCGTACCCCCTGAAAATCACACTGTTGAGGAGCCACCTCGGCAGGTGGACAGATAGCGGGGCGACGCGTCCTGAAACGCACCGCGGCCTTGCCGACCTGCCGTCTGCCTCCAGTCCCTGCAGCACCATGGCTGCACATCCTGAGTGACCCCGATGTCCCCCAAAGCCCCCAGAGCCGGCAGCACAGGCAGTAGCACTTGGCATGGGGCCACGGGGAGGGGTCCAAGGGCCCTGCCGGTCACCCCAGGCTCTGGGCAAGGCCCCACTGGGCCGCACCTGGGCTGCCCGCTCAGCCCCAGGGGGCACGGGGCGCCTAGGCCTGGATGGTGGCGGCCAAGCCTGACCCCCTCTGGCCAGGAGCCCTGGGCCCCTCCCCGACCCCATCCCCTCCCTGCTGGAGGCACTGGGGGAGAGAGCGGCCAGCCGAGGGCCTGGACGGTCCTAGGACCTGCCCATCCGCGTTGGCGGAGTCCACACTCCCATGTGGACCCCCCACCCCACCCCAGGACTCCCACTGCGTCTGGGAGCTGGCCTGAGCCGGCCACTCGCGAGCTGTCGGCCCTGCACCCCGCACCCGAGGAGCCGAGGTGGGCGCCCGCGTCGTTGCCCTGATGGTCGCGGTGGGGCCCCCGTGTTAAAGACTGGGGTGACTGTTTCTAAGGACAGCGCCAAAGGCCCCGCCTCATACCAGCGCCTTCAAGTGCGGAGTCCGCAGGATGCTGATGTGTGCGCCTCATCCGGCGGCCGTGTGGGGGTCCCCTCCAGCCCGGCGCACACCGCAGAGCCCGTGGGGGTGGGGCTGCTGCACGGCGCGGAGCATGGGGCCCGAGGGTGCTGACGCCAACCAGACCTGGACGGGGGGGCTGCCCGCCGTAGCCAGAGGCCACATGGTGCCATGACAGTCACCACGGCCATGGCCCCTGCTCCCCTCTGCCCACCGCGACACCGAGGGGCTGCAGCCTCCGCGCCGGCACATCCCGGGGAGCATGCTGGGGGCCCCGCCACCCCACGGCACCCCAGACTGCACCCCGTGTGCACAGGCCAGCGCTGCCCCTCAGCAGCGGTACCTGCGCTGTGTCCAGCCTGAGACCGGAGCAGAGCGCGCTCAGGGCCGGGGGCTGTATCTGCGGACCCCGGCTGGCAGCCGCCGCGGGCCCCGCTGGGCCCTGGGCTCTTACCGTCCACGCAGGCGGGCCGGGCCCTCGTGGTGCCCGCGATCTGCCCCTTTCTGCACGCGCACCGGGCCGTCTGCCGGGCGATCGTCCTCCGGGGCTGGCTGCTGTCCCGGTCCAAGGTCACAATCTCACAGGTGCCGGCGGCCAGCTGACCTGCAAGAGAGGCGCAGAGCGGGCTGAGTGGCCTGGCCCCGGAGGCCAGCCGCCCGCCGTCCCGGCCCCGTCCCAGCCGTGCAGATGGACCCCCCCCACCCACCCCCAGCGCCCGCCCCGCACAGGGCCCCAGGGGGCCGGAGGCTGCTTCTCTCGACACCCCAAATGACGCCACCAGGAACACGCCCTAGAAGCCAGCGCGCCGGGCCAGGCCAGTGACCCCCACTGCCAGGCAGCGTGGGGCTCGTGGCCCTGCCTGGGCAGACAGGAAATTAAGTGTGGGCGCGCCTCGGCCAGACCGGAAATGAAGGGCCGGGTCATAAAGGAGGGCAGTCGGCTGGCAGCGGTCTGATCGGGGGACCCTGGACTGCACGGGGCACGCGGCCTGGGTCTAAGCTGGCCCCGGGTCTCGTGCTCACTCTGGCCGAGGGCGGCGGGGGCCAGCAAGGCCCTCTTACAGGGCCAAGCGTGTGGGGACACAGCTGTGACTGTCCACACCAGGCTGGTGCACACGCACAGCTACGCAGAAGGCACAGACACGCTCACTCCACACGCCTGGCCGATGCACCCAGGGCACACCTCACGCAGGGCCATGCAGGTGGGACCCAGGTGTGACCACGCCACGGCCAAGAGGCACAGAGGCACAGCTCACGGGTGTGCCGGAGATGCTCACTCAGTGTGCGCGTGACCCATGCAGACACGCACAGGCACACACACGCACAGGTACTCACAGTCTACGGGACGAGCACCTTGCTCCTGCGGCCCCACGGGCACACTTCCCTGCTCCCCCGTCATGAACGCCCCAGGCCCAGAGGGGGGACGGTGAGGCCCCGTGGCCTCGGTCTGGCTCTGGGCCCGGCGTGTAGAGAAGGGAGACGCCTACTCTGCCGTGACGACCCCGCGAGGTCAACAGGCTTCCTCATCGCCCGCTCGTGCCCGACGTCCCAGGGAGAGCGGCCGTCTCTCCGAGGGCTGACGGGCCAGTGTCCCGGCGGGGGACAGTCCTGCATTCTTTAAGACGTCACACTCCCCGTAAACCACCTCGGCCTCCATTAATCAGCTCTGAATGTCAGCACTGATGAGACGGCAGCAGTGCTGGACAGAGCACGGCAAACGTGGCCCCCTCGCCCCGCGGGGGGCCGACCTCGTCCCCGAGCCTGGCTGGGGCAGCCCCAGTCCGTCCCCGAGCTGTGAGCCTGGGGCCCCTCTGTGATCCCGGAAACCCCGGCTGCCCCTCGGCTGGCCAGGCCCAGGCATCCTGCGAGTTGGCAGAAAAAGTGTGTGGTACCCCCAGCTGCCCTGGACCCGGGCGGGGCCGTGTCAGGGTGCAACCCCAGGGTGTGGGCAGCTGCAGTGGCCCCGGAGTGCCCCGCCCGGGGCTCAGGGCCACCATGCACGGTGATGCCCACCCCACTGCAGGGCCCGTTGTGCACAGCACGTGAGGCGTGTGCAGGACCAGGATGGGGGCCGGGGCTCCCCGGCCACCTCCTGCCCCAAACTCTGGGACCCCCCCCCGAGCAGAACCCTGTCCCAAGGCTGGTTCCCCGAGGGCTTGGGCTACAGACTTTGACTCACACTAGCTAATTACACACCCCGTTACACACTGTGCCGAGAACAGGTGGAAAGAAATAAAGACGGGTAAGCGAGCGGCAGCGGGAAGCGCGTCTGGGCAGCGGGGCTTCTCCGGGGACGGCAGAGGTCGGAGCCGCCGTGACGTGGCCGCAGGTGGCCGCACCTGAGCGCATCCGAGAGTGGGCCGAAGGCGGTGTGACCGGACGGGTCCCGACACCCACTGGCAGACGGGCAGCTGCGTGGGCTGACGGAGACCCTCTGGGGTCAGAGGCCAGTGCCCTAGGGTCCCAGCTCCTCGATACCCTGAGACGGTGGCAGCTCCCACCCCATCAGACTGACACTGTGTCCCATTTTCCAGAAAAGGATTCACAGCCCGAGGAAGGAGCACCCCACAGGGGCCACAGGCTGGGAGCGTCAGAGCCAGTGGACAGGGGAGCACGGGCCACTCCCGCTGTCCAGAGCCCCCAGGGTGGGCTGGGGCCTCGGCCGGGCTTCTCTTGGTCACCTCAGGGCCCTGATCAGGAGAGGCATGAGGCAAGTGTCCCCAGGGTGCCACTGGGTGGACGAGACTCGGGGGCCAAGCCAAGCCCGCAGTAACCCCCAACACCAGCACCGCCATCGGCCCTGTCTCTACAGGGCTCCGGCCACCCTGCATGCCCGGGGGTCACAGTCTGGGACCCTGGTGCTCGGGAAGGGGCACCACAGAGAATCGCTGGACACAGCGTCCCGCTGCCCGCTCGGCCGTGGGGCCTGCCGGGCACGTAGGACCAGTCCAGCCGCTGCGTTTGCCGAGGAAGCCATGTTTCATTGCATCTCGCTTATTCTCTGCGTCAGGCTGGGAAGACAGGCCGCATGGCAGGGCGCCAGCCCCCGACCCAGTCCCCAAACAAGGCCACTGCCACCCAGACTCTCTGCCCAGGTCACCGGGAGACTGGGACCGTGTTCTGAAGGCCAGCTGTGCCGGCTCCTCGGGGGCGGGGCGGGGCCACTTCTGCACCTGGACGCGGTGTCACAGGCCCGGGCCTCCGACGGCAATGCGGAACAGGACAGCTCTGGGCAGCGGGCGGCGTGCGGGCCCGGGCGGCAGGGGGCCTGGCCCGTGAGCACACCCTCCACTCCCGAAGCCACAGACAAGCGGCTGAACCCTGGCGGTGCCAACGTAACTCTGTCTGGAGGGACGTCTGAGGTGTGGGGCGACACAACAGAGGTTCTAAGTGACGCTGACAGGTGCACGTGAGGGTGACACGCAGCAGACGCGGCGCCGTTTGGCTCAGAAAGAAAACACGGGGCCGCGAGGAGGTCGGCAGGGCCCGGGGCCCAGCGCGGGCGGCCAGCGCGGCCCACGGGCCCAGTCACGGCCGAGGGCGGGACTCGGAAGCGGGGGCTGGGGCAGGTCCCCAGGGAGGGCGGGGGCCTCAGGCATGCGGCTTCCTTGCGGGGGAGCATTTGTAGTCCAGCCCCGCGGCCCCCTGTCCTCTGGGACCTGAGCCCCCGCCGAGGAGCAAGTGTGTCCTGCCACCCGCTGGTGGCCTCTCCCGGCTGCTGCCCTGCCGAGGGAGGGCGGACCGAGGGCCTGGCGCCGGCCTCGGGCGCAGGAAGGCAGGCGCCCCGCAGACCGCGTGCCGCCTCCCTGCACCGCCTGCGGCCCGCTCCCCGGCGCACACGCGGCGTCTGCCGAGGGGCAGGCGGTCAAGGGGCGGCTGTGTTTGCTGCATGCCGTCGTGATCGAGGCCGCGCCACCATTCGGCGGGTCCCTGTCGCTGACCCCGCCGGCGTGCCCACTAACGAGGTGCCACCGCAGCCCCAGGCCCGGCCCAAGCTGGACGGACGCCGCGGACACAGGCCGCGGACGCCGGTTCACGCTGCGGTTCACACCTTTGCAGTCAGTAAGAGGCTGAGGTGGGAATGAGGCAGCTCCCTGGGGTCAGGGCCCTTCCCGAGGCTCGCCCCCGCCCCCACGGGATGCCCTGTGCCGGTCCGAGGCAGGGCCTGGGGGCAACAGTGGGCATGAGGGACACAGCCCGTAGCCGGAGGAGCCGGCGCCTGCTGCGAGCTGAGACCCTGGGATGCGCGGGGTCAGCAGCAGAGGGGCTCCTGGGGCAGCCGGCCTCCCCAGCCCCACCCTGGGCCCAGCATGGCTGGCTCCAGGCCCGGGCCGCACCCCCAGGCTGGGGCTAGCTGCTCCTCCCCCTCCACCCCCACTGCAGGGTCCCCAGGCACCTGGAGCCCAGAAGAGCAATAGGGTCGTGGTGGATGGGTCCTGGACAGGGCTCGGAGTCCACGTGGGACAGTTAGACCATCACCGGGGAGTGGGGCCACGGCCATTCCCTGCCCCTGCGTGGGGCCACCCCGGCTTTGTTCTCACTGGTTATACAGAGTCACCGCTAGCAGCAGCCTCTGTGATGACCAAGTGTCCCCAGTGGGTGACCAAAGCTGTGGCCAGCTGAGCCATAAGGTCCCAGCAGGGCCGGCTGCTTCTCCCGTCAGGTGACCATGATGCTGGGCTTCTCGCAGGCACTGCAGACCCTGGGGGAGGGGGACGCGCCCTCAGGGCAGGATGACCTGGCTTCCTGGGGGAGAGGCGCCCCAGGAGCCCAGGGGAGGCGGGTGTGACCTGGGACAGGGGTCTGGGCAAGAGGGAGCCACCATAGTCCTGAAGCACAAAGAGGATCTAGATACAGACCCCTCCCCTTTCGTGAAAATCGACTCAAAATGGGGATCTAAGTAAAAAAACAACAAGGCGCAACTTCGGAAGAAAGTGGGAAAATCTACGTGACCTTCAGTTTGGTAATGAGCTGGTAAATAAAACGCCAAAAGCATGGTCCACGGAATGAAAAGAGATGGGTCTATCAGACTGCACCCCGTTAGCAACTCTGCCGTCAACAGGACCGAGGAGGAGGAGGAGACGAGCCGCAGCCCGGGAGCAAGGGCTTGCCAGCCACACGTCTGATGGAGGGTCTGTCCCCAGAACGCACGCGGACCCTGGAAACTCAACCAGAGACCGCGAACAGTCCACGTCAAAAGGGGGCGACTGCTCGGGGCAGACGCCTCCCCAAACCCGGCCAATCGCGAATAAAAAGATACTCAAGGTCATCGGGACATTCCGGACGGAAACGGAGGACTCCAGCACACGCCTGTCGGAGCGACCGAGGTCCAGAAGCCTGAGGACACGCAGCGCCGGGGGCTGCCCTCGCCGGCGGCGGGGACGACGGGGTGCGGCCGGCGTGGGGGCCGCCGGCCGCGTCGCACGGGCCCGGACGCACCTTCACCATCCCACGCCGCAGTGCCCCGCGGCACACGCGCCTCTCGACCTGCAAACCGTCCACGAAACACCTGCACGGGGTGTTTACTCGTAATTGCCCCAAACTGGAAGAAGCCGAGTGCCCTTCGGCAGGTGACGGATACTCGAGCCGCGGCCCATCCGGACGGTGGCACGTCACCCAGCGCTAGGGAGAAGTGGCCATCGAGGCACAGGAGGACCCGGCGGGCCCGCAGCCTTAGCGCACGCGGCCGAGTGGAGGGAGTCGGGGCACACGCGCCCCCCGCTTCCGCCTCTGCTGCCTTCGGAAAGGGCAGAACTGTGGGGACAGTAGAGGGACCAGCGGGTGCCAAGGGGTTGGGGGAGGGGAGGGAAGCGAGGGGGGATGCTGAGGTGGGGGAGCACGGCGTCACCAATCTGTCCAAAGCCGTGTATACCTTACCACGCAGAGTGGCCCTGATGTACGTAAAAAGAAGCACTCGGGAGGCGGGGGGTCCCAGGAGGGGCGAGGAGCACCCAGCTTCGCTTCAGCTGGGAACCCGCCTGTGTGGGGAGAAGGCGCTGCCCCTGGGGGCACCTGCGGCCTCAGGCGAAGGGGAGTGGGTGACGGCGAGCGGGGGACGCCTGTGTCAGGAGCGACACTGAGCCTGATGCGGACGCAGACGGTCACACACACGCGTGTGTCCGCCCACGGTTAGTGCACACATGCACACACGCGCGCACACACATGCCTGTCGGCAGAGAGGGCCCGGGAGCGACAGCCTCCCACCAGCGACAGCAGACACAGCACCCCGATCTCCCTCAGGAGAGGAACCAGGTCCCCCTGGACAGAGGCTGATTGTCGAACCGGGCGGGTGAGACCCGGCCCGGAGCCCCTGACAGTGCCGAGGGGTGAGGACGGGGTGAGGACGTGGTCGCAAACGAACGAGAGGCACAGAAAGCCCTGGCGGTGGGGGTTGACCTGGGCACACAGGGGCTCCCGGGGCCGAGGCGAAAGCGTCTGCGCGGCCAGCCACAGAAGGAAGCAGCGGCCGGGCGGCTGGCGGTCAGTGCGGGCCCGCGACGCGCTGGCCGTGAGTGCGGGGAGGAGGCGCAGCTCTCCCGCGCGAAGGCTTCCGGATAATTTGTGCAGACGCTCGCCCTCAGGAGGCAGGGCCCGCCTCCCCACGCCTCGGTGGCCGCCTGCATGGAAAAGCGGTGACCAGGACAGACTCGCCTCGGCCGGGACAGCGAGGTCGGCAGCCACGGGGACCGGTCATGGTGACGGGACGCACGTGTGGCGGGGCAGGGCGAGGGGCTCTTCTCCCCAAAGCCGGCCCTCAGCCATGCCAGACCACACCTGACACCCGGCCGGGGCGCCTCGCCCCGCCGAGGCCACCGTCCCAGCCAGGAGGAGCCCCGCGGGCATGACTAGACGCCATGCGGTGCCCGGGGTGGGGTCCTGGACGGAGAAAGGACGGTGGAACCAGGCACTGTGTGGCCTTCGGGGAAGCGACCACGTGCCTGGCCCGGTCCTGCCATGACCACGCGTGTCCCCAGTGGCAAGCCACCAACGACAGGACAGGGCGTGACGGTGAACGGGACTTTCTCCTCCGTCCTCCGTTTTCCGTGAGTCCAGGACTGAGAGAGGAAGCAGGGTCAGTGACAGCCGACGGGGACTCAGAGCTCGCCAGGGAAACGCGTCCCCGCCGTGTGCGGAGGGGCCCGCCTGCCACCTGCCCCGCCTGTGCCCGGCTTCCGGGGACGGTGCTGCACCCCGGGACCGGAGGCCGTGAACAACCTCGCTCCTGTCACCCACCCCAGGACGAGGTCTGCACACGCCCTGGCCCAAACCTGACTGTCACGCAGACGCCCGTGACACATGCCCACGCTGACCGAGGGCGACCCTCTGGGCTCAGGCCGCGGAGGAGCTGGGGAGACGCACGGACCCCGCCGCCTGCCTCAGGGCCACGGGGCTCAGCCCTGCCTGGGGACCCCATGCTGAGAGCCACAGCTGAGGAGCATGGGGGACCCCACAGGCCACGGCCATGAGCAGCCGGCCATGCCCCCGAGAAGCGCCCCCTGCTCCATTCAGAGTACGCCCTCATCCAGCCCAAGCTGCATCGCCCGGGCCTGCCGCGTCAGCCAGGACAGCCTGCTGAGTGTACGAGGCCCCCGCGCATTCGTCCCACAGGTGTTGCCGCCCCCTCCAGGAAGCCTCCCAGGACTTCGCCCTTCCCTGAACACTCACAGCCTCACGCCGCGGCAGGTGGTGACTCCGTCCTTGCCCGCGCTTGGGTCAGGCTCCCCTGAGCCGTGCCCTCTAGACCTTGGCCTTGGCTTGCAAAGAATCCCGCCGAGCCAGTTTATGGAGAGAGACCCCACCCCCGCACTCACTCCGGGCTCCGAGCGGGGTCCGCGCCCCCACCTGTCTCGCTGCGTGGGGCGGAGATCGCCTCCCCCGTGGCAGTCCCGGGTGAAGCCTTCCTCATCGTTCTCGACAAGGCCACGGAGTAAGAGCTCTCCCCTGACACAGGCGAGTGCCCGGGCGCGACCCTGGGGCGCCCGGGGCCCGCGCTCCACGTGCGAGCGGCCGCGTGCTGCCCCTCGTGCCCTCGCCTGTGACCGCGGGAAGATGACGGCGGGAACACCCTCGGGGGTGGACCCGTCAGCGGGGCATTTGAAGTCTCTGACCTCGTAAGCCGTGTGTCACCAACAAGGACACACGGCCGGGTCCCGAGCCGCGGCCGAGGCTCAGGGCTGCTCCGCGCCTCGGCCCCGGGGTGGTTTCTGGAGCACTGTATTGGGAACACGTGCTGTGGGGCCTGGGCTCTCTCTGGACAAGGGGCTCGAGACATCCCTGGGGTCCCAGCGTTGGACCTGCCCTGCTCGATCTCACTGAGCCAGGCCGGCCGAAGTCCTGTCCCAAGAAAAGGGGGGCCTGGCTGCCTGTAGCCTGAGACCTGCAGACGCCCCCCTGCTCGGTGGGGAGCAGCCCCGCTCACAGGCCTGGCCACTAGGGGACCCCGATGACCCTGACAGAGCGCAGACGCCCGGCCACCACCGGCCCCCTGGAATCTGGGTCTCCAGGTGGGCCCGGCACACGTACGTTTATGAGATCTGAGTCAAAGCCACGTCCCACCCCATGGGTCCGCCCGTGAAGACTCAGACTCCGAGGACACGGGGCTGGGCTTGCCTCACAGCGCAGCATGGGGACCTCAGCACCTGTCACCCCTGGCCCCGGGCCGCCTCGCACCCTGCTTTTGCCTTGGGATTCAGCCCACCTTTTACCCCCCATCCCGCCACCCTCCGAGCCCCACAGCCCCAGAGAAGCCCCTTGCCAGGGTGTGGCCCATGGCCCTGTCCAGGCAGAAGGAGCAGGCTGTTCCGTGGGCACGGTGCCAGCCTGCCTCAGGCCACGTCTGCTCACTGCCACAGCTCAGTCAGGCTCCTGCTGGGGACGGGCGACAGCGTGGAGCGGTGGGTGGATGGACAGGAGGAAGGAAGGATGGACAGACAGATGGACAGGTGAATGGAGGCCGGGGGGAAGGGAAGACGGAGGCCCGGCAGGCCCCATGCGGGGTGTGGCTCTGCCCCTGGGTTGTAAGGTGCGTGGGGACCATTAGGTGGCTCTGAGCTGGGCTCCCAGGGCCACCGACAGCACTGGGGCCTCTGCCCACCCCCCGGCTGCTCCCTGCAGGTGGCCCTGCTCGCCTAATACGGTCTGGGGACTCAGGGGGACCAAGAGTCAGCCAGGCTCAGGAGCTCGGGGACGAGCAGGAAGAAGCTCTGTGTTGTGCTGCACGGCGCTGTCTGGGAACACGCCCCACAGAACCCCAGACCCTGGCTCCGCCTGCCGGACGCGGTTCAGCAGCTCCGGGCCACGCGCCCTCCACGCAGAAGTGAAGAGTGAAACAGAGACGCCCCTGGCTCCCTGGAGCCGAGCTTCGGCAGAGCAGAGTGGGAGTGACGAGCGTCCTATGAGAAGCCACACGGAACGCCGCACTGTCACCCGTGAGGATTTTTTTGCATAATCTCACCACTTAACAAGGCTACCAGACGCCAGGCGGGAGAAGCCCTGATTTATCTGGCTTGGAACTCAGCCGCATCGGGCCGTCTCTTCTTAAGGGATTAGGACGCAGGCTGCTGCCCTGGGCCCCGCAGAACCAGCCACTAATGAGCTAGCACGCGCCCCTCCCCGGCCCCCAGGGCACGAGGCTCTGGGTGCCCTCGCACAGGCCGGCCGAGCCCCATGCCCACCCCCAGCTGTGCCAAGTCCCGTCCCCGACACTGGGGGTGGCCTTGTGGCCCCATGGAACCCCGCTTGGCTCTGCTCAGCCCAGCGAGCAGCTTCCGGTCTGCCCTCCGAGAGGCCCGCATGACTCTCGGTGGCTCCGTGTGGCTCCCCCAGCCCACTGGTGCGGCCGGAACAGCCCCGCACGCCAGCCATGCTGCTTCCGGGCACTGCAGCTGGCGTGACTGGTCAGCCCGCCCTGCGGACCAGAGGGACAGAGACACCGAGGGGCGGTCATGTGGGGACAAGGAGCCCCCGAAGTTGGAGCCAGTGTCCTTTCAAGGCCCCAAGGGGAGGCGTGAGGGTGACTGAGATTCGGGGCAGTGGGAGCTGCAGACGAGGAGGAGCAGGGTGCACGTGGGGTGTAGGCTCAGGGCCAAGTCCAGAGCGAGACGGAGGCTCGCCACTCTGCCCGGTCAGGGGCTTGGGGTCATACTTCCTTCCAGACTTGCCGACACGGGCTTTGCTTGCCCAGCGCAGTGGCCGCAGCCGCTCTGGGGGGCTCCCGGTGGCAGTGGCCCTGCCTGCCAAGCTGAGGCTGCACTTGTGGCACTGGGGTCCAAAGGGGTCCTTCGGGCAGGACACAGACTCCCCAGGAGGGGAGCTCGGTCCCCCTCCAGCTCCATCCCAAGCCTCGGGGGCCGGCTGGAGCGAGTTCCTGTGGGCGCTGTGGGGGGCCCCCAGAGAACGTCACCTGCCCACCATCTGTACCGCACTGCCCGCCACCCAGAAATGCTGACAGAGCACCCAGTCCACGGTAGACAGGACAGGCGGGGACTGTGGGCGGAGCTAGCCTAGACGGCCCCGCGGGAGGCAGCAGGGTGCTCGGGGCCCAGCGGGGGACCTGAGACCCCCGAGGCCTGCGAGGAGCCCTGAGGCCCCGACCTGTGGTCAGACCGACCCGTGCCCAGGCTGGGCCCAGGCCAGGATGCCCCCTGCTCGTGTGCCCCGCAAAGCCCCTCAGTCCCCGTCCCATCTCGTGGGCCCCGCACAGATGTGGGGGGTGCTGGTCGGGCTGGGCCCCTGGGATGCTCCCCCGCGAACCAGCACCCGCCAGGCGCGGCCTGGCCCAGACCGCCAGCTGGAAGCCCTGCCCGTCGTGAGGTGTGGCCTTGTGCAAGCCTCTGGCCCCGCTGGGCCCCGCCTGGAAGGCCGCCTCCCCGCTCGGCCAGCACCAAGAGCTGGGCCTGGGCAACCATGGGTGGGCGCTGCCCCCCACCCCAGCCTCGATTCCACCATCTGCAGAGCGAGCGGGGGCCACACCAGACGCTCTGCCACCTTGGCTGTGGTCACCGTCACCTCCAGCATCGGGCTCCTGTTACACAGAGGAACCGCGTGCCACCGTGACCGCCTCGCGAGCCCGGCTCACGCAAGCGAAGGGTGACGCACACCGCGGTGACACTGCGCACAAGCCCGCAGGCCCAGCGCCGCGGCCGCTCAGGCGCGTGCCGGTTCCCACGGGGTCAGCGCAGGGCCAGGGCTCAGGAGCAGGCCCCCCCACCCCGTCACCAAGCCCCCAGGAGGCCCCCGGGTCCGGGTCCTGTGCTGCGGCTCCGTCCCCGGCAGCCGGCTGTCACACGAGGTCAGCCCCAAGGGCCCTGAGACCCTCCTCAGAGACCCGCCAAGGTCAGCCCCAGAGGACACAAGCTCCTCGAATGTCCCCTTCCCCTGCGTCTCCTCCAAGTTTTCCAGAAAGTTCTATGAGCACGTGAGCTCTCTGTCCTCCGGGGTCAGTCTCCGTCCAGAGGCCCCCCCAGTGCTGCCTTTCAGCAGTGGGAGAGTCAAAGTGGAGAGTAACGAAGTGCGGGTGTGCGGGACAGGGAGCACCCCAGCCCGCGTGGGCGGGGGTGGGGGTGGCGGGGCAGGCAGCCCGCTGCGGGTAAACCAGGAACCAGGGGAACAGAGGCCAGGACAGACACACTTTAAAGAGCAAACCAAGTACCTGCTCAATTGGCAACAGCTTCTTCCAATCAGAATCAAAAATGCCTTGGGGAAAGCCAGACACAAATGTCAAACTGGTCTTTCCAGTTTTTTTTTTAAAAAAAGAAAAAATAATAACTTCCAGATGGGTACCTGCCGTGGGGCTATGGCTGCTGGGCTCCCAGAAGCACCGTTCCGGGCCCACCGGGCAGCTCGGCCCCCGACAGCAGGCGCCAGGGCAGGAGGGACGCCAGGCCCAGAACCGCCGGGGACCTCCACATGCAGGGTCCTCCCTGGGGGCCGCCCCTTCCAGCAACCAGGTCCCACGAAGGAGGAAGCCACCACTCCACCAGCCCTGTCCCATAGCCACCAGGAGAACCCCGGAACGATGAGGAGGCTGGACAGAAAGGGGGCTGGAGCTCATGGCTAAGGTCTGCAGGACCGGGGCCCCCGGCCTGGGCAAGTCCCCTCCCTCACCCCCATGGGGCAGGCCAGCAGTGGCCCCGAAGACGGGTCTACCCAGAAGCTCAGAACACGGCCTCATGTGGAGTGAGTGTCCTTGCAGATATAATCAGGGACCTCGGATGAGATCAGGCTGGCTCTGGGTGGCCAAGTCCATGGTCAGTGTCCTCATAGAGGAAGAGGACATGGGACAGGGAGGGAAGACACGTGACCACAGGCAAGGCCTAGAGCGAAACAGCATGAGCCAAGGAATGCCGGGGGCCCCCGGGCTGGACAAGCGTCTGGGAGGACCGTGGGCCTCCAGGAGGAACTGCTCGCCGCCTGCTCGGTCCGGCCTTCGGGCCTCCAGAACGAGGCGACAGCAGGTTCCTCTGTGACAGCCGCTCCAGGTGGCGAATGCAGCCGCCTCTGCTCCTGTGCCCACGGTGGCACCCACGTCCCTCCCCTGAGGGCCTCCCCATCCGCGGCCCGCAGGACGCCCGAGGAAGTGACGGTGCTGCAGTGACTGCCCCCGAGGGGCCCCCGCCGGGCCCCCTGAGCTCCCGCTGCCCCGCCCGCCACCCGGGGCCCAGCCCCGTCCTCCATCAACATGTGCTCGGCCAGCACAGTGTCCCCAGCACAGTGTCCCCACACCGAGCACACTGACTGTCACAAAGAAACGGGAAGCCAGTGCCTTTGCCGTAAATAGAAGGTAACCATAAAATAAATACACAGCCATTAAGATGAAAAATGCCCGTCCGTGCCCCACATAAAGCCACCTCGTATGTCACAGCGGTCTGTGACCTCGCTCGGGACGTGCCGAAGCTGTGCCCAGAGGCCGGTCCAGAGTGCTGTCCACCCGACTCGTGCTTCTGGGGTCCGAACGCCCTGACGGGGACCACGGACGGGGGCCCGCCTCTTGTGGCCCTCAAGATGGCGGGCGGGCGGCGAGACAGAACCCGGCTCAGGGGCTGGACTCTGGTGGCGTGGGGCCCAGTCACTGTGGGTGCTCGTTCAGCGCCCAGGGGCCCCACCAACCTGTGGCTTAAGCAACAGAAACTCGCTGTCCCGCAGTCCCCAGGCTGGACGTCTAAGACCGAGGCCTCGCCCCCTTAGAGGCTCTGGCGGACAGCCCGTCCTTGCCCCCCGCCTCTGGTGGCAGCCGGCATCCCCTGGCTCGGGGCCCCATCACCCCCATCCCTGCCGCCACCTTTACATGGCTCCTCACCGCGTCCCCATCTCTGACAGGGACGCTGGTCCTTAAGTTCACGCTACCTCATCCGAGAGTCTTACCTTAACGTTACCCACCAAGCCCGTTGCTCCACGGCCACGCCCACAGGCTCCAGGTGGACCTCTTTGGGGCCCCGCCGCTGAGCGCCTCGCGCATGCGCACGCTTGGGCCCCGGCACACAGCTGGGCCTGGTACGCGGCTGGCGATCACGATGCATGTTAAGCCGTGGCCGGCATGTCTATCAAGGTTGTCCCCGAGGCAACCAGCCCCGGGAGCAGAGGACTGTCACTGAGCAGGTGCCCCCCGGGACGGGGCCGAGGTTCTGCACAGAGGCCCTCGTCAGCCGGTTCTGGCCCGCCCCACGGCCCCGGAACCGGGGAGGAGAAAGGTGATTGGCTGGTGAGACCCGCCTCCTCCAGGCAGGAGCTGGCTCTGGGACTGTGTGTTTCAAAGGCCACACGACCTCCTCTACGTGTGGGAGGAACACAGGCGTCAGCGGTGGACACGTGTGGGCCTGGCGTGGGGCCTTCCAGCAGGGTCCAGAGGACGGCACCCTCACCCAAACCTGGACCCTTCCAGAAGCCCCTCCCTGCACCAGCTGGGGCCCTCGAGGCAGGGGTCCAGGCGGAGCGACCCACAGTCACCATGTCCAGACTGGCAGGCCAGGGGACCAGGGACTGGAGCCGGCCAGAGGTCCCGCTCAGTCCCTGTGGACTTACCCCAAGTCCCTCACAGGGTCGGGGGTATGGGGTCGACGGTCAGCGTGAGGATGGCGCCCGCCCCTGCCTGGTACCTCGCACAGCCCCTCCCTGCCGGGACCCCCAAGAACCCGCGCTTGCTTTCTTGGACTGCTGCTGGCCGTCCAAGAGGCCAGCGAGGGGGGCATGGCTCACGGCCACGATGGCCGGCCTTCCGGGCCCCGGCCCTGGGGCCTTGACCGAGGCCCTGCACGTGGTCCCTGAGTTCCCTCTAGGGTAAAGTGACATGACTGCAGCTCCTCGCGGGGGCAGGGGAGGCGAGGGCCATAGACAGTGACAGCGGAGAGCCATCCTGGGGTGACCCCGCCAGGCCCCCGTGGCTCTGCATGCATGCGCTGAACTTCTGAGACCCGCCGGGCCCGAACGGCTTCCCATAGTCAGAGGGATGATGGGAGGACAGGGGCGCGGCGTCTTGGCGAGCGAGGCGCGTGAGGCGGGGGAGGGGCAACCCGGCCCGCGGGACCCCATGGGCCCCAGCCGGCAGACCTGGGGCGGGGGGCCGCCCCCAGAGGGGCCACCGTGCCCTTCAAAGCCCATTGCTGTTGACCAGGGGTCCAGGAGGGCCTGCGGCTGCCCACCCGGCGCTTGGCCGTGTTCATGGACACGCCGGCCGGGGGAGGCCCACACCTGGCCGCCTGAGCATTGCCGACCCGGCTTCACCTGCAGGGCGCCTTGCCCTCCACCTCAAAGCGGAGGCATGAGAACTGGGTCTGGGGCCCAGCCCGCTGGGAGGCCGAGGACCAGGCGTCCGGTCGCGCCTGGAGCCAGCTGCCCGCGGAGCGGCGTCTCCCGGCCGCACGCAAGGGGCATGTCCAACACGGGAGGACGGGAGGAGCCGCCACGGACATGGTGGCCCACCGGGCAGAGCCGGCCTCCCGCTGAGGATCAGGTGCAAAGAACGAAGACCAGACACGTGTTCCCTCCGACACGGGGCGCCCCCACCACCAGCCCCTTGGGTGGCCCGCCGTGAATCCCGCTGGGCGCCCCTGAGTACCCCGTGCACCCCAGCCCAGCGGACACGTGACATGCGTCCACACCCATCCTCCAGGTGACAGGAAGTCAAGTGGCTGAGAGCAGGCTGGAGACAGTCTGAGTCTGTGACCCACTTTCTCCAAAGTCACGTGCGGCTTCAGGTGCTTTCCAGGTGGTCGGGGCGGCGCCCACAGACCTCGCAGGCCATGTCAAAGCCACCCAGCTGAGCACGGCGGGGGCTGACTGTGCAGGGCGTCCTCAAAGACACCATGCAATGGGAAACCTAGCCACGTCCCTGACTTCCGCCCTGGGCTGAGCGGACGGGGGAAGAACCCCCTGTGTGGACGGGCAGCAGAGCCCCTGCAGGCGGTGTGGACAGGCGGGAAGTGACAGGACCCAGAGCCAGGTCTCCCAGAGGAAGCCCACCACCCAGACCTCTGCCGTCCCTCTCCAGACAGGGGTCCTGCTCCCAGCAAAGATGAGCCCAGCACCCAGAAGGAAGGCGCGGCCTCTTGAACTCGCCAGGTCACCACCGAGGACCAGCGCGGGCCGAGACGTCCTGCCACCTCGTGGGCCCCTTGGTGTCCAGCCCTGGCCCGCGGCCGGCTCAGCGCCTCTGCCCGCAGGCGTGGGCGCCCTCCCCCAGCGCTCAGGGACTCGGCGACGGCCAGAGGCAGCAGGTGGATCCCAGCTCGCCTGCACCTGACTCAGGGACCCGGGCCCCGCAAACACATCTGGGGAGCCCCGGCCACTCATACCCGCTTCAGGCTCTTTCCTGCACCTCCTCCAGGGCTCTGCATGGCTGGGCTGGACCCCGCCCTGGGCCGCCTTCCCCACGCGGGTTCCAGTGCTCCCTCTCATTTTGGGGAGCCCCTCTGTGCAGAGGCGGTTAGGCGTGGGGACCTGTCGGACCCTCTGAGGAGGGCACAGACACGGCGCGCAGGGAGGACGCCAGCCCTGCCCGCCCCAGGGGCTCCCTGGATCCAGGGCTCCGAGTCCCAGGAGTGGCTGGTGGCCACAGCAGAGACCTCCAGGCCAAGAGTCAGCTGGAAAAGAAAGCAGCTCTCAGGGGCAGGGAGCGGGACTGGCCCCAGATACCACTGTCCGAGCACCTGGGGCAGCTGCACCTGGAGAGAGCACTTAGCGCCCCCTGGGTTAAGCGAGTCTGGGCTGGGCGTCTGCACTTGCGTCTCTGAGCCGACATCTGCCTTCCTGAGCACCCTCCGGTCTGTCTGGCAGAACCAGGTGTCCCCTGGCCACACGTGCTGGCTCCTCAGGCACAACCTGCCAGCAGCATCCACAGCTGCGATGGTCCCGGACAGGGTGCCCGGCACGGCGTGCCCGGCACGAGGTCGGCCCGCAGCACAGGTGCCCGGCACGGGGCTAGAGGCCACCGTCAGCTTCGGCCTGGTATCCCTTGCCGAGGGGAGAATGGGGTTCCTAGTGGTCCGGCGACTTGCCTGATGTCACGGCAACCTGGCTTCCTAATCCCAAGGGCCATCAGCACGAGCACGCCTGAACCCCGGGCCAGGCGCAGGGTCGGCGGGCAGGTGTCCGGCGGGTGGGGGGACAGGCAGTGTGCAACGGGACTCGCTGCGGTCCAGCCTCGGGACCCGCACAGCAGAAAAAGGAAGACACCAGCTCGGGTGTCAGCGCGGCGCCCGCTGACCTCTGTGACCTTGCCGGGCCTGACTCGCTTCCACGGCCCGGCGCGTGAGCACTCTGGGTGGGCAGAAGCTTCTGGAGAACGCAGCCTCACAGGGCGTCGGGGACGGGAGCTCAGCCTCAGCCTGCTCTCCCCCAGGCTGAGGCTGCAGGCACGCCGGCTGTGTGCCCGTGTGTGCGTGTGTTGCGAGTGTGCGTGTGTGCGAGCTCGTATGCATGCGTGTGACCATGTGCGAGGGAGGGCTGGGGGCACAGCTGGGCCACACCCCCCAGAGAGGCCGGAGCAGTGACAGATGCGTCTGGATTAAAGGCCGGGCTCCCTGAGGGAGGCGGTCAGCACGGCAGCGGGACAGAGATTGGGGTCGTTAGGTCCGTCCTCTAGGACGTCCGTGTGGACAGCGGCCATGTGTCCTGGCCACAGGCGCACTCACACGCCGACACGTCACATCCTCGCCCGCCTCCTGCGGGGCACAGTGCCTGTGCTTGTACCGGGCCGCGCTGCGGGGCCGAACGCGCCCTCTGCTCCCGGACCACGCGGCCGGTTCAGTCAAGTCCACCGCGGTGTCGCAAAGCTCGCTCGCCTGCCCCCGCGCCCGCCGAGCGAGCACAGGCACACGCGGCGGCGCTCACTCAAGAGAAGCACGTATGTGCACACGCACACACACGCACGCATGCACACGCACACACACGCAACGTTCGCACACTGTGCACACGCACACATGCACACATGATCATGCACTCACACATACACACTTGTACACATGTGCACACACTGTGCACACTCATGCACACGCACACACACTCATACACATGCGCACGTGCGCTCCCGTGCACACATGCATGCACACACACACATGCACATACGGTCATGCACTCACACATACACACTTGTGCACATGTGCACACACGCACACACACACATGTGCGCACACTCATGCACATGCACACGCACACACACTCATACACATGCGCACGTGCGCTCTCGTGCACACATGCATGCACACGCACACATGCACACACGGTCATGCACTCACACATACATACTTGTGCACATGTGCACACACACGCACATGCATGCACTCACGCACACACACACACTCACAATGTGGCGGTGTGGCACTGCCCAGGTACGCTGAGACCCCACGTCCCCAGGTACAGCCGGGACTCTGCCAGGGGAGGGCGCATGCCACGCCTCTTGTGCCCTCCCCTCCGGGTGCCCCACACAGCACTGAGTCCCGGGGGGCCACACTGAGCGAGGTGCTCGGGCTGCCCCCACACGGCTCTCAAAGGCCATTTTCCGGATGAAAGTCAGGCAGGGGACTGACGAGCTCCCGTGACACTGGTGGGCGGTCAGCCCCACTCTGGGTCCCCTGAGTGTGCACGCACGTGTGACCCCGACACGGGCTCCGGGGGCCCAGGCGGCACCGAGCCTCTGCGGGGCCCTCGGGGATGGGATGCCCACTGCACAAGGCTGCGGCGAGCCATGCCGCACCTGAGAGGTCACCTCCGTTTCGGCCCCAGTCCCTGCAGGCTCCACCTGCCACAGCTGACACACACTCCGCGATGAGGTCCCCGTTACGGCTGGTGTGGGTTTTGTTTAGACTCTGTCACACGAGGAGCGTTCGTAAACGATGACAAAGCAGCGGGTTATCTTCGTCGCCTTCCAAGCTCCCCTCCTCCCGCCAGCCATTCACGCACACCTCTCAGAGTCTGCAAGGGGCTGCGGGCACCCGGGCACTCTGAGTGGACCCAGGTGCCCACTGGGAGCCCTGCGGCCCACTGAGGTCCCGTGGAGTGTGGGTGAGAGGGGCCGGGGGCGTCTGTGACACGGGGCTCCCGAAGCCCTCTCCTTACCCCAGCACCTGGTCGCTCCACGCCTCTGAAGTCAGAAGGGAGCTGGGCACCGGGGGCCCCAGAGCCGCCAAGAACAGCCTCCGCTCTCTGGCCTCGCGTGGGTCCACCGGGCCCCCGCACGCAAGGCGCCCGCAGGCCCCTGACTCTCTGGGCCACCCGCACGGTCATCACTGGGATGGTTCCTTGCATTCGACAATATTTCTGTGCCAGGAGGTTGCTGTGTCCGTCCTGAGCGCCCTGTCCATTTCCTTAAATAAACCGATGGACGTAACAGACATGTTAATGCTCTGCGTTGGCTGCTTAGCGTGTGACGATGACAGCCATTAACGGTCAGTGCGCAGAGCCGCGGCGATTAACGGAAGGCCATTAAGGGACCTGACGGAGTGCCACGTGCCTGTCACCAGTCATCGGCTCGCAGAGTTATTCTTCGCTCCGGATAACTAACTAAATAAACGGAAGCTGAATCCTGTTTACGCGACAGACAGTGTGCCCGGGGAGCTGCGGGGTGATTTCGGGGAGCTGCGGGGTGATTCGGGGAGCCCACATGGAAGGGGGGCCGGGTCCGCTGCAGGGTGCTGGGCGCACACACTCCCCCACAGGGGCCTGCCTGCCCAGCTCCGCACTCCCCACCACCAAGGGATTGAGAGAGACACGGAAAACTCAAGCCCCTGCAGCAAGAAGCGCCAGGAGCTCCCGCCCTGGCCGCTCCTGCCCCGTGCGTGTGCCAGAGGCCCAAAGCCCGGCCCCCCAAGGCCATCAGCGTCCGTGCCCCCCCCCGTCCCCCGGCTGTGGGCCCTTCCTCCTGGTGCGCTGGAGCCAACAGGACAGCCATCGGCGAGCACGGTGCAGCGATCCAGGCAGTGACAAGGGACGAAGGACGGGGAGGAAAGTGTGGGGGAGGGGGGGCAAACGTCTTCATAATTCCAGCTGTTCCCTTCAGTCAGGGTTCTAAGACCAAACGCAGCGATGGCTGCGGGAACGGCCTGCCTCTGGCCCCGACCTACGCAGCTGGGTCTTAAGTCAGCCTCCCAAGACCCCCCTTGGCCCCCACTTCGACTGCAGATGACCAACATGGCACTTGCATTCACTGTGAGAGACGGAGGCTCTGGTTTGCCATAGGACGGCCGGGGTGCCCCCAGGGGCAAGCGAGGGAGGTGCTGCCCCGGCCTCGGGGGGCCCTGCGCCCGACCACGGCCATCCCGAGGGCCTGTCCCTGGCCCTCAGGCTGGCCGGGCTGGGCCTGACCTGGCGGGACCCTCCTCACCGGTACTACAGCAGTCAAGGCTGCAGTCAGGGCCCATGGGGGCCCCTTCCAGTGCAGCGCCCTATTCTGGACAGACTGGAAGACAGTCTGTCCGGGGGCGGATTAGCCATGGGCAGAGCTGGATCAGCACACAAAGGCGGCGTGCGGGGAACCCGCTCCCCGCGTCCCCCCTTCTTCTCCCCTGAAAACCCAGATTCACGGAAATGGCGATTTAAACAGCTCTTTCCCACTGCCCTGCAGACAACAAGTCCCAATTGTCCACCCGCCCGCCTCTCCCCTGCTCCCTCCTGCCGGCCAGCACCCTGCTGGAGGGAACTGGCCTGGGGCCTGTAGCCCGAGGCCGGCAGCGGCCCTGGGTCTCGCCTGACCCCAAGGGGCCGAATGGGGTGTCTTGGAGAGGACAGGGGATCACCACAGTCCTGACCTCCGAGGACCCGAGGGCAGTGCAGGCAGAGGCCGCTGCCCCGGGCACTGACTGAGAGTCACTGTGTCCTCCTGAGTGCACGCCTGCCCCCGGACGCCCACCCTCAGAGAAGACCTCACGCGTCTGCCTCGAGAACGCCGGTGATCTGAAGGGCCCTCCGTGACCCGTCCCCGAGACTCCCTCCTTGAGCAGGAGCTCTCCCAGACGCCGGCCTGCCACACCCACCCTCTCCCTCCGGGTCCGAGGCACAGGCACTCCTCTGGATTCCAAATGCCATGGCCAGACAGTGGCTGTGCCCCCAGACACCCCGGGAACGGTCCGTGCCCATGACGCGTGGACGGGCTGCACTGGGCCACAGGCTAC
The DNA here is from genome assembly GCA_003508835.1 of Eonycteris spelaea. Classification (NCBI taxonomy): domain Eukaryota; kingdom Metazoa; phylum Chordata; class Mammalia; order Chiroptera; family Pteropodidae; genus Eonycteris; species Eonycteris spelaea. The sequence continues at coordinate 376,654 of PUFA01000427.1, forward strand.
CGGTGTTTCACCCTGTCACTAAGTCAGGGACGAGGCCTGACGGTGGATAACCCCACACGCGGGCACTGTCTGCCTCAGTGAGAAGCACTGAAACTGTAGCCGGGTCCCCTCACTGTAGCCGGGTCCCCTCTCTGTAGCCGGGTCCCCTCACTGTAGCCGGGTCCCCTCACTGTAGCCCGGGTCCCCTCTCTGTAGCCGGGTCCCCTCACTGTAGCCGGGTCCCCTCTCTGTAGCCGGGTCCCCTCTCTGTAGCCGGGTCCCCTCACTGTAGCCGGGTCCCCTCTCTGTAGCCGGGTCCCCTCTCTGTAGCCGGGTCCCCTCTCTGTAGCCCGGGTCCCCTCACTGTAGTCGGGTCCCCTCACTGTAGCCGGGTCCCCTCTCTGTAGCCGGGTCCCCTCACTGTAGCCGGGTCCCCTCTCTGTAGCCGGGTCCCCTCTCTGTAGCCGGGTCCCCTCTCTGTAGCCCGGGTCCCCTCACTATAGCCGGGTCCCCTTTCCAAGTGAACCTCCTGAAAAACATCAGTGGGAACAGGGACAAGCTTGTGGCCAGCGCACGGGGTCCCCCGGGCCACCGGCTGGGCCCCGGCTCCCCGGGCAGAGGACATCACTGAGAACGGGCCTCGGGGACTCGCCAGCCCCAGGGGACCAACCACTCACACAAACCACGCCCTCCTGAGGCCGTGGGTGGGCGGGGGCTGCCCCATCAGGCCCTCGGCCCACAGCCACTCCTGGGACTATGCTACTCCCTTCCGGGCCTGGACTCAGAGTCAAGGGGAGGAAAAGGGAAGGGACCGCAGGAACCGGGAAGGGTGACCAGGCCTGGGGCTGGCCTCCCACACCCGCTGCCTCCGGGCAAGCCGGCAGCTCGTTAAGGAGGAGGGAGGCAGCTGAGAGCTGCGAAGCTTCCTCTGCAGGCACCAGGAGCTAACGAGGACCTGGTGCCCGACCCGCCACCGGCTGCCTCCTGTTGTGGGGGGGAGTCGCCAGGCGGCGTTGGTGGCGGGGTGCCTGAGGGCAAGGGCACGCGGGCCACGGGCAGAGCATGGGACTGTGGGCCACGAGTGCCGTCAGCTGCTGTGCGGGGCTGGCCGGGCTGGGCCGCCCCCAGTGCCCCAGCACCACACCGGCAGCCTAGTCCCCCGGGACAAGGAAGTTTCCAGGAGTGCCCACGGGCCCCAGCGCCTGGGTCCCCGCCCAGCACTTGGTGCAGGGCGCCCCTGTCCCAGAGACCCCTCCAGAGAGAGTCCAACATCAACCTGTCCCCCTCAACCAAGTGCCAAGAGCCAGATCTCAAAGCCCTCTGCGCTCTGGCCGGCGCGGGAGGACGGCGGGGAGGAACTCGGAGCAGCGCCCCGGCGCTGAGGCGGCAAGTCCCTGCTCCGCGCGCCTCCGGGTCCCTGACTCGGTCCGCACGGCGGCGTCGGGAGCGCGGTGCGGGCGCGCAGGCCTCGCCCTGGGATCCCGGCGCCCTCAGCCCCGCGCCCCGTGCGCAGCGTGGAGCGCTGGTGCCATCTACCGAGGGCGGCCGGGAGCCGCTGCCCACCGGCCGGCAGGGCAGGGACGGGCGCCGCAGCCTGGGCGAGGGCCGGGGCTCGGGGCGCTGCGGGAGGCGGCGAGGCCACGCGCCGCGGCCCGACGCCCCCGCTGTCCGCCGCCGGCCGCTCGGCCCCGCAGTGGCACCCGCGAGCTCGCGCCGCGCGGGGCCGGTTACCTTCCCGCAGGAACTGCGCGTGGATGAGCAGGACGAGGAAGCAGCAGAGCGCGGCCGCAGCGAGTGCCCAGAGCGCCTTCGGCAGCTGCATCGCGGAGCGCCCGCTCGGCCGACGCCCCCGAAGTCGCGCCGCGAAGGTCCAGGAGCCGCATCAGCGCCGCGCCGGGTGCAGCCGCCGCGGCCGGCCGCTCGCGCCCTCCATCCGCCGCCGGCGCCGCGACTGGAGGCGCCACTCCGGGCGGCGAACGCGTCTTTTTGGGCAGGGGGAGGGGAGCGGGGGGGCGCGGGGAGGGCGGGCGGGGGCGGGGAGGTTAGCAGAGAGTCTCGGGCCGCGGCGGCCGCCGCTCCGGCCACTCGGCCACCATCGCGGGCTGCGGGGCGCCGGGGGCCCGGGCGCGGGGGGGCGGCCGCCGCGGCCCCATGAATCGGCCCCGTCAACCCCGGAGCCCCGCCGCCAGCAGGGCCCGGACGGCGAGCCGCGGACTGCGCAACGGCCCGGCCTCCTCCGCCCGCCGCCCGCCTCCCGCCGCCCGCGCTCGCTCCGGCCCGGGGCTCAGGGGGCCGCGCGGCCACCTCCGCGGAGGGCCGGGCTCGGGCCGGAGCTGCGCGCAGGCGCGGGGCTGCCGCACCATCGCCGCCGCCGGGGCCCGCGCGGCTCGGCCCGGCCCGCCGCGATCGAACTTGCGCGGCCCGGGCCGGCGGGCCGGGTCCCCCGCGGACGGTGCCGGCCTCCGCGCTGCCCGCAGCCCGCGCCTCCGCTGCCGCCGCCGGACGAGGCCCCGGCCGGCGCTGTCGCGGTGCCCGCGCTGCGGGCGCTCCCGGTGCGGGCGGCGGCGGTGGCTGAGCGGCCGCGCCGACAGGTGGGCCGGCGACGCTGCGCGCCCGGCCGCCCGCGGGGCGCTGCTGCTCCGGCCCGCGGACGCGCGCCCGCCGCTCGCTCGGCTTGGCCGCGCCTGGGGACGCGGCGAGAGGGGAACCGGGGCCCGGCCCGCGCCCGCCGCCGTCTGCGCTCCGCCCGGCCCGCCGATGCGCACTGGGCCGCGGAGGGGACCCGGGGGACCCCCGCCGCCCTGCAGCGCCCCCGCCTGGCGCGCCGGCGGGTCAGGCGGGGCCTGTCCAGCCGAAAACCGCGGGTCGGGCTCCACCTAGGTGCGCAGGGGCCTCACTGCAGAGCCTGCCGCGGGGTGGGGGAGCGGGCTCCGTGGCCTCCCGTGCGCCCAGCCTCCTTGCACCCCAAGGCCCCTGGGGGACGAGGAGCGCAGCCCAGGTATCGCTCCTGCCCAGGGCGGACCCCCGGTGGTTCCTGTGAAACGCACCTCTGCCGGGGAACACACACACCACGTCCCTGCCCTAGCGTGTGACATCCTCCAGGCCAGCTAGCTGCCGGGTACCCGAGCGCGAGCAAGCCAAACAGCGGGCACCTCCACCTCCTGCCCCCTGCCCCAGGCTTCATTCTGCCTTTCCCAGCGGCCAGTGTTTGTTTCCAGCCAAACAGCCCCGCTGTCTGCTGCCCCAGAGCCCCCGGGAGCACAGTGTCATAGGCCTCAAGGCATTTTTGCTTAAGCTGAATTTCAAATGTAATTTCAAATGCCCAGCAAAGGCTTTCAGACTGGGGCCAAGGCGGAAGCGTCTGCCTGAACCTATGCCCTGATCTGTCTGGGGGTGTGGGGGGCGCAGACGGACAAGAAGGGTGTCCTGCAGAGGGTCCCTGACCGTGAGGCAGCCCCCGGCCTCCCACCCGGGCTGCTCCCTTCCTGTGGGCATTTATGGGCGAGGAAGGGGAAGAGGGCAGCCTGGAAGGGCTCTCAGAGGTCAAATAAAACCCCGTGATGTACATTTGGGGAAACCGAGGCCTGCACAAGCATGGCTGCTGGCACCAAACCCAGCAATGACCGGCAGGCCATGACGCGCGCCTGGCCTGTTGGGGGAGGCCACCTGAGAAGCGATCCCACACCTGTGGCCGCACCTGTCCCTAAGCCCCCTGCAGCCTGCGGAGTCACCTAAGACAGGACAGGAATGGTGGGTCCAAGCCCTCAGCTGGAGGAGTGGCCGCAGGCTCTGGCCAGACAACTCAGGACCTGCCTTGAAAGGGGCCACGTTCTCGCCCCTCGGGGCGTCCCTCCTCGGGACCCCATTCCTGCAAGCTCCTCACCCCGCCCCTCGGCCTTCACCAGCGAAGACCCACCTGCAGCCGACCCGCGTGGCCTGCAGAGCCTGACCTCCACCAAGGTCATCGGCCTCCCTTCCTCACCTGCAGCAGAATCTGCGCTCCAGTCTGAAGGGTCCCCGGGGTGCCTGTGACACCGGCACGTCCAGGACACAAAGGGGCTGCAATCAGGAATCAAAGCCGCCTGCGCCATCGCCGCGTCCTCAATGCCCACGACTTGAAATTTCGAAAATTGAAACGTATTCTAAATTCACCCCCGAAACCTTCAAAAAGCAACCGTTCGGGGGATACTTCCGTAAAGAGAACTGAAGAAGAGACAGTTCACCCTCCAGGCACCAGCCCTTCTAGTGAGTGCTCATGGCATGGCTTGTCCCTGTCACCTTAGAGGGGGAGACAGGCGGAAAGTGGGGAGCCCTGTGGCGGGCACCCAGGAGAGCCGACAGCCGCACACCCCTTGGCGGCCGCGGCGCCCGGGAAAATGCGCACTTGTTTGCGAGTCTCTGCCTGAGACTGGCGACTGGGCGCGAGGCAGGGGCCCGTCGCCCGGCCATGGCCGTGGCACGGCCACGCAGGAATGTCACGTCCCGGCGCAGCTCCCGTGGCTCTCAGAGCGTCACTCATGTGCCCCCTTCGATACCCCTGTCCCACCACGAGACATGTTTATGTCACGTTTTGCTAAGGAGGCAAACGCGGTTCCATACTGAAAAGGACTTTTCGCCATTTGATCAGCGTGCGTTTTGAAGTCACAGGTTTCCCTCGTCGTCTTGAGTATGTTCATTTTAGTCTGGGAAGGGTCCCATTGGCTCCCCCGGACTGCGTGGGGCAGGCTGGGACCCGCGCCCTAATGGGAACGTGAGAGCCGGAGGCAGAGCGGAGCGGAGTGGACACCCTTGGCCATCCACAGCTAACAGGGCCGGGAGGTCCAGAGCAGGACGGTCCCCAGAAGCGAGGTGCCCGCCATGGCACCCTCCTCGCTCACTGCTCCATCACCACTTCCGCCCTTCCTGTTCCTGAAAGACCTATGGTCAGTTCTCCTGGTCAGACGAGAAGCTGGGTGGGCTACGCGGGCAGAGGGGACCCACAGTGACCAGTTACTGTGGTCACCTCAACCTTTATCCCTGTAGAGAGGACCTGGCGGCAGGCCCAGGACACATGCACTCCTCACGTGATCCTTACAGGAGAAATCAAACACAATTCAAGGAAAAGTAAAATAATAATAATAATAATAATAATAATAATAATAATTCTAAATAGCATCTTTCACAAAGAAATTTGAGAGAATGCAGTACCAGCAAGAGAAAATCAGGCTACTATTTTTTTAAAAAAGGGAAAAAAAAAGAACTCTTGGAAATTAATGTAACTAACCAATTTTAAGCTACAGGGGAGGGTGGACTGGAGGGCGGGATGGGCGTGACCGAAAACCAGGCTGTGAAAATAAAGTCGGATGGAAAGAGAGGTGGAAAGGTAGGTAAAAGCTGAAACCAGCGTTCACTTATGAAAATTCCAGAGGAGAAAATAAAAGGCAACAAAGCAGAGGAAATAGTAAAAAAAAAAACGATCACTTGTCTTCCGGTTGTAGGCCCACTGTATTCCAAATAGATTTAAGGGACAGACCCAGACCCAAGTAATGCAAGAAACTTTCAAAAGCTCCCAGAATAAAAGGAACGCCAACCACAAAGGAATTAGGTTCTGCGAAGTCAGGCAGAACCGACCATGGACTTTCCCCAGCAGGACGGGCTCCCAGAAGGCACTGGGGCAGCGTCCGCAAGTTCTGACGGGAAAGACAGGACATCTAGAATTTCATACCTAGCTACACCATCAGTAGAGTCCACCCCAAGACAGGAGAGGGCCTGGGGGCAGGCCTGGGAGGTGCCAGGGGAGACCAGGAGAGAAGGTGGAGGCTGCAGAGGCCCAGGGGGGAGGGGACCCCAGGGGACGCCCCGTGCAGCCATCAAGGATGAAAGGGCACTGCCCAGCCACGGAGGCAGCCGTGGCCGGCACCGTGGGCGATGCTGGTCCTGGTCGGGGCAGAACTTCCCGGCAGTTTCTTCTGGGGGGCGGGGGAGGTTTCCGGGGCGGGGGCAGAAGCTGAGCTTGAAATACAGGCTGGCAAAGGCTGGGGTGGGCGGAGCGTATGTGCCCCGGCCTGGGCCTGTCTGGCGATGGTGACAGGGTCCCAGGGTCACGACCGTTCTCTGGCTGCCGGCGAGGAACCAGGCCCCTGTCCGGGAAAGGCGGCAGCCGGTCCTTGGTACACGGAGCATCTGCAGGGAGCTTGCAGCAGAGCCAGGGCACTGACGTGGCCCCGAGGGCCCGGTCCATCCGCCCGCCGTCACGCCTGCATGCACACCTGTGCCCACGCACGCCAGCGCACACGTGTAGTGACGCCGCCCTGCTGCCGCGGCCGCCCCAGGCTGCCCCGAAGCCCCAGCCAGCTCCCCCCACAGAGCCTGCTCTAAACAGCCCCTTCCCCACGTCCCGGCCACCCCGGCTGTGCGACGGGGAGGACCGGAGCGGCTGTCCCTATCGAGTCTGTGGAGACCCGTGTGACATGGGGAATTAGCAGAGGCCGGTGGGGCGGAGTGGAGAGGGGCGGCCGTGGGCACACGCGCAGGACGCTTGCAGGCTGGGCAGAGGCCGCGCGTCACAGCGGCTTGGCACCCGGGCGGCTGGTCAGCTTCTGTCCGCGGCCAGTGTGGTGCAGGGGCGCACGGGACACGGACGGGGGCACAGGCACTGTGCACGCAGGGCACCCATGTGACGGGCCTGCAACGCATGACGGAGCACACGTGACACAGGGGAGGACACACATCACATGCTGGGGCACGCAGCGCGCCCGTGGCCAGGCACGTGCAGCACACAAGCCAGCGGCACGGTTAAGACATGTGAGGGTCGTGTGGCACGTTTGGAGGACGGGGCGCCGAGGGCACTGGCGCCAGGAGAGATGGGTGCACATGGACGCGCACGCCGGGCACACGCGACGCACGGTGGCGCCACGCATGGCGCGCACACGTCAATGCACGGCACACGACACACGCGACACCTTGACGGGGGCGTATGTGACGAGCGAGAGGGGGGCACCCAAGACACGCGACAGAAGGAGGCACGTGGCACCCGCCAGAGGCCGTGGACGCGTGAGGCGCCCCATGAACGCGGGACCAGGCAGGACACAGTCCTAACCGAAGGCGTCAGCTCCTGGACACGCGTGCGGACGTGTGCACACGCTCACGTGCATGTCGTGCGAGCACATGCATTTCCGAGCCGTGTGTGTGTGCACACGCGTGTGCTGTGTATGTGTGTGCGGCATTTGGCTTGCGAGCATGCGTGCCCGTGTGGGTGCGTGCCCGTGTGTGTTGTGTCTGTGCACGCCTGTGCGTGCAGGGTGTGTGGGGCCGTCTGCGTGTGCCCGTGTGTGCATGTCGGTCACCCCTGGAAGTCCGCGCGGCAGGTCATGTAAGCAAAGACACGTTTCCCCGGGGGATCGTGGACCGGCCTGAAGCCGCGAGTTCCAAGACAGGTTTGTCAACAACAGCGGAGCAAATCCTCACACGAAAACCCGGCTAAGTGGCACGGGCACACGGGGACACACGGACGCGCGTGACGGACGTGCACGCACGGCCTGCAGCCGCCCGTACTGCGGCTCAGCCCCGCTTGTGGCCTGTGAATGGCCGGAGTCCCCTCTGGGCGCCCGCAGATACCCCCATGTGTTGGGGGACGCACAGAGACTCGGCCCCACCTCACCTGCTCCCCAGTGTCTTCATTTTAAATGAAGCCCACGGCAAGTCCGCGGTCCCTGCTGGCGGTGTTGCCACGACAGCACGGTGACTGTGGGTCTGGGGCCAGCAGCTCAGTGGCCACCGGAGCAGCCTTGTGGCTGGCCTGCACGGCTGGGCTCCCATCGCCCACTGCTGTGAGCCGGGCCGACCCACCGAGCCCTCAGATCACTTTCCTCATCTAAAATGGGGAGGACGCGGCCCGGCCCGAGGCGACGGGGTCTTGGCATGGGGCAGGGTCCCCGTCCACCGTCGCGGGTGCCAGGCCGGCCCCCACCGGGCTGGCGCTGGGAGGGGAGGAGTCCAGCTCCTTTGTTTTCTTCCCTGATCTGAAGACTTTGCAGCTGCGCGAACTTCGGAAAGCCAGAACGTCACTCCGAACAAACTGGCTCTGAGCAACCAGGGCGAAAACCTCACTTTAAATGCTCGGCGTGAATTCTACTTCCATGGGCGGCATGAGGCCGCGGACCAGGAGAGGACCAAGCGTGCGCCGGCCCACCAGGGTACTGGGGGACACCTGGCCCTGGCCCGCCGTGGAACAGCCCAGTGGGGACGCGAGCGTGGAGCTGGCTCCGGCGAGACCACGTCACCTCAGCACTGTCCCCACCGAGGACGCAGCTGGTGGCAAGGTGACAGCCTGGACCACGGTCTCACTCCATTTACAAACCAGGCAATGCCCAGGGGTCCCAGTTTACCAATACAGTTTTCTAAATAGTGTGTTAAAATCGTATTCATCTTGTGACAGCGTTTTGGCGCTCCCTAGATTTGGTGCCCACGGCCGGGCCTCGGTCACCTCGCCCTGTCCCCACCCTGGCCACTGCGGATCCTTCACCACCCACAGGCGGGGACAGGCTGGGCACTGTGGTTGCCAGAGGTGTCAGGCCACGTGTCCCCACGCCCTTCTGAGCCCTCCCCGTCCCCAGACTGTACGCCCTGTACACAGCAGCACACTCAGCCCTCACAGCCACTGTCCGCACCACACAGAGGAGGACGCTGAGCCTCTGAGGGTGTCCCCGTCCAGTGAGGGGTCAGGCGGGATGGCCCTGCCCTCCTCCCAGGCCGACTCAGGATTCAGGATGGGTGGTGCCACCGGTGGCTCCCCGTCTGCCCCTTGTCTGCCCCCACCCCAGGCAGGAGGGTGATGAAGGAGCTGCGGAAGGCCACGGGGCAGGGGGGCGTCGGGCGCAGCCAGGGGAGAGAGAGAAGGGGGAGGGAAGGCTAACGGGAGACTGAGGCTCGGGTGGGGGAGGGGAGGGAGGGCCCTCAGCCTCTCACCCACCAGGTATGCTTGGGTCCACAGCTAAGGCCAGAGACAGGTGAGACACACCTGTCCCGGAGGTCACCTCTTTGAGTCTCATTTCTCTGTGGGCCCCTCCAGGCACCCCCCCCCCCAGAAAATAGAGTCTATGATCTCGGCAGCTCCCACGTCCTCAACCCCCGCCAGCTGGCACTCAGGTTTCTGACGATGTGCCCGCCCTTGTCAGCAGCCCTCTCCAGCCCTGGGACACACAGCCACACCAGACCCCTGCGGTTCCCCAGCTTGCCCTTCTGCTGGGCTCAGCCGGGAGCCGGCGCTACCTGTCACCCTGTGAAACGATACTATGTAGCGAGGCTGTGTGCGGCAGGTCACAAGAGGGATACTATGTAGCGAGGCCCTGTGTGGGGTCACAGGAGGGATACTATGTAGCGAGGCCCTGTGTGGGGTCACAGGAGGGATACTATGTAGTGAGGCCCTGTGTGGGGGTCACAGGAGGGATACTATGTAGCAGGGGAGAAGGAATGAACTAGAGCTGCTGTGTCAACACGCATGAGCCCCAAACCGCCCAGGTGAGCATAGAAACCAGCCGCGGAGCCAGGTGTGCTGCAGGGCCAGACCCTGGGACGTGCACAGAGATCATGGCCTGAGGCCCGCTGTGGGCTACCCGCCTGTCAATCCTCATGGCCACTTCCTGAGGCACGGGTTTCCCATGATTGCTGAGGACACAGGATTAGGGACCTTAGCAATCAGCCTAGAGCTGCATGCAGAGGGGTGGGCTTGGGCCAAGTCCACCTGGGCAGCCTCTGCTACCTCCCTGAAGGTTATAATGTCCTCAGAGCTAGCTTCATCTCTTTACCCATCCATCATCCATCTGTCAAGCTACCTGTCCATCCACGCCTGTCTGCCCATCCATCCAACCGTCATCCATCCATCCATCCATCCATCCATCCATCCATCCATCCATCCATTCACTGCATGTGTCTGGCTCTGGTCCAGGCAAGGAGCATTCTGGAGGGAATAAGACCCAGTGCTGCCCTCCCAACCCCACCTGGAGGAGGTGGGCACAACCTGGGGTGATCTGTGAGCTGTGATTGGGGCCAATCGTTGGTTGTGTGGTGTTTGGTAGCTTTGAGTTGCGGTGAGCACATGGGCAGCAAGACAGCGGTCTTCTAACGTGGACAGAGACATTCAGAAGGTGAGACCTGAGGACGACAGGCCTTCTGAGCAGACACCAGGAGGCATCCCTCTGAGGGAGAGGATGCCAGACGCTGTTCCAGGTGGGCACAGGCATGTCGGGCTGAGCTCAGCAGAGCTGGCAGGGGCCTTTTACGTGTCTGTAAATGTCCCCAGGATGAGTGTCACACACTTCCAAGGCTAGAGGTTTCCCGCACCGCCGTTGCAATAAGGGACTCCTCTCTTTCTCTGGCCCGTGTGCCACATCCGGGGGACGTCTGTGTTCCTGCCCTTCTCCCCACAGCCAGGAGGGCCGCCACCTGTCCCCTGTGGCCGGGCGCTGGGGGAGTGTCACAGCTGCTCTGAGCTCCTGCACTTGGCCGTGATGCTGGGCCCTCACACGGTCCCTGGGCCCGCCCCATGCCTGAGCCTGCGTGCCCCTCCAGCAGCCCTGCAATCGGGCATGGACGATGGCCAGTCCGCACGTGACAGGGGACTCTGACCTATAGTCTGGGCAGCTGCCAGGCCAGCCCACAGCTCCCAGCCCCTCGCTATGGGCTCGGACAGAAGACCACCAGCTTCCCTCATGTGAATGCTCACTTCCCACTCCCAGCATCCCCGACCAGGCACACGGGCGCCCGCACCGGCCGCCCCAGCTCCCCGCCCCACCGGCCTCCAGCTCCGTGCAAAAGCCCCCACGTCCTCACCCCTGCAGCCCCCTCGGACCCCACGGGTGAAGCCCCGCTGCCCCCAGCAGTGACTGGGGGCCACGACCCTGACACCCTCCCTCCGTCGGAGTCCTCCCAGCTGGCCCCTCAGGTCACATGCACGCACGTCCTTGTCTCGGAGCTGCTCTGGGACCCACACAAGGCCACCTTTGCTGCACAACGCGCCCTTTGTGAAGGGCCCAGCTGGGAGGGCGTTCTGCATGGCGGCCCCTGGCGTGGGCGGCTTCGGGAAGGACAAAGGGCCAGCGAGCGGCGAGGCGGCCCCACAGGATCACTCTGGCAGGGAGCAGCCCCCGTGCCACCCGGCCCCTCTCCCCCACCCCTACCAGCCAGAGTCCCCGTTGGCCCAGGCAGCTCTACGACGAGGCTGGGAGTGTGGGCGCCTTGGCCTTCGAGGCTGTGACTTGGCCCTGGGGGTTTCTGTCCAGGGACCAGGCCCCCTCTCCCCAGGTGAGACTCCGACCTAAAGGGGAAGCCAGGCTCCCCCTCTGAGCCACAGGCCACCCTCGGGAGCCTCCCTAGGTCCCACCCACCCCGCTTTTCAGGAACGAGCAGGGGAGGAGGCTTTGGAGTGTCAGTATCAGTGTTTACTCTGCCAGCAGCCGGTCAGGTCCCGCCCAAGGCCCCACAGTGGTGACTGTCACTAGTTCCTGAGAAAAGGAGACTGAGCCCAGAGCCGCAGAGCCCCGGCCAGGGCAGAACACTCACGGGCCGTCAGCCGAACCCCTGCCCATGACCCATGTGTCATGCAGAAATGGCTTTGGTCACGTGCCACCTGTCCACATCAGGTGAGGCCGGGGACCCGACCCTGAGCAGCGACGCCAAGAACCCTCAATGCCACCTCTAAATAAGGTCGCAGCCCCGGCTGCAAGATCAGAAATGACTTATTGATTTTTAAAATGTGGGGGTCACTGATCGCTACCTGCTGGCGTCTGGAACCCCCTGACAGGGCTGCTGGGTCTCCGTGTTGCAATCGTCACCTCGACAACCACAGAAGTCGATCGCGTTGGCCCCGGGTTCCTGCAGGGGCTCACGGACCCGAAGGAGAAGGCGAGGCCGACTCCCCGTGAACAGCCGGGCGCCCGGCCCACGGTCCCGCCGGAGGGACGAGGCCCCCAGCCTTGGCACCTCCCGTCCATCGAATGTGGCGGGAGACATGCCCACGCTGCCCTCCCCGCTGCACGTCAGCCGCCCCCCCCCCCACTCGCTCAGCTCACGTCCTCACTGGCCCTGGAGCAGCTGGAGGGTCTCGGTGTCCTGCAGTGGGACCACAGCGTGTCACTGCGAGGAACGTCCTGCCGCCGGGGAATGCAAGGCCTTCGTCTCGGTGGCCCTGACCGCCATGGGCCGCGTGTCCGTCCTCGAGCAGGAAGGACACTCCGGGGTGACAGTGCACGCTGGCCCCGGCCCGCACGGCGTCCCCCAGAACCAGGGTGGAGAGAGGCTCTGGCCCAGTGGCCTCGTGAGGGCGGCGCCACGTCACTGCTGTCACGTGTGCCGTGCCAGAGACGGGAGGCAGCGATAGCAACACTCCGACCGGCTGGGCAAGGTCACAGAGGCCTGGGCTGGCCAGGTCACCTGCTCGTCCCGGGCAGGGGTCTCGGCCTGAGGACTCGCTGTTCGCTGAGGGGCCTGAACCGTACCCCCCGCCCCCACCCCGGGGAGGCCTGCGTCCTGAGCCTCCTCTCTGCCCTCAGCTTCCGAGGAGACCCTGCCGGGAGCCCAGCCGGGGTCACAGTGGCACCCGCGGCGCCAGCAGCACAGGCCGGTGGCCCGATTGCACGGTTCTGGGGCCGGAGCTGGACCCGCCCCGGGGAGGACCAGCCTCCAGGCGCCGAGGCTCCCGCGTCCCTTCCTGTACGGTCACGGTCCTGTGAACCAAGTACCTGGGGTTGGATTTAACACAGGAACCTGGGGACACGAGTCGCTTCGCGGCACCCACTCCCGGCGGGTCCTCTGCCGGGCACCCGTGCACGCACTCTCCCTGGGAGCCTGGTGGCCGCGGCTGCCCCCCGGAGGCGGCCTGCCCATCCCCGTCTGTCTGGCCCACGTGGCGCCTGGACCTCCCGAAGGGCAGCCCTGCGCCGCCCGCACTGCTGCCCCGTGCACCGCCCGCTGGGTCCACGGCGGCCTGCAGCTCCGGGCCACGCCCCGCGCCCCCGCCTGCCCGCTGAGATGCCGCCACCGCCGCCTGTGGGCCACGTGCGTAAAGGGACGGGGACGGCGAGAGGCTTCTCTCCCGACCGGCGCCCCTCCCGACGGCACCCTCAAACCGGGGCTGGCGGGAGAGGGTGGCCGGGCCCCAGCTGGGCCTGACCCTGTGCCGGTGTCATCAGTGGCTTGAGGCTGCGTCCCTGGATGCGATCTGCTGATTGCAAATGCAGACGGACAGGGAGCCACGGGGCGGCGCGGGGGCTCAGGGCGCACCGCGTTGGCCCCAGAGGGCGCACGTTCGCGCCACGATTTAATTTGTCTGTGTGTAAAACGCGGGCCTCTGAGAGACGCCCAGGCCAGAGAGCAAACGAGTGTGTGCCGAGGAAACGCGGACGGCGATTTGCCGGCTCCCGGCAAATTGAACATAAGCTCACATTACGATGGCCGCAGAGAGGGGCCGCGCAGTAATGACTGCATTGGGATGTGGTGAGCGGCACTGCGAGGCCGGCCGGCCACAGGCCCGGCTCCTTACCCGCCTGGGAGCGTCGTCACCTTCCCCGCGCCCAGAAGTCGGGGCTGGCCGGATGAGCAGACCCTGGCGGGAACGGGGCACAGTCTGGGAGCAGGGTGGTGAGTGTCCCCTGCGAGTGTCTGTCTGTGAGGGCGTGTCTTCAGGAGCCAGGCCTGCGGGTCCAGGGGAGTTAGAGAGGCCCAGACAAGACTGGGCTCCCTGCCAGCCTCCCCGGGGCGGGGGTGGGGGGGAGGAGAGCGGCCTCAGTACCCCACCTGCAAGCACCGGCCAGGCTCACACACCTTCCGCAGCCCGCGGGGCGGCCTCCTCTTTGACGTGTGGACACGTCTCCTCCCCGTGTCCCCCCGTGGTCGTCCCTCCGTGTGCCTGTGTCCTCGCCTCTTCTCACGAGGACACCCGCCCGTCATGCCGGACCGGAGCCCCGCCCCAGCGACCTCATTTCAACATAATTTCCTCTTTAGAGACTTTATTCTAGATACAGACGCACTGAGGTGCCGGGGCTTGGGATGTCAGCAGAGAACTTGGGGACCCGGGCATCCCGCGACACACCTCGCCTGCGGCTGCTTCTGTTGTCACTCGGCCCGCCCCCCGACCTGGCGCTCAGCCCGATGCCTGCAGCTGAGGTGGGCGTGGACATGCCCGGCGCCGCCGGCCGCCGTGGGGCCAGGGGCTGGCCCGCGCGTGGGCCGTCGGCCTCCCCCGAGCAGGGGGCTGTGATGGGCCGAGGCACAAGGACACTCTGCGGGCTGCAGTGTCCCCAGGCCTGCTCCCCAGGACGGGCAGTGCCCCCGAGGCGAGTCAGCATGGCAGCCCAGGCGTGGACAGAACACCGAGCCAGCCTTGGGACCGACGGCCCTGCTCACGGCCCCATCGCACCAGGGGGAGCCCAGCCCCGGGTGTCCCCACGACCTCTCAAGGAATCCCAGGTCCCTTCCAGAAACCAACGGCATCCGACTCGGGCCTGCCTGGGACGCGTCTGCCCATGGTGGGTGCAGGTGGCAGAGGCCGATTTAAATGAACCTATTAATTAGCTGCAGCTCAGCGCGCACGCGTGTGCGTGTAAGCTGCGGCTTCTAAATAATGCGATTTCGAAAGCTCAGCATCTATGACATGTAATCACTTCTCCCTGCGGTCTGTGGGATCGAGACGCAGCCATCGCTGGCGGCCCCCAGAGCCTGGGCCCCGCTTGCCCCCAGGCCCTGAGGAGACCCCCAGGCCCAGAATAGGCTCATCAACTCTGCCTGAGACCCCTCTGCCCCACCCCAAGGCTCAGGGTCACCAGCCCCCCGGGTGGTGCCACAGGTCACGTTGTCACCATGGCCAGTCCACGTCACCCTTTTGCTGCCCTTGCCACCAGCCGCGGACTCCAGAGTCTGGGGCTTTAGCCAGGCCCCTGGGTCCTGAGCTCACCCGTGGAGCCCACCCCAGCACCAGGACGCCCGCTGGAGGCGTCAGGGGGAGGCGGGGTGCGGGCCAGGCCCCACACGCACGTGGCCCCCGGCCTCCAGGGCCTTGGTCTCGGAGGACACTGCTCCCCGACAGGTCGTGGTTTTCAGCGTGTGACTCCGCAGCCCCTGGGCCACCAGCCACCGTTCCCCCCACGTTCCCCTCCTCCCTCCGTGCCTGAGCCCTCCGACAGGTCTCCCGAGGCCTGCCCCAGCTCGGGGAGTGGCTCAGACACAGCCCCAGAAAGGTCACCCCTCCTCTGAGACCTCTGGGAAGCGATGGGGTCCCCTGGTGGTAGAGGGCTCGGACTGCAGGGCGCCCACTCCTGGAGGGGTCCCCACGGCCCAGGGCACCTCGGGGGACTCTTTCCTCTTAGCCCTGTTTCCTTCTCGCTCCCCAATAAAGACGCAACACGAGTGCCCCTCCCCGCCCCCCCCCCCCCCGTGCAGGCCGCGGCCTGTCACAGGACACGAGGTGCCATCGCTGACTGCCACCCACGTCGAATGCAAAGAGTTTGGGGAACGCGACGCCAGGCCACGGGGCAAGCTGGAGGGCCGTGCAGTGTGCCCCGGCCCGAGGCCCGGGAGGGGCGGGTCTGGCCCGGGCTGCGGAGGGTCTGCCCTGAGCTCACCAGGAAGGTGGCCAGGTGCTGGCGAGGGGTGAGGGGCCGGAGGCCAGGAGGGTCAGCCTGCGTCCCCATGCCCCTCCTCCCTCCTCCACAGTGTCCACAGGGCTCCACCCCGTGCGCCAGGCCTGGGGCTGTGTCCAGGAAACGTGGGTGGGGACGGTAACCAGCTGCCAAGGCTCAGCCGTCCTGTGGTGAGGAGTCCGGCCCCCACCGACGCTGGCGGCTGCTGGCCTGCCCTCCGCCTCTGCGGACTCAGGATCGGGGCCTGACCCGCCACATGGCCACCCTGGAGCCCCACCCACGGCACCGTCCAGCGACCTCCCCAGACACAGAGCTGCTGCCGCAGCGACACCCGGGGACCCCCGGTGGATGAGACGCTGGGCCACAAGTGCCTCTGAAGAGTCGCCCCCAAAATGCTCACGTCTGGGAACAGATGCACCCACATAATTGTGACGACAGACCCAGGGCATGAGGGGTTTGGGGTGTGCGGGGTACTCGGCATTTAATAATTCCTAAATCACATCTCAGACGCCTGGGAAATTTGAAATCATAATAATTTGGAGGTCTAATCTGTTAAAACAATAGCTTTTAATATTCATTTGTTACTGGCAATAAATGGCCATAATAATTTGATGATTAAGCCGCTGTGACCTTCACCGAACCTTAACGGTTCTCATTTGCATTCTCATTAAAATGACACTTTCTGTCTCATTCTTTGAAATCCGCAGTACTCTTCTTCCCAGAATTTCCAAAGCCTCCCCAAAGAGTAATTAACTCATGTGATTAAAAATGTAATATGTTGGGAACAATTTTTACTTTACGAAGGTACCAGGTTAAAAGTTTTAATATGCACTGTATTAATCATAAATCATTTTGATTTAAAAAAAAAAAAAGCCTCGCAGAACGAGAAGTAAATGGAAAGCCTCGTCGTCAATGTTGGATTATGATAATTTCTTTCCTATCCTAATTTTTATTAATGGGAAAAAAAATGATGAGCTAAACTAGCCGTCAAACTCCTGCGCCTTTCCCACGCTCGCGGAGCGCTCCCCGGAGCCGCCGTCGGAGACCGGCCTGCCCCCGCCTCCGGCTCTGCCGGGCCCTGGAGCACCGTGTCCTCCCCGTGCAGAGCTGCCCCCGGGGGAGGGCGGCGGCGAAAGGCTCGGGTTGGCACCTCGTGCACCCCGGGGGGATTTCCCCATCTCCTGTGAGGTCACACTTGGAGGACAGCGGCCGGGACAAGCAGGACCGTCCCTACCGCAGGGAAGGGCACTGGGAGCTGGGCTCACCTCCGGGCATGCGCACCTGCGAGGTGCCAAGTCGCGGGCCAGGCTCCGGGCCACGAGGCGTCCCCCCAGCAAGGCAGGGCCTGACGGAGGGCTCGCGAGAGGAAGTCGGGGAGGTAGGGAGGGGACGGCACTGCGTGGCGGGGGGCCTGGACCAGGGGCATGAGGCGCACGCGCAGGACGCTGCAGGCATCCCCCGAAGGCTGACCCCTCGCTGCTCCGGAAAAGGCGCAGGGCCTGCAGGCGGAGGGAGACGCGGGGTCACGGGGTCACGGGCGTGTCGCAGGACCGCAAGAGTGCCGTCCACGGCTGCCCACCCGCATCGAGCACACAGCGTGTGGGAGAAAGTCTCCTCCAGCACCCCTGGGTCTGCCGCCACCTGCCAGGAGCCCTGCGCGTGGCTGCGTCGTGAGCAGCCTTACCTGGGGCGCAGGTGTCCAGCCATCCGCCCCCGATCTCGCTCCAGCGTGGATGGGAGGGGAGCCTGCACATCTATCCCCCTCCCTCCAGCTTGTTCCCTCGTGACCCGGCACCTCCTGAGCACCCCTCATCCGGGCTCACGGTACCGGGGATGCTGCCGTGAGCAGGGCCAAGCCTGACGGACGTCTGCAGGGCGGACTGACCACGCGCAGAGAGCACAGCCCCACCCTCTGCCAGGCGGGGCTGGCATTGCCCACGAGGCGAACCCAGCCCAGCAGGGGCAGCTGGAGGGAGGCGGCTGGCCAAGTCCAGGTAGGCCGAGGAGCCTCGCCGAGGAGGGGACCTTTGGTGGGGACCAGGAGTGCATGCGCCGAGCCATGCTGGGACGCAGGAAGGAAGCTCTGGGGGGCGATGGCAGGGAGATGTGAGCAGAGCCCCAGCTCTCAGGAAGGGCAGGGCTTCCGGAGGGCAGACAAGAGAAGTAACAGCGGGAGAGGGGACAGGCAGTGACAACGCTGTGAGCTGGAGTCACATGGGGGTCCACGGGCCCTGCTGCCATGGGCCGCGGGCACTCCCGCTGTGTGGACGGGGCGCGAGCCGGGGTGTCTGTCTGGGTCTCTCTCCCCGTCATCCACGCGCAGGCACCACTGGACCCACTTCACGTCCCAGAGCAGGGCCGGGCTTGGCCTCCGGGGATGGTGGGGGCGAGCGAGCGAGCGAGCCAGTGAAGGAGGGAGTGAATGAATGAGTGAAGAGTGAGTGTGTGAGTGAGTGTGTGAGCTAGCGAGTGCGTGAGTAAAGGAGTGTGAGCGTGGAGTGTGTGAGTGAGGAGTGAGTGTGTGAGTGAGCGTGTGAGTGTGAGTGACCGCGTGGAGCCAGTGACGAGCAGGGCCTCCTGGCCGCTGCCCCTCCCGCAGGAGCCGGGCTGGGCCAGGCGCACGTGACGTTTGTTTACGGGTTCCCCGGGCTGTCAGCGTGATGAAAGGGCCCTTGACAAAATCGATGGGTCCAGCGAGCTGAGTTAATCTGCAGGAGACCCTCCGGAGGGCACGTCCACGCGCCTGCTGCTCAGCGCTGGGCGGGGGCGGCAGGGGGTCCCCAGCCCCACCCGGAGCGGGCGCTGTGGGCCGCGGGGGCCGGGACCGAGAGGGGGTGTTCCCGGCCGCCACTGGGCAGGGGTGGGGCGGAGGGACGGGCTGGGGCAGGCTGGGTGAGCGGATGTCTCCGGAATGAAAGGGCCCAGGCTCACAGAGTGAGGCCTCGAAAGGGCAAGAGGGGACACGGCCTCCTGCTCAGCCTCACGCTGCCTCCCACTGGTCAGCTGCCCGCGGACGGCATCTGGCCCGGGCCAGGGCGAGGGGGGTGCAGAGGCAGCACCCCAGGACGCGGGGGACGTCCCGAGCGGCCCCGCCTCCCCGTGCTCCGGCTGCCTGTTCATCACAGCATCCACTGTCCACTTTGGTCCCGCCAGCTGGCCCAGAAGGCCCCAGTGTGACCTTGCCACGCGGCCACCAGCAGCTTCTCCTTGTGCACATGGCAGCGGGTGGCTGTGGCCAGGCGGTGGCCAGCTCGGCCCTCGGGGAGCAGAGAAGGGCAGGCCTTGTGGGCCCCTGGGCCCCCCCCCAGCCCCTGCCAGGAGCCGCAGAGGGTGGGATGACACGGGGACTCGGCCCTGAGCCGCTGCGCCCTGCACACCCTTACACACGCACCTCGAAGAGCGGCGTGTGACACACCCCAGCGGGGCTATATTTAGAGCTGAACTTTAAGGCAAATATCAGCGTTCTGGAACAGAATTCTTGATGGGCCGGTCCCGTAGGCGAGGTCAGCCAGCCGCGAGAGGCGTCCCCGGTCCCAGGAGGAGCAGAGAGCAGATGGCGGCAGAGCAGGGGCTGGCCTGGGCCTGCGTTGGCAGGGCCCACCTCCTGCTCACCCAGACACCCAGGCAGCAACTCGCCCTTGCACCCTGGGGCGTGCGGGCTTTGTATGATGCCGTTCCGGGGCCCAGGGCAGCTGGGTGGGCCGAGGGGACAGCACCCCAGGAGGCCAGCTAAGAGCTGGGGGCCGTTCTCAACAGCAGCAGAGGAAAGTGGCCGGCCTGGGTCTGGAAGTGCCTGCCCCACGCCCGGAGAGGGGGGGCGGCCACAGGTGTCTCCACACGGGACAGAGCCCTGAGCCAGGACCCCTGCACAGGTCCAGGCCCTGGGACCTGCCGACCGTGGGGCCCAGGCGAGGCCCCATGCCCACAGGGACGGTCGGGTGGGCCCGCCATGGGGCCGGGTCTGTGAGTCTGAGCTGCGCGTCCCCACAGTGGGTCCCGTGAGCAAGGCGCTCACCCCAGGGCGGTGCGTGGAGGAGGGCCGCCCCGCCTCAGAGCCGAGCCCACACACCCTGGGCGGGGACAGGGGCCCATCCAGGGTCCCCATGTCACTTTCCCTGGCACCGCAGATCCACTGGGGCCCCGCCTCCTCAAATCAAGGGGGCAGGCAGGCTGCCAGCCTCTGTCCCCCAATTCTCCCTCCCCCAGGACGGAGACGCCTCCCAGCCACCACTCTGCAGTGGGAGGGGAGGCACCAGGCTGACAACCCCCTCCCGGGAGGCGCAGGGCAGCAGGACCAGCTCTCCACCTGGGGGCCACCGGCACCCCAGCCCTGGGAGGCCAAGGCCCGCACCTCCAGCGCCCTCCGGCTTTGCCGCCTGCCCAGCTCCCGGGAGCTCTCCAGGGTGCTGGACCCCCCCCCCCACTGCCCTGGGATGGCGACGCTTCTCGGGCAATTCCTCCGCCCGTGACACGGCAGAGGTCACCAGCCCATCCCCTCCAGGCCCCCAAGATGCCAGAATCTTCTCGAGAGCCCGTCGGGCACTCAGGACAAGCTGACGGGAAAGGGGCCACCCTGGAAGTCCTCTCGTCTGCCCGGTCGCTCCTGCGTCCCACGGGGAGCCACTTCACCTGTCCCGTGCACGTCCATACCTGTCCTGGCCAGGTGTGCCCTCCGCTCACCTGGGCCCTGACCTGGCAAACTGAGTCGTCACCCGGCCCCAGCAGCCCGGTCCTCATACCATCCCGGACAGGAGGCATCTCCTTGGACCTCAACGAAGGAAGTGGGGAGACACGCATGCTTTTCAAATAGGCACCCCAAAAACACATCCTGCTTTCAAGCCCCCAGAGACCAGGTGGATGGGCTGCGCCGCGTTGCCCGAGGCCCGCTGGCTGGAGAAGGTGACACTCAGTGCCTCCCCTCCACCGTGTGTGCAAGTGTCACACGGAGCCGAAAGCCACGGAGCCGAAAGCGGAGCCGTCCTTGCACGGCTGGCGTCTCCCACTCAGCACGGGCAGGCTGACCGCTGGCCCCACCTCGCTGCCCGACTGCAAAGTCCACAGACGTGTCTGCCTTCCGTCTGCCAGGCTCACTCAGGCTAAAACCGCGTCATCATTGCTCTGCGTTCTGGCGACTTAACCGAAAAGTCTGGTCTCTGGGGTCCCAGCAGGGTCCGTGAAAGACCCAGGGGAGCTTCCGGAGGCCCGCCCTCGCGCTCCGCCCTCTGCCTGGTCCCTGCAGCCCTGGGAGCCAGGGAGCTACAGTCCTGAGGCCTTGGGCTGAGCTCACTCCCCTCCACAGGCCATTCCAGGAATTCTTTCCGGAAGTTCTCCGGAGGGCTCCGCCCTGTCCTGGGGATGGGACGCGGGGACCATGCGGAGAAGCACCTACTTCTGACAGCAGGAAGCACACGTGCCATTCGCTCGCCAGCAGGTGCGGGGTCCTGTGCGGGCCCTGGGACACGGGGCGGGCAGCATGTGGAGCCCCGCCCTCTGAGGCCGATGGTCTGAGGACCATGGCATGAGTGCCCCCGTCCCTTCCTTGGGGGAGGCCCTCGTGTTGTTCAGAAGAAGCCGCAAAGGGTGGCGTGGAGGCAGAGCGTGAGGGACAGGGCCGCGCGTGGGGTGGCGGGGGCCAGCCGTGTGCCCCGCGGGGTCCTGCAGGCGCTGGCGCCAGGCGCCCAGCTCCCGTAACCAGCCAGGATGCGGGCTTGGGTCACTCAGGGGCCCTGTGACTCGGTTCAGCCTCAGGAGAAGAGGCTCGGACAGCACCTCACAGGGTGGGCTGTCGCTGCGTGTGAGCCGCTCGGCCAGCTGCCAGGGGCCCGCGGTGGAGACCAGCAGCTCCCGCAGCGGGCTGGCCCTGCCGGCCCACGCCTGCGTCCGAGCCTTGCACCTGGGCAGCCTGCAGCTCGGTCCACCATCAAGGCCGCGCTGTGCTGACGGCGGCTGGCCCGTGCGCCCGAGGCACCTGGGCCACTTTTGTTTGAGTTCCTATAATCTGCTTTGTGAGGCCTCGGGTCCCCTTCTCCAAATGCCACCGAGTGAATATGATGAATAATATTTAAATTCAAATCGGTCCCCTTCCTGAAATGCATGCAGACGCATTCGCCACCAAAGTTCGCGATCAGCATGGAGCCCGTACTGCAGTGTCAGCCCCGTGGCTGCCACCCCGCGCCCGGGTGCCTGGTGACACTCCCGGCCCACCCCGGTCATCTCGTCGGTGGTGACCCCCCCAACCCCGGTCATCTCGTCGGTGGTGACCCCCCACCCCGGTCATCTCGTCGGTGGTGACCCCCCACCCCGGTCATCTCGTCGGTGGCCGTCGGTGTCGGGCTCCAGCCGCCGGTGCTGCGTGTCTGTGTTTCAGCGGTCCAGCAGACCGTCCTGAGACGCAGGCAGGCAGAGGCACGTGGGACCCCATCTGGCTGAGGCCAGGCCCGGTCCGGTCAGGGAAGGGCTGAGGTGTGTTTACTCTTCACGGCTTCATTTCTGAGACAATTTACGGCGAGGCCGACGGAGCGCACACACGCCGACTGCGTTCTACAAGTGGCCACTCTCCCTCAGGCCAGTGTGCTTCCTGCGAGGAACGCCTCCTTGGCCAGAGCCTCGGCGAGGGTGTGAGGATCTCACACACTCTCAGCCCCCGGGAGACAGTGAGTCCGCTGAGAACACTCGCCCTGAGCCCAGCAACGGGCCGAGCACGCATTAGGCTCCTGCTGGATGAGGCCGCCACAGTGAACTGGGGTGGGGCAGGGAGGCGGGGACTGTGGGGGGCTGGCGGGTCCGTGCAGGTCCCTCACGGGGCTGTGCTGGGCCGAGGGGCCTGAGCAACACCAGGGGCAGGAAGTGGCCAGGAGCTCGGCGTGTGCTTCCGGGCGGGGACCCTTGGGCGTGAGCCCAGCCTGCAGCCTGGACCACAGTCCTGGCTGGAGCCCGCCGCCTGGCCCACCTGCCCTGCCGTCATGGGCTCCAGGGCCACAGCCAAGCCGGCCCAGTGGGCCCGCAGACGGCGTCCGCGCAGAGCCCCTGAACCTCCCCCCGTCCCCCACCCCATTACGCAGCCCGCGCTTTCTTTCTCGGCTGCTGAGGCCCCAAGCGTGCGCTCCCCGAAAGCACCGGCAGTCGGCTCGGCCTGGCGCTGGCGGGGTGGGGGTGAGCGTGGCCGCAGGCGGCACCTTGGTCTCTGAAGCCCCCCCGTCCCCCCACGTCCTGCTGGTGACGGGGACCCACACCAGGAGGCTCGTCCGTGAGCTCCGAGGGGCCTCGGGGGCCCGGGGCCGCCCGCAGCAGGGTCGCCCCCAGCCACTCTCAGGGGTCCTCACCTTGGAGGTGGGCCCCCAGACACAGCCCCAGTGGCCGAGTCCCCCCACACTGGGGACTCCGGGGTGTCCTCCTCTCCTAGGACACTGAGGCCCCGAGAGGGGCGAGCACGTGGCACGCACACACGAGCAGGGGGAGGCGCTCGGCTCGGCTTCTGGATCTGCCACCGATGTCACCGAGAGCCACCGAGCGCGAAGCGACAGGCGGGGACACAGCGCCCGCCTCGGAGCAGCATGTCAAACTCGCGTGTGCATCAGACCCCTGGCAGCGACGGGAGGCCACCGGGATCTCCGGCGGGGCGAGGCCGGCAGCCTGCGTTTCTACCCCCTCCCCCGGACCCCACGCCGAGGACCAGCGCTTCGAAGGGCGTCGTGAAGATGAAGCGAAGCGAATGCCGGCCAGGGGCCAGCAGGCCTGAGCGTGCGACACGGAGCCCGTGACCGCCAAGCCCTGCCGGCTCCCTGTGATCACGGCGTGAAGGTCCCTGCAGCCCCGCGCCAAGTCCAGGACCCCGCCCCCGCCCTCACCCCCAGCACCAGGCTCGGGGCCGACACCCCCTGGAGCAGTCGGGGTCCCCCGTCCAGCGCCAGGGCTCAGCGGTGGAGGGTGATGCCCCCCTGACATCCCCTGGAGCAGTCGGGGTCCCCTCCAGCGCTGGCGCGCGGCGGCGGAGGGCGGCCCCCTGACCCCCGGTCCCGGGGCCTCGTCCCGGGGGCTGCAGGGCGCCCGGCCTCCCGTCCACAGACCCAGACGCCCGCAGGCATTTTGCCCGTTTCTATTTCTGCTTCTGCAGCCCAGGTGGCACCTGTCTCCCAAGGGCCGGGAAACACATTTTTCTCCTCTACCATTTTTAATCTTCTTTTATTTATCAAACGTAGCTCCCCTTTCGGTGGATTAAAACAGACTCGGACGGAGTCCGGAAAAACAAACTCCTTTAAAACAAGATGAAGATTGAGTCTGGCCGACTGGTGACTTCCTGCCCTCGGCCCGCGGGGCGAAGGCGGGTGGCACGCTCTGCGCGGAGGCATGGCCTTCCCGCCCGGGGTCGGCGCTGGCGGGAGCCACCGCAGCCCGGGGCCTGGGACCAGGCAGCCCGGCACCGGGCCCGCCGACTGGGCCCTTCCAGAACCACGGACAGCGCTTGTGGCCATCAAGCTTGTGGGCGCCGTGCGAGGGGGCCGGGGCCTCGGCCTCGTCGGAGGGACTGCCACGTCCCTCCTCCCACTCGGCCTCCGCGTTCGTCACCCGCACAGCCCCGCCGGTGCCCCAGGAAGGTGCCACAGGAAACGGGGCTCTCACCAGCAGCACGTGCACCGCCCCCGAGAGCCCGAGGGGATGGTGGTGTCCACGGTGCTGAGGGTCCCCACGGGCCACCCCCACACACGGCACGTGGTTGTCGGTGGACAGGGACTTTGTGGCCGCGGGCCTGGCTCGGACACCCTTGCCCCGGTACCCGTGTGACAGGTGTACGAGGAAGGAGCCGCTCGTCGTGAGCCCTCCACCCTGCCGGCTGCAGCCGGTGCCATGGCTCCCCCGGCCTGGCCCCAGAGACAGGTGGACAGACCTGTTCCAGGGACTGGCTCAGTCCACACCTGGCCCAGCTCTCACTTGCTGACCCACTCGGCAGACGCTGAGCATGTCTGCCCTGCCAGGCCACCGGGCGTCACCCTGCTGACGAAGCGCCTCTCACAGGGATGGCTCTGAGCGCCCTCGGGCACTGGGACAGGGCCGTGGGACTCCCACACCCGCAGTGACCCCCCACGGGCCTGCGGCCGTGGGCTCGGTCTGCGGAATGTCCAGAGACACAGCCACCTAGTGGCCTCCTGGGCAGGGCCATGAGACTAAAGATGGGAGGTAACTCCTCCCTCTGGGCCAGGGCGGAGTCGAGGCTCTGGGCAGTGCTGCAGGGGTGGGGGGTGGGGGCGCTGAAGGGGCTGGAGGGGCTTCCTCCGGGGCTCTGCCCCACCCGCTCCTCATCCCCCACGGCCCTCACCGCTGCAGGACCTGGGCAGAGCGCTGCCCTCCCTGTCCCCTGCACACGGCGCCTGGCCTGCTTGCCGGAAGCCGGGGCTGAGCAGTGCGTCTCACGCACGTGTGGGGTGCCCCGTCCCTGGGGACAAAGGGAACAGAGGACCGGTCTGTCTACCTGTCTGTGCGAGGCCGAGGGCCACCTTCTACATCCCTCGACACCTGTTTTCCTGGCACGGCTGTCCCGGAAGCGGGCCGTGGGTGGCCGCTGCCGATGGCCCTTCTGCTGTCCTGGCCAGGAGCCACTGCAGCCCTACCCGGGCCGGGTCCTGCCAGGTTCTGGGCATTGAGCACTGAGCACGCTGGACAGGGGCCTCCAGCCAGTCCCGTCCCCCGCACCTGTCCGCGTCCCCACACCTGTCCCCGTCCCCCACGTCGGTCCCTGTCTTCCCCACGCTGGGTCGATACTAACCACCGGGGCGAGTCAGCTCTCTTCGAAGGCCGCCCCACCGCGCTCGTGCCCGGGGCCTCGGCCACACGCGGCTGTGCGCGAGCTGCGTCCTATGCGCGCTTCCCTTGCCTCCGACTACTTGGCGAATAAACCAGTCTGGGCCTCTCCCGCCACCTCTCCGGGCCCTGGCTGGGCGGGCGCGACTCCGTTTCCGTGCAGCCGGCCTCTTCCTGGTGGGCAGATGCCACTAGCTACCAGGAAAGCAAGGTCCGAAGGCGGCAGGGACGTGCAGGTCACCAGAGGCCCCAAGGCGCTTCTCTGGGCGAAGTCGGCCAGCCCTGGGCGGGGCTGGAGGACGCTCTGGGGCTCGGGCCTCCAACTGGTGCACCCCACAACTTGTGCCGTTCACGCCTGAGCGTGCGCACGGGCTGTGCGCTGTGGGCGTGTGCACACCTACTGTGCACTGTGCAAGACGTGATCTCAGAGACGGCACAGGAGGCGGGAGGAAGGAACACCAGGCCCGCGTTTCCTTGGCGGCCCTCGTGGCCGGCTCCGTGCCGCCAGTTAGACTGGACGGCCGCTGTCCACCCCCGACCCCGCCCTGGGACCGTGCAGGGCACGCGGGGGACAGACTTCCTCCCTGATCGGTAGCTGTTAGGACGGCCAGGCCACCTCCTTTGGCCGATGGACCAGGAGTGGGTGTGACCAGAGCAGGGGCCACACTGGAGCCCAAAGGGGTGAGTGTGGCCACCGTGACTCACCATGACAAAAGTCACTAGTGAGAACTTATGGAGACACGTGGAGACCTGAACCCAACGGCGGCCTGTAGACCCGTGAGCCAGCGTGTGTGAGGCAGCTGGTCACGTCGGCGGCTGACGAGGATGTTGACCGAGGCCATAGGCCATCGGCAGCTGAACCCCCGTGCTCCGCCGTCCACAACACCCCACTTCAAGGAGCTCAAATGATGGAGACTCCAGCAGCTAATGTCTAATTACTCACATTGCCAGGGCCACAAAGCTGGCACACGGGGGCAGGAGCTAAAGGCAGGACCAGGTGGCCTGCTAGCTCTCTGGCGAGGCACTGTCCACGCTCCGCCCAGGCACCCCTGCCAAGCCAGGGCTGGGGCCGGGCAAGTCCACATCCCCGCTTAACCGAAATGCACGTGTGTGTGCCTACATGTGCATGTGTGCCGGCGTGAGCATGCGTGTGTGCATGTGCATGCGTATGTATGCATGTGTATGCTTATATTTGTGTGTCTGCATGCACATGTGTGTGTGCATGTGTGTCTGTGTGCACATATGTGAGCATGTGTGTGCATGTTTGTGTGCATATGTGTATGCCTGCGTGCGTATGCACATGGGTGTGTGTGTGCAGGGGGAGCAGAAAGCGTGTGGGGGGAGCAGGAAGCGTGCGGGGGAGCAGGAAGCGTGTGGGAGAGCAGGAAGCGTGCGGGGGGAGCGGGAAGCATGTGGGGGGAGCAGGAAGCGTGTGGGGGGAGCAGGAAGTGTGGTGGGGTGAGCGGGAAGCGTGTGGGGGGAGCAGGAAGTGTGCGGGAGGAGCAGGAAGCGTGCGGGGGGAGCAGGAAGCGTACGGGAAGAGCAGGAAGTGTGCAGGGGAGCAGGAAGCGTGCGGGGAGCAGGAAGTGTGTGGGGGGAGTGGGAAGCGTGTGAGGGGAGCGGGAAGCGTGCGGGGGAGCAGGAAGCGTGCGGGGGAGCAGGAAGCGTGTGGGGGGAGCAGGAAGTGTGTGGGGGAGCAGTCTGGGCTCCGGGGTCCTGGTCCCACTGCCACCAGGGCGGAGGCAGGGGTCGGAGTGCTCTTGGGAAGAAGGGACGCAGGGAGGGACCGCTTAGCAGGGGCCCTGTGGCACTCATTCGTTCACTCATTCATTCGTTCATTCGCCACGATACAGACACGTCCATCCTCATAACAAACATGTGCTTTTGCTCATCCATCCTGGCGGTGTCCATGCTGCCCCGTGTCTGAGTGTTGGGGGCAGAACTCTGCTCACCCCCAAACGTGGCGGCTCCCGCCCAAGTCCCTCCCAGGGCTGGACTGGCCCGAAAACGAGGAGCGGGGGGAGCCACCTCGTCTCAGTTCTCCAGACGCACACACTGACGTTCGCAAAACGGAAAGTGAACGTTGCGCCGGGCGCTCAGGATGAGAGGCGAAATCCGCAAAGGCCAAAACATCGTTTTGAACGCTCAGGAGGACGGCTCCCCACCCCCTCGGAGGAGCTGCGGCCCCCTCTCACGGTGGATGTCACATTTTTTTTCTGATTTTTTCTAATGACACATTCAAGAAACAAAGCAAAACAAAAGAACCATCAGCTCAGCATTTAGAACAACATATTTTGACAGCGTATTTTTAAACTAATTCCCCTCTTCCAATGGAAGTGCCATCTTGCAATCTTTCTGGCTCTATTCAGGATACACCAACATGATTATCTCATTGTTCTCGCGATAAAAACTCCCACGTGCATAATGGCAGCATGATCGACATGCAGATGCACTCAGGGGACATTGTCTCTTCTGGAGGCCGGGAAGGGGAACAATGGGAGACGTCCCCCGGGGCTCCGGGCTCGGCAGGCTCCCGGGCAGGCAGCTGTGCGGGGCTGGCGCACGCAGAGGTCACGGGAGAGAGCCGCTCTCAGGACACAGGGCCGGGGAGCAGGGACTCGGGGGCGCATGGGCCTTGGGCGGCCAATGCATAGATGTGGCCATGGGCTGGGTGGCCCTGGAGGGACGCTTGGCCGCTGCCATGTCTGTCCCCACTGTGCCCGTCAAGGAGGATCCAGGCTCAGCCGTCCACATGAGGTGAGGGCTCAGCAGCAGAGACCTCGCCTCGGCTCCTGGCAGGGTGTGGGGGACGGTAGCCCCATGGTGCACACGACACGGCCAGTGTCCCTCCCCGAGTGCCTGGGCTGGGCCCTCATGTCTGTGCCCCACTTGATGTCTGGACCGTCGGGCTGGTGCATGGAGCCCTCCCACCCCCAGTGACTGTGAGCAGCGTAGGAGACGCTTGTGCAGAGGCCCCTGAGACCACGAAGTAGGGAGGCCCAGGCGTGCCCCAGGTCTCTACCAGGGTCGTGGTCATTGTCATCCTGCCCGACTGTGGCCTGGGCAGCCGCCAGGCCACTGAGAACCGTCGCTTGTGACCAGCGAGGGGCAGAGGAGGCAGGCGCTGATGGGTGTCGGCCACCACGTTGGGGGCTCAGTCTGCAGGCAGCGGCGGAAGATCAGGGGTGTGGGGCACAACGGGCCCCCATGGGGACCCCAGCGGCACTGGCCCCTGGGAACGTGTCAGATGCACAGTCGGGGCCCAGCCTAGACCCACCAAGTCAGAAATGCCGGTCCGTGCTATCATAGCCCGCCAGGCATGGCGGGCAGTGCCTGAGAGGTCCAGACAAAGCCGGAAGGAGGGGTCCTGACCCCAGGGTATCAGCCCGGTGGGGCCCCACCACTCAGCGGGGGTGGCGGACTGGGTCATGCCCCAGGAAGCCCAGCCCCGGACCCTTGGGAGGGACCTTCAGGGTGCCACCTGGCACAGTGGCAGGACTTTGGGTGTGAAGTTAAGGATCTGAAGGTGGCCACGACACCGGGTTACCCAGGGTCCATCACAGAGGGAGGCCAGGTCAGTGGCCAGAGGACAGAGGAGGCCCGTATGCTGGCCGTGAGGAGAAGCCAAGGCCTGTGAGCCCCTGTGAGACCCAGGAAGAGGGAAAGAAGCGGCTTCTCCTTGGGGCCTCCTCCGGGAGGGACCCATTCTGCCCAGCCTTGACCTCAGCTCCAAACCGTGCCAGACCTCTGGCCTCATCTTACCTTAATCTGTTTCTTTAAAGACCCCGATTCCAAATGTCGTCATATTCTGGGTCCCGGGGTGAGGACCGCAGCCTGTGTCCTTGGCAGGGACACAGTTCAGCGGGAAGGGGGTGGGGAGCAGCGGCCGGGATGTGACAGCCATGGCTGTCAGTCTGGGCAGTGGTGCCTGAAGCTGGAGACTCGGTGGGGGCTGGGCTCGGACCCGCAGCAGAGCGTCGTGAGCTTCTAGCAAGGCAGTGACCGCCTCAGACCCGCACGTCTGAGACCACGGGGCAGGAGCCAGGACAGGGGCCGGGCCGGGGGCCGGGATGGGGGGCCAGGACGGGGGGACGGGGGGGCACCCAGTTGGCCAGCACAGGCTGAGTCCTGTGCTTGCTCGACCAGGAGTCTGAACAGCAGGTGCACAGCGACCACCCGGCAGGCCTGTCCCAGGCCCCCCGCCCCACCCCCGGCCAAGAGAGGGCAGCAGACGTTGGCTGGGGGTGACAGGTGGCTGCCATGGCTCATCCCTGCTTCTTCCTGCCGCGAGGAAGCCTCACAAGCAGAGCGGCAGCCGGGAGGAGGAGGGGCAGGCTCACCCTGAGGAGGGCGGTGGGGACGGGAGGTCGTTGTCCTGGGGAACACCTGTCCGCTCCAGTCTGCCCACCCCCGCGGGGAGTGGGAACTGTTCACACCAGCGTAGCAGCCTGGCCCCTTGCTGGCAGACAGAGCCTCTCCCAGGGAATACGTGATGACCCCAGGAGCCTGACGGGTGCCGTCCTCAGCGTCCTCTCTACCCTGGGCCCCTGGCCAGCAGCCAGGGTGCCATTTCTGCAAGGTTTCATTCCAAAGAGACCTTCTCAGCGCCTCTGCGGCCAGCCCCCGCCCCAGCTTACTCAGAGCAGGAGCAAGGAATCGTCTGCCTCGGTCACACGTCACAGTCCCAGCACCCTGGCCACCGCGGGCCCCCACACCTGCCCCCGCGGGGCCACACACGCGGGACGAGGGAGCCCCCCAGAAATGAACAGGACCGGTAACGACGGGCCCACGCAGACAGGGCGACTCCCAGCGGCTTCGCTCCCCCTTCACTGTCCAGACAGGCCAGGCCGCCTGCCGCCTGCTGACTCCGCCCCCGCACCCGCCGCCCGACCCGCACCCCACCGGCGCAGGCTGACACACCCTGTTTGCAGCGAACACCACGGACCGCGTCCTGGTACCGGCACTAAGGACCGCTGTGTGTCCATCCCCAGCCTGATGGGGACTTGCGCCTGGGCGACAGTCCTGTGCTTTCCTCGCGTGGCGGGAACAAACGCAGAACGGCGAGAGCGGGGGCGGCGGGGGGGCAGGCGGGCAGCCCGCGGCGCTGCGCCTCTCCCCAGGCCCCGCCCACTCCTGCCTCGCCCTGGGTCAGGGACGGGCGCCCCGTGACACATGCACGGCACCGGCGTCATTTTTCAAAAGTGCCCAGATATGCATTGCAGAGCGACACCTTGGTGGCTGGATAAAGCCATTAGATGACGAGGGGACAATTGGCGAGACGGCCGGGCCGGGGAAACCGGCAGGGTCCCCTTCCCCCTCCCCGCCCCGCGTCGTGGCAGGAAGAATCCCCAGGCAATTGATTTCCAAGGAAAATCCCATCCACACTCGAGTTTCCCCTAAAAGTACACTTTCTTTTTTGTTTTTTTGATGCAGCATGCTGCAGCCCCCCACAGGGCTCCCCCAGCTGTGGTGCGGGCACTAGTGCTGGAGTCGGGGGCAGGGTCATGGCCTGCGGGGTCATGGCCTGCGGGGTCATGGCCTGCAGCATCCTGATTCTCTCCGGCTTCAGAGCTCGTCCAAGAGCCAGCCGCGCCCCCAGCCTGGGACCCTCGGTGGCCCTGGCCTGCAGGGCGAGCGAAGCCCGGGGGCTGTTCTGATGGAAGCTTCCAGACCCCGGCTTGCTCCACCCGCCTTCAAACTCCGTCCCGCCCGCCTCTCCCTGGTCCTCAGGGAGCTGTCAACTCCACAGTCTCCACACCCATGGTCACTCAACAGCCCTGGCCGAGAACCACGAGGTGACTAACGGGGACTGTCCCCTGCCCCACTCCACAAACGAGGCTGGGCGGAGGCACAGCCTGGGCGAGGTCGCCATGGCCAGGGCAGCCGGGCACGGGCACAGCCCCTGCAAAGCAGAGCCCAGGCGCGGCACGGCGTCCCCGGCAAGGCTGGGTCACGGCGGCAAGGCTGGGTCACGGTCCCTAGCAGCAGGGTGACGTGCTGGCACTTTCCGTGCTGTTGGGGAGCTCTGCCCCTGCCCTGAGCCCTGCGCCCGCGTCTGCACCCCGACCCCCATTCCCCTGCTCCCAGCTTGTTGCGCTCCGGCCCCGTCCTCTCCCTGCAGAGGGCTGCGCCGCCCGGCCCCTGCGTGACCGCCTCCTCGTGACCTGGGTCCCATCCAGCAGGGCCAGGCTGCAGCGGTGACTTCACCTCCAGCCCCACGCGGGTCATGGGCGTGGGCGGCGGGGCTCGGGAGGAGCTGACAGACCGTGCCCCAGGCGAGAGGGGACGGCGGAGGTGAGTCAGGGAGAGGATGCCAGGTGCCCAGGGCCCGCTGGGCCGGGCACGGTCTGCAGGCCGCACACGCGTCAGCTCCCGGTGTCTCCGCGGCTGAGGGCGGCTGTGCCCACGCGCCACACGCTGGGCCGCTCGCGCCGCAGCCACTGACCCGCTCACAGTCTGCAGGCCTGAAGCCCAAGGGCCAGGTGTGCACAGGGCTGGTTCCTTCCAAGGCCCAGCGGGAGCCTCTGCTCCAGGCGCCTCTCCTGGCTTCTGGACCCCTGGGTGCCCGGCTAATGGAGGCGTCTCTGATTCCTGCTCCATCGCTGGGGGGGCCTCGCCCGTGTGTGTCTGCATCTCTTCTCGCCAGGCGCCAGGCCCCCCACTCCAGCATGAGCCCGCTTGGATAGCTGTATCCACAAAGGCCCCATTTCCGAGTGAGGTCACATCACGAGGTCCGGGTGGCCATGGACTTTGAGGGGACGCTCTCCAACCCCGCAGAGAGGTCCCGACGCCGCCCCGCTCTGGTGAGGACAGCTGGCACAGAGGGGCGGGCCGAGGTCCCGCTGCTGGGCCACACGCATCGTCAAGCGGGCGGCGGAGGCTCGGGAGGGTGCGGCTCGCCTGCGGTCCGGTCCTGCGTGTGCGGGCCGAGCTGCTCCTGGGACCCAGGTCCCGAGCCTGCCACCGCCGGGACCACTCGGTCCCCAGAGCAGCAGCCCTTGGAGACAGGGGCCTGTTTCACTGACACGCCGAGCTGCTTTCTGGGGACCGTAAGTAGCATCGTCCCCACTACGTGGCTGCATAATAAATAGATTAGGGCATTAGGCACCAGAGTTATTAAAAGTGAAAGACTCTCCAAGAGAAGGCACGGGATTCTCGGAGCCTCTGTCGCCTACAAACATGTAATGAATTTAAATTGAATCTGGTTTAAAATCATTTACCTTTTGACATCATGTATCAGTACACTAAGTATCAGCTGAGAAAGCAAATAACCTTTCAAGCAGAATGAAAAATTACTCTGTCTCTTTTGATTTCGTGTTAATTTTCAAATTTAAATGACCCTGGAGCTCTTTGCTCAGGGCCAGCAGTAGGAGCATGTTGATTGCTGGGGTCTGGGCCGTCCTGGGACCCCCGGCCTGAACTGTGGTCTTGGGCCCTTCCTCATGAGCCCAAATGGCTCCCGGGGGACCAGCTCCGGACACCTCGCCATGCTGGGGAGAAAAGCAGTCCTTTCATTGTCCTGGCTCCCCCCTACATCGGGGGGTACAGATAGACCTCTGCGCCCGTGAAAACTGCTCCTGGTTAGGGCTGAGCACTCGCCCGTCTCGGAGCGAGCGTCCACGCTGTGCTTGAGGGCACCAGGCAGAACCTCCCCGCATTACGGGCTCCTTGGTGCAATGATTTCCTTCCGGAGGGGTCTGAGTTTTCTCATCTATAAACTGGCCATGACAGCGCAGCTCAGCTGGAGGGACCCTGTGGGGACATTAAGATGCACCTTGGGCAGGCGGTGTCCCTGAGCCATTCTGCCCACAGCCAGGCATCCTCACCAGGACAGGTGTCCCACGAGGTCACGGGTGGCGATGGGGTCAGCGGGGATGGCTGGCAACGTGGCCCGCAGCCCTTGAGGTGGGAGGTGTCCTGAGCCCTTCACTCAGCTGCCCCGACCCACCAAGGCCGGGCACAAGCCTTGGGGTAAGCGACCCTGGGCTCGACCCGGTTACACAGACCACCCCGCCCAGGCCCCGGGAGGCTGGGCAGCTCGCCTGGGTGCTGGGCACTGGAGGTCACAGCGGAGAACTGGCCAGCTTCTGTGAGTCTGTGAGATACCCTGCAGGCTTGTCGGTGGCCCCCTGGCTGCTGTCATGTCCGAGGCTGGGACTCTCATTAGGGAGCAGGTGGGCACCCTCCGCCTTGGCCAAATCGGTGAGGGGCGAGCACAGGGCGGCGGCTCAGCTGGTCCTCCATGCTGGGTGGGCACAGGCCCACGGCCCCCACACCACCAGCAGGAGGGGCCGGACGGCTGGTAACCTTGGCCAGAGAATTTTTGAGGCCCTCTGCGTGGGACCCCATGCATGCGTGCACCCTGGCTGGGCAAAGGGGTCAGGGGCGCACTCGGCGGGGGTAAGGGGCACGGGGCGTACTGCGGCTGGGCGGAGAGCAGGGGTGCGCCCGGCCAGGCGGAGGGGTCAGAGGCACCCCGCTGGCAGAGAGGTCACAGGGGCACGTCGGGGCTGGACAGAGGGACCTGGACTCCAGCTGCCACCACGGACCACCCCACCTCTGCTGGGGGCAGAGACCGCTGCCTGGGGCCCCCAGCGCGCTGATTTGCGCGCACACCCTCAGGCACCCCCGGCTTCGCAGCTCACTGCCCCGCAGGCCCGGCGTCATTCCCACGTGGTGGACAGGAGACCTGAGCCTCAGAAAGCCGAGCTCCTGCCTGGGCCTCCCAACACGGAGGGAGACACGGGTCTCAAATCTGAGTCCTCGGTCCCAGGACCACCCGAGCCTCCGGGTTCTCACGAACACAAAGGCCACAGCGCGGACCGTGAACTCGACGCCCCCACAGGAAGCGGCAGGGCGCCCCCTGGGCCTGCGGGGTCTCCCCCAATCCCATTCAGCTGCTGGGCGCCCTCGTCAGGCCCCGTAGGAGCGCGGCCAGCGTCGCCAGGAGAAGACGTGGGCCTCGGTCCCTTCTGGAGCCCGCTGCTATTTCTTAATTAGCCAGAAGGAACAACGGGGCTTTTCATGAGGACTGTCCCCTGTGCTGTCACATGTGAGCGTTACTGGGCTGGAAAACAGAGTGGGCTTTGCCAGGATTTCACCCCCGCGGTGCCTGCCCAGAGAAAGTGGCCCGGGAAGGGAGCCTGGGAGCGGGGAGGGGCGGCGGGGAGGCGGGCGGGCCCCATGGCGCCCCCGCGCAGGGCCCCCGCCGGCCCCACGCCCTCCGGCCTCATGCCGGGCACAGAGCGAGGGGCCCGGATGTCCAGGCCGCGCGAGGCCGGCCCAGGGTCTGCTGCGCTCCAGCGAGGGGCTGCTTCTCACCGCAGCACAACGCAAGGGCTGGGGGCGGGGGCATCTCCGAGCGCTGCCGCACCAGCCACCAGCAAGTCCCGCGGAGCTGCAGCGCCGGCCCCAGGGACCAGGCCGGCGGGGCTGTGGATTGTCCCGGCAGGACTGCGCCCCCAAGGTCAGGCGCGGGCCCAGCCCGGAGCAGAGCCCCGCCTCCGTCTCCGCTCGGGCACGGCTGCCACAGTGTCCCAGGGCCTCCTCCACGGGAGTCCTCGAGCCCAGCCCAGGGGGCCTCTGGGCCTGGCTTCCCAAAGGCTGTGAGGCTGGGGTTTTGCGGCAGGCGGAGGGGGCGAGTGCCTAAGGGGTGCGGCTTTCCTTTTGGGGTGATGGAACCTGAGAACCTGACGGAGGCGGCAGTCACATGACACTGTGAACGTGGGAGGCGCACACGTTAAAATGGCTAATTCTGTTGTGTGGATTTCACCTCAATACGAAAAGCAAAACAAATTAACTTTAAAAGCTGCGGGGACAGCCAGGTGCCGGCATGACGCCTGTGCCCCAGGAGCAGGCCCTGGGTGTCCACGAGGGGCCGCATGCCCCTGGGGAGGCAGGTCCCACGGGGCGGGCTGGCTGGGGTCCAGCCCCCCCAGGAAAGCGCCGGCCTCCCGTCTGGGGCAGTCCCCCTCCCTCAAGGGTGGGGCATCCTTGAGGGGTCAGCTCTGCCTCTGCGTCCAACGCCCCGGGGAGACAATGACAAAACAGGACAACAGAAGCGCTCGGGGGCACGCTGGGGGACCTGTGCCCCCACCCCCGCGGAGCTACAGCCACTGGCACGCCAAGCCAGGTCTCCAGGGAGGGGCCATCTGACCAAGTCCCCAGCCCCCCCCCAGAGCTGGGGTCCTCCCATTCCTTCAGCGGCCAGTGCTCCCGGCAGTGGTGACATCCACGTGGAGTATGCCACTCGCCTACGTTACACCCAAACCGAGCATCTTGGGGACAAACTCAGAGGTGTTGGGGACAGGAGACCGGGAACCAGGAGAAGCCAGCCATGCGGGAGGGGGGGGGGGGAGGAGAATGAGGGGAGGGGAGTCGGGGGCCGAGGGGGGAAGAGCTGTGCCTAGATGCCCAGGAAGGGGATTAGGAAAAACCGTCAGTATGTAGTTAAAAACCCTAATCTCTGCGAGCATATGCGTGCCACCTAATTTTGATCAACTTAAATGTAAAAGCCTCTCCATGCGGGTTTTACTGCCATCTGGCTTAGTCGGTCCTCAGGTAGCAGCCACCAAGTTAATGGGACCCTGCAGGGCCTGTCGCAGAGCGGCTGCACCAAGGCCATTCGTCCCCCAGCTGCTGACGGGGAGGTCAGACTGGAGGTGGCTCAGGGTGAGGCTGGGCAGTGCGGGCGGTGGCTGAGGCTGCCCCGGGCAGGGCGGGGGTCTCTGCTCAGAGCCCCAGAGGACACAACCCACAAAGCCTGACAAGAACCTCAGGTGCCCTGGCTGGGGGCCAGGCCAGGGGGAGCCCGCAGAAAGCCCCTCCGCTGCCCCAAGCTCCCCAAGGAGCCCGAGCCCCTCCCGCTTGTCCATGGTGCCTCCTCCCACCTCCCAGACTCTGGATGCCTGTGCTCAGCGGAGGGGGGCGGGTCGGCTGGGAGGCCCCTGTGATTTCACCCTAAAAATGAAAATAACAGGGCTGACCCTGCATGGTATTGGCAGTTAGAGATGATTCATCGAGATGCCACCACAGCCAGAGTGACAGCCCGGCACGGCCAGCCCTGTTAGTGCTGCCTCAGCCCTCCAGGTCGAGCCCTCGTGGACAGAGACGCACATCATGCGGCTTCTCTTTTTGCCTCGTCTGCCAGGAAGCTCAGAGCTGAGTTGAGTGCTTGATTCCCGGAGCTCCCTGTAGCCTAGGAGAGTGATTCTCAACTGGGATGAACCGGCTGGCGGACAACACGGAGGGGGACCAGCACAGGAGTCCCCCAGGGGCATCCAGGGGTCTCCATGCTGCCTCTGGACGGTGCGCCATGTCCTTGGAAAGGTAGCTACCTATGCTGTCCCCTTGCCTCCACTCGTGAGGGATGAGGGATGGCCACACTGCCCTCTCACAGCCCACCGCTGTGGCAGGAGCATGCGAAGCCTGTGCCGATGCCACTGGGAGTGCAGACCCAAAGGTCACAGCACAGGCGCCCCCCGCTGCCGGGGTTAGACCGGTAAGAGGTAACAGCTTCCCAGAGAATTTATTAATCAGTGCGACAAGGCCTGGGGATTGTAATACAAAAATAATCGGTTGGCCTTCTCACCAAAGCAAGATGCCAAGAACGTGTCATTTAATCCTCCAGTGCCTACTGCCGCCTCTCCTGACTTACTGTTGTCACGTTAATTGAGATGAAAATTCTGCATTTCGGAGTTTCAGAGAAGCATGTGCTCATTCCGTTTCTGATACCCGGAGACACGGGCCACGCGGGGCCACCTGGGCCACGGGGGGCCGGCTGGCAGAGGAAGGGGCCTGCCGAGCAGTGGCCGCGCTGTCCCCAGAGGATACACCCAGCTTTGAGTCAGTATCAGCAGGTGTATTGAGAAGCAGCCTTTCTGCAGAGCCGGGAGGACAGGCCTCTCGGTGTGAATGTGGGCCTGGGAGGGACGTCCCTTGAAGGCACATGCCAGGCACCAGCAAGGACAACGCTCACGGGCAGCCGCTGCCGTTTGTTGAAGCAGGAGTCCCCGATGCCACTGCCTGGGCGGGTCCCCTCTGGAGGCCGACCTGGACCTCTGCGCACGGGTGGGAGCAGCTCCCTCACCCCCTGCCATGCAGGAAACAAAGCCACCTGGAGGCGTGGCGTGGATGGGGAGGGGTGGCCCGGGCGCAGCACAGGGCCTGCTGACCTGCTCGCCTCCAGGGCTGTCCCCGCTGTGCCCTGTCCCGGGGACTTTGCACTTCTACCTCCCAGAGCTGCTCAGAGCAGTGCCAACCCGAACTTTGCTCAGTGTCATCCAATGAGCCTGTCTCACAGCAGGGGACAGCAGTGCACACGTGGGCCAGATGCACCTGTGCACCCCCTCCATGCATGTCAGGAGAGGGTGGACTCGGGGGGGGGGTTGTCATACAAACAGCTGAAGTCCTCTCGCGTCCCCAGGGCCCCTGGGCACGGGGAAGGG
Source organism: Eonycteris spelaea (assembly GCA_003508835.1). NCBI lineage: Eukaryota > Metazoa > Chordata > Mammalia > Chiroptera > Pteropodidae > Eonycteris > Eonycteris spelaea. The sequence continues at coordinate 414,485 of PUFA01000427.1, forward strand.
TCTGTGAAGCACGTGTAGGGCCCAGACCTCCACCTGCTCAGGCAGGTCAGGAAACGGTAGGGTCGCCTCAGCATCCCTGCTCATCACCACCTGCCCCCCCCCCACAGATGCCCAGGGCCTCAGGCTGTGGGCCGCCCAGGCGCGGGGCGGGGCACAGTGGCATTCTCGTCCTCTGGGCACTGTGGAAAGACTGTCCTCCACATTTAGCTGGACGGAGATGTTGTCCCAGGCCCCGGGACCGTCCCTTCCCCTTGCACCCGGAGGGCAGCTCTGGGCCACCAGGTTTTATGGGTGAGGCCGGGAGCAGGGTGTCCTGCTGTGCCACCGGGCCACCAGCAGCGTGTGGGGAGCACAGCCAGCCCGGCCTCCCCTCCCCCGCCCTTCACCCTCTGTGGTCTCGGAATGAGCAGCTCTGGCCTGGGAGGACCCCCCACGGAGGACACACTGTTTTCTGAGCACAATGGACCAGGACAAACACGGTCCCGGTCTCGGCTACGGTATAGACTGGACGACAAGGATGGACCCCCGGGGCCCCTATGGGCCTGGGATGAGCTCCGCCTCCTGCCCTTAGCCACTGGAAAGTGGCTGCCGGCTCCCCACCTGCTATGGTCACTCTTCAAAGTGAGGGCCAAACGAGTGGGACACCCTATGTCCATACCACCCCTGTCAGAAAAATCAGCATCAGATGCTCATTCATACTCAAGTGTCAGTGACTGACGACAGCGGTCTGGATTAACGCGTCTCTGCGCCTGCTCTTTGCGGGGCTCTGACCACGCATGCGTGGAAAACACGCCCGTCACGAGAGCAGGGCCCATCGGGCGGGGACGAAGGACAGAGGCCCGCCTACTGGAGGCACTCGCGGCTCTGCCGCCCTCGCCAGCACCGATAACAGGAGCAGGGCGTGCGGCCCTGTGGCGCGCAGGAAGCCACGCGGCGGAGCCCTGGGGGAGCAGGCCGCCCTCTCGCCCCAGCGGAGCTGTCCCAAACTGCCCACAGCGCCCCCACCTGAGTCACACAGGGAGCTCAGCCTGCAGGAGCTCAGAGCTGCACCACCTGGTGGCGCCGGCCCCCAGGTCCAGGGGTCGGGGCTGCGCTGAGGGCCCCGCTATGATCTCCCCCGCCCGGCGCCGCCTCCCACGCGGTCCCGGCAGCAGTCTGCACGTCCGCTCGGCGGTGCCGACTTTCGCTCCTCTATCCCCACCGCCCCACCCCTTCCGATGGGCTCGGAGCCGGGCATGAGGTGGCACCTGAGGAAGGGTCCAGGCCTGGCTGGTGGATTGCAGGCAGCTCGGTCCCCTCAAGCACCCTCATTGCCCACAGCCTCCAGGGCACAGTGGGCGGTGTCCGCACGCTCAGCGGACACACGCCCTGGCTTCTGGGTGTCCTGGCCACTTCCCGGTGTGTAACAGAAACCACTGGACCACCTGAGAGAGGGACAGCCACCTGGGCGACCTTCACGACCTCCCTGTCCACAGCGCTGGGGTATGCTGCACGCGTCACCTCCACGGGCACCTGGGCCTGAGAGCCGGAGGTGGCCAGGGCCGCTGGCTGTGCTGTGCGGGCTTCCGGCAGCTCCTGCCTTTAGGACCAGGTCCCTCCACCTGGAGCCTCGCGATGAAGGTGAGCGCGGGCCACGCGGACGCTGGACACCGGCCTCCGCAAACGCGCTTGTCCGTACAGCGCCCTGAACGCCCGGTTCGATTAAAGCTCAGACTCTTTAAAGAGGTGCATGGGTATCTCAGGACACCCGAGTGTGCTGAGAGACGGCAGAAGCCGCTGGCTGCCCACCCCCACGTCCCAGATGCTATGGTGACAACTTTTGCTCTCTCCTTAGATTGGGGAGCTGGCACGTCACAGGGCGGGGTTCAGAAGCCTCCGTAAGTTCGTGAATTCACACCTGCTCCAGGCCGGAGGGTGCGAGAACTCTGCGCAGAACCATGTGATTTTGGGGGGACCAGGACGGCCAGGCAAAGGCCTCTGCCGCGGCAAAGCCGGACTCGGAGGCTCCCGCGCACCTGGCGCGATGCAGCGCTTCAGCGCCTCGGACCCCACGCATCAGGAAGACTGCAGGCCACGCCCCTTCCCGGACGACCGTCCCGTCCTCCCCGAGGCCCAGAGCCCCCTCCAGCTACAAACAGTGCTGGCACGGAGCCACCACCGGCAGGCAGAGTAAGCACCTCCGCCTCCCACAGCTCACCCCTGCAGCCACTGGGCACCCCGAAATGAGCCGTGACGAAAAGAGACATGGTGGCTGACACAGAAGCGCAGGAAAGACACCCCCTGCCCCCGCAGCTCACGAGCCCGCACCCCGTAGCCACCGCGACGCAGCAGCGCGGTCTGAAACTCAGCATCAGTCAGTTAACAAGAGTCCTGCGCACCCCGTTACTGGTATTTACCTACATTCTGGAAGTGCCGTCAGGTAATGGGATGCCACGGGAGAACAGAAATTTAGAAAAGGAGACAAAGCGTTTTTTCGAAGGCGAGGCCACTCGCGTGAGTCTGGCCGCCTTTAAAACAGCTTCCGAGGCATTGGGACCTTAGCTGATAAAAAAATCATGACAGGAAAGCCCTCTGGGACTGAACGACGTCCCCCAGAAGGACGCGCCAAGCCTTCAGGCTACCGGCAGCTCGAAATCAACCTTCCTCCACATTTCATGAATCCGAATACACATCAGACCTTGGAAGGACAGCAAACTCGTGTCTCCCCGTGTTACCTGGATATCTATCTGTCAGCGAGGCGAGGACCCCAGCGCAGCTCCGAGCCCACGTGTGTTCCCTCAAGTCAGCCCGGCCAAGAAGACTCCCCCGTCACCTTGTCATCCGAGGGACTTCAAAACCAAGCATGGAAACTCAGCTGGCCACCCGCACAATTCCGCCTGCGATTTCCCTAAACCCCAGGCGAGAGGCTACAATAGAGGTGAGGCGGAGCCTGGGGGAGCCACCCGGGGCGCCTGCCGGTCTGAAGACCACATGGGACATCAGCCTGGCGCTGCGGGCGGGTGCAAGCCGCCCTGCCCTGCAGAGGTCCCCGCAGTGGACAGCGGCCCCACAGCGACGTGCCAGCCAGGCGCTCCAGGGACACTCAAGCTCGTCCCCTGTGGCTGATCCTATAGTTCCGTGGCACAGAAGGGGTCCTGAGAGAGAAAGCGGGGCACTCCCTCCCTGGCCTTGCTCACACTGTGGCCTCCGGGCGGGGTGGGGGGTGGCTTGACTCCCTCGGGTGCCCTGGCTCCGTGTGGCTCTCGTGTCCCTAGCCAGGGCCACATCAGCTCAGCCCAGGGGACCGTCTGTGGCGAGGTGGACCCCCTGGGCTGTCCCCGCTTCAGCACCCCAAGCATGCACGCTCTTTCTCATCACTTCTCCCAAGGTGAACAGCGAGCATGCCAGGCACCAGCCGCCCCCTGGGCCAGGACCCCTCCTGGCTTCCTCCAGCTCTGTCTGTGCTGTGGAGCCCCAAGGTGGCTGTGGCAGGACTGTCACCCAGGGCAGGGGCCGCGGGCAGGTGGAACCCCGTCCTGAGGGTTCCTACGAGCCGGACCCCAATGGCTCACTTCTAATCAGTGGTGTTGTTACGGGAGGCCCCACCATGTCTGCCCAGTGACAGCCGTTTTCATGGGGTTTGCTCTCCGGCCCGGCCAAGGTGGACGTGGGCACGGCAGCGGGCCTTCAGGGCCCGCCTGCTCTGCAGTGCTCACACGGAGGGTCCCCACCGGGGCAGGCCACACGCTGTGTGCTCAGGGCCCCCGGTCATCGGTTCTGCCAAGCTTATTTGGCACCGAGCGACCCAGTGACCAGTCCTTGTTTGAAGGCGTGCTCGAGGTGTTTGTCCAGCGGTTTCCACCTCATCGTGTGCATGGCAGGGAACTCCCCCTGGCCCTCGAGCCTGTGAGCTGAGCGGAATTGAATGTCGCTCTGCCCGGAATCGTGGCTCAGGCCTACGTGCAGCCACGCAGCCCTCTGTGGCCCTGGAGCTTGGTGCTGGGGTTGCAGACCCACGGGACCAGCTCCGAGCTTATCCTCATGCCACGGGCCCCAGCAGCTGCCGGCGGGGAAACTGAGTCTCAGAACCGGAGGCTTAGCGTGCATGTGCGCATGCACCTGCACGAAAACACAGGCACAGCACGAGAGGACGGGCAGTGGAGGCGGCCGGCGCGGGGAGAGGGACCCTGAGCTCCGTCCCCAACCCGCCTCCCTTTCCAAGCAACTCATTTCCAGCCGCTATCAGCAAAGGAAGCCACTGGCCACACCTGTGCACCCTTCTCGGTGGTTAAGAACTGCCCAGAGGGGACGAGGTTTGGGAAGGACCAGGTTCTGACCTCCCGTCTGGATGCAGGGCTGCTGACGTTGGGGGTGCAGACGGGAGCGCCGGCTCAACACACGCAGAGTCTGAGGGTGCAAAGCAACGTGCGGGCTGGGCCTGGGGCTGCAAGGGGACCCGCACGGGTGTGTGCACGTGCGCCAAGTGCACAGCCGTGGACGCGAGGCAGGCTGGAACAGAGAGCGGGAGGCAGAGCGCCACCAGGGGCACCGTGGCTGAGCCTGGCTCCCCCCCCCACTCTCCCAAGGGCTGAAATAAGGCAGCTTCCAGGCAGCCAAGAGCCCTGCCAGCAGAACTTTCTGGAGGGAAAGGCACTTATGGTATTTGTTACCAAGGGCTGCAGACAGACTTCTCCAAAATCCTGCCGGGGGCCCTGACTGCCTCTCGCAAAGGCAAGCGTAATTAACAGGCGGGTAGGTGACGGGAAGGGCGGACGGGCTCCCAGCAAAGCAGGATTGGGGACGTCTGCTTGCCTCCAAATGGCTTCATCACCATCAGCAAGACGGGCGCATGTGAGAAACGGAGAGGTGGAGAAACGAAGGCGCAGCGGAGCCACTTGGGGGCCCTGGGCCCGCGCCCAGCTCCGGCGACAGCAGTGCGTGGAACGTGCAGCGACACCTTCCTCGTCCAGCAGACAGCCTCTCCAGCAGCGCCAAGCCGCGGGGAGAGCCGGGAGCCGCGGGGAGAGCCGTGCGTCCGGGCCTGAGTGTCCGGCTGCGGGGAGGAGTCAGGCGGGGGCGGCGCCTGCTGGGGCCATGTCCTCAGCCTTGTGCTGCAGAGACGGTCGTGGGGCATCACCCCACTGACACCGAGCCCCAAGACCACACTCTTCATTTAACAAAATAGGAACAGCGGTGCAGGTGGGGTGACCTAGGGCCCACAAACTAAAGTAGGGGTCCCCACGGAGAGGGTGGTGACTCTGCCCCCAGGGGACACGCAGCAAGATCTGGAGACATCCTTGGCTGTCACATCGGCATCGAGTGGGTGGGGGCCTGGGGTGCTGGCCAACACCCTTCAGAGCCCAGGACAGCTGCACCCCAGAGAGTGGCGTGCCCCAAATGTCCACGTGCTGACGAGAGAACCCTGAATAGAAGGTATCAGAGAAAGCTAGCACTCAGGGGAGTCGGGGAGGGGGGGAGTGGGGGGGCGGGTTCAAGGGTGGAGCCGCTTACATGAGGAGAGGCTCAGGCGAGGCTTTTGAGGAGCTGTCTATTCCTGCAGTGCCAAAGTCCTTAGGGGTCCTTTGCAAGCGGGGGGCATTCCATGGGGCCTCCAATCATTCTCCTGTTCTTTCCTTTTTAATCAGATGGTGTTCAAGCATGCGTGCTCCGGAATCCTGCGACTCCCCTTCTGCTGTGGGATGGCATCTGCCCCAGGCCTCTAGCCCCACCCTAGCTCTTAGGCCCGCCCCCAGACCTTTAGCATCACCCTGTCCTTAGGCCCCACCCCCAGGCCCCTAGCCCCACCTCTAGCCCTTAGGCCCCGCCCCCACAGCTTGAGCTCCACCCCTAGCCCTTAGGCCCCACCTCAGTGGCAGCTCGCTGTGGAGTTTGCCCAGATGGGCAAGTGTCTGCCAGCTCAGAGCGTGGGGCAGCCAATCCCCTTGGAGCGATGCGCCCCAGAGCCCAGCGCCTAAAACAGAGGCAGGCAGTGAGCCCTGATGACTTTCAGCTGAACACGGACGACGCGGGAGGGAGACCAGACCGTGCGTTCAGGGCCGGCTTCCTGGAGAAGGGGGCTCCCCGACACAGGTGGCAGTCTCAGGACGAGTAAGCTCACGGCTCCCTTCGTGCGCTCAGCGGCGCGGGGGAGGGCCAGCGAAGTTGACCCGGAGTGCAGGCGAGAGCATGTGCACATTCCTCCGCTGCTTCCCTGAGCCGGGTCCCTGTGCTGACGCCTCCGGCTGGACCCTGCCCGGCTGGGACAAAGGGATTGAGAGTCCCGCCCGAACAGGAAAGGCCCCGGTTTGCAAGGCTCAGAGTGACATGACCGAGGGGTGAAGGCGAGTTAAGGGGGGGGGGCGGGGGTGAGGACGGGCGCAGGCTTCCATGCTAAGTAGGGGCTCTGGGCCAGCCCGGAGGCAGAGGGACCACCAAGGACAATGCTGACATGCCCAGGGGGCCAGGGCACTGGTGAAGGCCAGGCATGGGAAGCGAAGGTCCCAGAAATAGAAAGGGCATTGAGGTCCAGACCCTGGATTGCTTCTTGCCACCCTTGGGAGCCACCTGCCACTCAAGTTGGGGCAGGTTGCAGCTGAAGGGGACAAAGAACTCACCAAAACAGGGCGCGCCCAGGCCCGGCATCCCCTCCTTACTGGCTTTGCCTTGCACTGACCCGTCCATTCCCCCACTGGAGTGTAAGGCCAGGACGGATGCCTCCTTGCCCATCTCTCTCCACCGTGCTCCCTAACTGCTACCCACGTATCAGCCAGTGAGGTCTCCTGCCTCACAGATGCCTGGGACTGTCAATCATCAATCACAAATGTGCAGGAGAGCCAGGTGCCCAGGTGGGGCCCGGCCCAGCCCCGTTCCTCCACGGGGAGGTTGGCCCCATAGCAGGTGACACTCCGGGTTTGGGGAGCTCTAGATGAGGGAGGCCTCTCCAGGGGACTCTCCTGAGGGGCCCCTGTCCCCCAGGCCGAGGCCCACCCTTCTTGGAGACAGCACTGTCACGCCAGGCTGGAACTGGGCCTCCCGAAAGCCAGGGGCCCTGGGGATGCTCCAGGAGACCCGCTCACCTAGTTGGAGAGGGATTCACCCCACCATGGGCGCCCGCCAGCCGTTTCAGTAAGTAGCCGTTAGGGAGCCACGGGGAGCCCCCGCCCCCTCGCCGGGCTTTGGACTGACGAGGAGAGCGCAGACCCTGTGCCAGCTGCTCGCTGGCTCTGGAAGGCCTAGCGGCCCAGATGGCTGCTGCTGCCAGCCTGCGCGCGCTCGCGCCCAGGTCTGCCAACCGGCGTGCAGGGCGGAGCGTGGGGGGCGGGGGCGGGGCTGGACCGGAACGGCCCCCAGGGAGGCCTCCCGGCCCTACAGCCAGACCCCGGACCCGGGCCTCGCGGAAGCCGCAGGCGCACTGGGGCAGCCCTGGCACCCAGGCCTCAGCTCAGAGGGTCATTTACTCCAGGCGGCGTTGAGAAAGGGGCACCATCGGGCCCGTGTCTTGTGCCAGCGCAGGCCCGAGAGGGCGGCCATGACGACCCCCCAACAAGCAAGAACTGGCAGCGCCGCGGGGGCCTCCCCGCCGCAGGTCGGCCTCCAGCTCCTGGCCCCTGCACGCGGAGACCCTGATTCCCGTCCTCCTTGTCAGCGTCCTCCCTGTCACCAGGGCTGCCACCGTGGCACTCTGGGTGACAGCTGGCATTCTGTAGAGGTCATTAACTCCAGAGCGCCACATTTTAATGCAAAAAAATGAGCGCTTCCAAAGCGGCACAGCTGTGAGGCTGTATAAAGAAACAGTGATGTTCATGTTGTGCTTTTTTTCCTTTTCCAGAGCCACATTATCATAACATTTCCCCGTAATTACGCCCATAAACGTCACCTGAAAATACCTCACGCCACAAAAGTCGATCTCCATACTTCATTCCGTGCACGTCACCTGGCGGGTCCTGCGCCGGGAATTTCACGCAGAATCCAGCCGGGCCGCCGGTGCCTGAAGCCCAGCGTCGCACACGGACCGATTTATTGGATGCGCTGCCCTCTGGCCTCACTGACAGGAGCGAGATGCCAGGGGGAGCCCTGGAGGCGGTGGGCCCTCGGGGCGGAGTCTGGGGGGGGGAGGGTGGAGTGGGACTGGAGAGGGGAGCGAGGCGCTCAGGTGCCTGGCTGTCACCCAGCACTGTCATTGAGGCCACTGCCCTAGACCCTCCCAGGATCCTTCCCCAGGGGTCTTCGCCCCAGAGGATACTTCTGGGGGCTAAACCCCCTCTGCCTGCTGACCCTCATCAAGTTCCGCTCACAGGAACCCCATAAACAGAGGTCACGTCTTCCCGTGGGTCAAAGACACAAAGGGCGCCTCTTCTGCTGCAAGTTCACGGGACAACACAGGAGGGACGGAAAGACGAGGCGGCAGCTTCGGAGCCGCGTCACTTCATTAAACCGCCAGTAATTTCGATTTCACCTCTTGGAGAACCCCAGAAATAAAATGCGAACAGCGGGGAAGTGCGTGTTCTAATCTCTCCTAAATATGCAATAAATTGTATTTATAACGAAAGTGCGACATCCGAGAACCCACGCTCAGTTAGTACTCTAATGGATTAAAACGATGCCGAAGTTGTTTGTAATTTCTTCACACAGTAGCTGTGGAGGACAAGAGATTTCACTGAAAGATACAACTGAATTCTGATGGGATTTATTGAAAAAAAAAATCCACGTCAAAAACATAGTCGCCCTGTCTGTCCCCACACGGCTCCCTGGTGTTTGAAAATGCAGACTTTTCTCCCAGCCAGGGACGTCTGTTCACCCAGCCGCTCTCCAAACAGGGGACGCGCCATCCACGCTCGGGCACGGTGTCCGCCTCGGAACCGCACACCGCATCTAAGTGTCACAGTCCAGGTGTGGGGTGTCAGGTGTTCACTCGCCAGCTCCTCGCCGTGAGCTGGGGCGGGAAGGCCGCAGCGCACAGGTAGACCAGGCTGCTCACCCCGGAGTGGTCCCGCTCCACCCGGGGACCCGGGTCCAGGCCGACCTCTCTGCGCCAGAGATGCTGTGGGCAAGGTGATCAGCACTTTGAGCCACGATGACAGTGGTTTCCCCAGACCAAAGGGAAGGGGTTTCAAGTTTCTCATGCGTGGCCATCATCCCCAAATCAACTGTCCACCAAGCACCCAGCCTCGCCGTCCACGGGACACACACTGAGGCGGAGTATGCATCCTAAGGAAAGCCACCCAGGCCCCCCTCCTCCTCAGCCTGCTTCTCCTGGCAATTCTTCCCTAGCAGGAGAAAATGACAAGGCTGTGTCACTATAGCAACTAACCTAATTGGTGGACTGCAGGTCTTTCTCCAGCCAGAGGGTGGAGCCCATCGCCTTAAATATGGGTCTGAGCCTCCTGCGAAGAAGGGAGGCCTTTCACTGGGCCGGAGCTGGAGACACCCTCTCCCTGAAAACCAGGCCAAGAAATGATCTGGCTTTCGTTCGGGGGCACCAGGAAGCGAACACCTCATGTGTTGCAGAGAAAGCCACAGATTTCGTGAGCAGGGTAATTGAGTTGCAGGAGACTTATCACTTTGCCTAATTAATACGATACAAATATCTCTGCTCCACCACACACAAACATCCTGACTGAGAACAAACACAGTTTACGGACAAGGACGCTGACTACTCTTCTTCAATCCAGATATACTGAAAACGAGAAAGGAAATCATGGAACTGTCTCAGCTGAATTTATTTGCTTTATCAATTTTTTTAAGTGTTTTTTTTTTTGTTCTCCAAGACTGCTGTTCCAAGCAGTCAATTATTACCATGTCTATTTTGCACTTTAGTGAAATGTCTTCATTTCTCCAAGTGCATGTCCGGTGTGACGGGGTGTGTCTGGAAATGTTAGCTCATTGTCACCGGGCCATCACCGAGATACGGAATCAGCCGCCAGAGGGAGGTTAACCCATAACGATTTCCGCTGTGCTGGACGAGACCCTTAGCGAATGTCCTTGTCCTGGTGGGAGATGTGTCCGGAAGGCCACTGGGGCCTCCGGAGGCCACTGAGGTGGGAAGCAGATCTGGGCTCCCAGTTCCCCTGAGCAGGGAGTCCTGCAAGGTGTGAGTGTGGAGAGGTGAAGCCGCAGCGGGGGGTGGGGAGTGTCTGTATACTTGACAACAATTAGCAGCCGCTCTTTTCCCACCTGGGGGGCCACTTCCAGGCCAGCCTGCTGTTGCTGGTTCTTAGCGGCCCTAACGACGCAGACAGCCAGAGCTGGCCAGGGATGGCGCCAGGGGCTCAGGGCGCTACAGTCCCCTCCTCAAACGCTGCCCATGAGCCCCTCTACATTGTGCTACCACCAGGAAGTGCATTCCAATGACACCTCCCCGGTGCCACGGCAGTTTACCTGCCCTTAGCCCTTTCCACGTGGGCCAGGAAGCCCTTCCTGGCTCCCTGATCACCGAGCGGGTCCAAGGGGCCGCAGGGAGCAGGGGGGCCCACGGCAAACCTCACTCAAACCCCAGATATGCTCCCCACATTTAGTCGGGGAGCTGGTTCTGAGGGGCGCCGTGTGCACCCTGGTGACGATCCCTCCTGGACAGCGGGGTTATGACCCTGCAGAGAACCTTCCAGACCCCGGACCCACTCCTTGCGCGGTGTCCAGCCCTCGCCAGCAGTCGTAGGGAAATGCACAACCGGGGTGGGACGAAGAGGACACCGAGTCCCTCGGGATTCCGGAGGGCTGGGCTGTCCCAGGACCGCGCTGTGGCCGGGGCTCCGCGCCCCGCTACAGTCTCATGTGGGGGACCACGGAGGCTAGGACTGGGCGCAGGGAGACCCCGGGGCTGCGCGGTGGCGGCTGCAGAGTGAGGATCGGTGTTGGCCTCTTTTTTATTTTAATTGTTTTTTAAAGAATCCATATTTTTCCATCACCTTCTGCGCCCATGGCAATTCTCCATGACAGGTGTTTCTCAGCGTCCGTCCTCTGCTCCCCCGGCGACGGGAAAGGACCAGGAGGAGCCCGTGCCAGGCGGCCAGCCTCGGAGCCGGGCAGCCCGCGCCATCCCACCCCAGCCTGCGCCGGGGCGCTGACGACTCCCCACCCTACCGCCACCAGCTGCGAACCTGCGACCAGGGCGCTGAGCACCCGATCCCTCCCCAGTCCCCAGGCTGTGCCCCGGACTCCGACCACCCCCATTTTCCCGGACCAGAGCGTGTGCCCGGGGCGCAGCCCACCCCCCACTCGCCGCGGCCGCCCCAGCCTGCTCCCCGTCCCCCAGTGCGCTACGCCCACCCTCGCCCCCAGTCTGAGTCCCGGGCGCTCACCGGCCCGCACCACCCCGCCACCAGCGCAGGTCCCCGGACGCGACTCGCGAGTGCCCGCGGTGGCGGTGGCCCCTCTCCAGGAACCCCACCCTCACTTCCCTTTTTTAAGAAAGCGCCTGGCGAGCCCGCTTCCCAGGTAGGCAGGAGCTCCAGGCGGGCTCCCGCCCGAGGCGCCCCGCTCCGGGCTCGGCCGCCGCGTTCCCCGTCGTCCCCGGCGGGAGCGCTGCTCGCGGACAGCGCCGGGCAGGGAGCTTCGCAGACACCCCCAGCAGCGGCGCCCGCCCGCCCCGGACCTGCTGCCACCCCCGAAGCGCGCGGCTCCGCCGGGAAGTCGCCGGCTTGGCTTGGATCGCCGGCCTGGGCCGGGAGCGTCGGCAGCGCGCCGGGCAGCCGCGGGCATCGCCGCTCAGGGACGCGCCGCGCCACCCGGGGCCTGGCGCCCGGGCCCTGCCCCGGAGTCGGGAGACGGAGGCGCCGGCAGCTGCGCCCGCGCGCGAAGTGCCAGAGAGCCGGGAGGCCGGGGGGGCCCTCAGCCTCCTGGCCCAGCGGAGGGCCGGCCGGAATCTGGGGAACTGCGCGCCCCGAGCTCGCAACTCCGCGCGGACTCCGGGCGGCCGCGGGGCGTCCGCCGGGGCCGGGGCCGGGGCCGGGGCCGGGGATGGGGGCCCGGGCCGGAAAGCCCTGCGGGGACCCGGCCGCGCGGTACTCACTGCAGTAGGCGATGAGCAGGCTGGCCAGGATCATGAACGCCCAAAAAGTTGAGGACATGCTGGGCAGAGCGGTCGCATCTTGCCGGCTGCTGGTCCTGGGCGATGGCGCCATTGAAGCCGCGGCGCCCGCGCGGGGGGCAGCAGCGCGTCTCAGCAGCCGGCCCTGCCCGCGCCCCCGCGCCGGCCTCCACGTGCGGGCCCGCGCGCGCCATCCTCCGCCGCCGCCGCCGCCGCGCCCGGGCTCCGGCCCAATGCGCCCCGCGCCGGCCCGCCCCGCGCCGCGCCCGCGCCCGCGCCCGCGCCCGCCGGGCCCGGGGACGCCGGCCCCGCCGCTCTGGGCGTCGCTGCGCGCCCGGGCTCGGCGCGCCGGCTGCCAATGAGAGGGGCGCGCCCGACGCGCGTGCCCGGCGCTGCGAGGGCCCGGGACTGGCAGGGGAGGCGAGAGGTGGGGGCGCTGCGCTGGAGCCGTGCCTCTGGATGGCGACAGAGACAGCCCCGCGCGCCCGCAGCCTGGGCACCCGGAGGGCAGCCGGAAGTTTGTGGACTTGGCCTGCGTGGGCCCCGGGCCCTTGGCGCCCCACTTCCTCCCCCGGCCCGGCCTTCACCGCTGGAATCCCAGCTCTCGCCTGGGGTGGGGGCACCGAGTTTATTCCGAGTATGGGGTGACTTGGACCCTTTTCCTCAGATGCGTCCTGTCACCCCTGTTCTTGGTGGCATGTTGGAGTCCCTGGGCCCACGGGGAGTACTGCCTCAGACCCCTCAGAAGGAGCAGAGGTCCAGCACCAACGAGGCCACTCCCCTCCTTGGGCCGGGCACTGCCCCGCAGGGCCATGGCCCCCCACGCTCGCTCCCGGTCGCTGTCCGGCGCCCCTGCCTCTGTCTCGGCCTTGGCCTTGGCACATCGTCCCTTTGCCCATCACCCGACCAGGCCCCAGCATTGTCGCCAGACACCCCCCAAGGCCTGGACCCTTTGAGGTGGGTTTCCTGGACCCTTTGAGGTGGGTTTTTCTGAGCAGGATAACAATGATTATTTTTCATTTTGCATAATTATCATCTGTGAAACTGGTTCATTCCTATGCACAAGCTGAGGGTGAAGAAAACGCTTTCCTTGAGGTCAGTGTCCCCATCACCACTCCTCATGTCCCCTCAGCAAGACCAGCTCCAGGGCCAAGTGCTCACCAGATGGTCCTGCTCCCCAGGGGCTGTGCCCCCCGAGTTTCCTCCAGGCAGTAGAAATGCTGATAGACACTCACCCTTCCGGATTCAGAGGGTCTTCACAGTCTGCATGAAGAGGGGGAGCCCCGAAGGCCCCCGTGAGGTCTGGGGAGCTGGGGACCTCTCTCCAGGCCACTAGACGACCTGAGCTGGACTGCAGGACAGGGAGAGGCAAAGGTACCGCCGGCATCATCCCTTCACCTGGCGCCCCGGCCACCTGGCCTCTACAGGACCTCGCAGCTGCCCGGAGGCTGCTCTGGGCCGGCTGGGGGTGCGAGGGGACAGTGTCCGCAGGAGCTGCACACACACCACACACACATACACATACACACACCATACCACAGTGCACACACACCACACACGTGTATGTGCACATGTGCACGCACCACACACATCACAGCCGTATACACAGCATGCATATACACATATACTCCACACTCCACACACACACATACACCATGCACACACTGCATACGCCCACACCCCACACAGCACATGCATGCACACATGTACGCGCACATGTGTGTATACACATGCACACACCATACACACCCTGCACATGTGCACACAACACTCGTGCATGTGCCCACATCCACACAGTGTACACAAACACACATATACACACAGCACACACATGAACACATACCGCACAGCATACCCGCAGCATACACACATCCATGCACCATGCACACGGCACACATGAATACACACGGCACACACACGCATGTACACCGTGCACATACACCACACTTACACACAGCTACACCCATGGCACTCACACACGTATACATACAGCACATCCTCTACATACACACATACCCTGCAGGGGAAACCGAGGCAGGGAGGAGGGCTCTCAGACCCGCGAGGCACCTTGGCTGGGCTGCAGTGCTCTCTGCGATGAGATTGTGCTGGGCTTACTGCATTTTTAATAAATTTTCTGTCCCTGCTTAATTAAAACACTCTGACTTCCCTCCTCCGTGTTGTCCCAACCGCAGCTTCCTGTGTCCCTTTGCTAGCAGGGAGGTGACTGCAGGACCTGGGCCCCTGAGGACCTGGAGAGGGTGGCCGGGGGGACAGGGGTGTTCAGAGACAGTGTCGCCCCTGGCGGCGCCTGAATCTCTGCCTTTGCAGTTCATTGCTTTGATTTAAGCCTTTCATCCTGTTAAAAAGGATGTAGCTTTTTAAAACGTTACACAACCCGTTTCATCCTGCCCGTTCTGAACTCCTGTTATGTTCTGGACACTCCTTCACGAACGCCGTCTGCTGAGGGCCTGCGGGATGCCAGGGGCTGCAGGAGTGCAGTGAACAGGGGGGATGCTCTCTGGTCCCTGAAACACATGGCCGGTTGGGGGACGGATGAGGCGGTCAGTGAGCACAGCCCGGTGTGGTGGGTCCCCCGATGGGAGGCGCTGAAGAGCCCGCTGGGGCGAGGCAGGCATCCGGCCCCCAGGCAGGCCATGGGAAGCTTCTAGAAGGGTGCTTTCCAAACATTTTGGTGCTGTCCGTAGAACGCACACACGCACAGTGGAGATGCAAATTCCGGCAGGCGACACTGGCCCCCCAGTTCTCCCTCCTGCTTCCTCGTCTGTCCCGGTTGCGTTTCTCAGAATGCGGGGTGCCCCCCCCGTTCGTTTACCGCCATTTCTTTTGTTAGACAAACGGTGGAGATGGGGTTCCCGTCGAATTCCGAGGATGAATTGGAGCTGTCGGGCCAAGGGGCAGAGGGTGACCATGACAGCCGGGTGCCCGAGGGCAGCGCCCGCAGCAGAGGGAGGGGCGCGGCGACGTGACGGCCTCCTTCATCCGGGAACTCAGGCCACTTTCGCAGCTGCAGCGTGAGGGGTTTGACAGGTTACAGACAAAAACGATTCATGGACGCGTATTCAAGATGGTGGCAGGCTAGATCGGATGCTTAGTGAACACCGGCTGGGATCCCGTGGTGGGGGAGGGGGTCGGGCCCAGAACACAGCGGGACAGGTGGGTGGGTGGGCGGGACATCGGGCCTGGCGGGCTTCTTGCTGAGGGCAGGCCGAGGGACCGGGTCACCTCGGGGAGGAAGGAGGTGAGGGGCCTGGTTGGATGTGGGGGGTGATCCGATCCCAGGGTGGAGGGCGCTTGCTGAAACGGGACCTCACAGGCCAGGGCGCGGACCGGCCCGGAGAAGGCGCGGGCGCCTGGCTGAGGACTTAGCAGGCCAGGACGGCGGCGGGGAGTTGGAAGCGGCGACTTGTCCACCGAAAACCCTGCAGCGAAGGGGAAGGGATCGGAGTCCGTGGCGCCTGCGGCTTGGGGTCCGGGGTGGACGGAGAGTCTGGAACCCGGGGAGGACGCGGGGGAAGGACGTGGGAGGAGAGACGAGGCTGCGGCCTCCCGGCAGGGGCGATGGGCGGCCTGGCCTGCCCCCCGAGACGCGGCGGCACGCAGCCCGGGGGCAGGCACTTGCCGGGGGTTCCCGGGGGCTGGTGAGAGACCAAGATGGAAACAGGGTGGGGGTGAGCGGAGCGCTGAGTTCCGTTGCTAGGCGACGGGAAGCTGAGTTCTGATGCAGCCGTAGCACCGAGTGACAACGTGTTGCTGTTGACTGGCTGGGTTTGGGTTCCAGCCAGAAGTGGAGAGCGTCGCATGTTGAGGCGCATGTAAGTTTACTAGCGGAGCCGAGCCCCGGTCCCTCCCAGCCGCGCACACGAGGGTGTGCCCTTGAGGAAACCCCGGGCGTCGGCCCGCGCCTCGCCCATCGGCACCGGGCTGCTGAGGCGGGGACCTGCGTCACGGGCGCTCAGGGGGCCGTGGGCGCTCCGGGCGCCGAGACGCCCGCAGAGGCGGCGGGTCCGACGTGGCTGGTGGGGGCGCTCATTGCGGGGCGGGGCGGGGCCTCGCGGGCGTTTCCCTCACTCTGCTCTTCAAAGTGAAGGCCACCGGTGTGCCTCTCCCGGGCCCCCTGCTCTCCCCACGCTGAGTTATTGCCCGGTAGTCACCGCCGCCAGGCTGGCCGAGGGCTCGCAGAGGTCCTGACCCCGGCCGCGTGTTGGCTGGGGAGAGGTGGGTGCACTTCAGGAAAGGCAGCCGCTGTTTCGTAAAGAATCTGTATGGACCCTTCCGGGGCCACAGCGCAAGGGGTGGACTGTAGTGGGCCCCGCCTGTTCCTCCTTCCAGAAACAGCTGGGGGCTGTTTTGGGGGACCTGCCACCAGCCACACTCCTGGCCACGTGCATGTTACGAAGACACCACTGACTGTGGACAGGGGGACGAGGTGGGGGGGGGGGCGCCGGGCAGCAGGTGGCCGCAGGGTGGGACCCAGTAAGAGACCAGCCGGCTGCTGCTCTTGGAGGCACACCGGTGAGGCCGTGGACCAAGACAGAGGTGTCAGAGTGGCTTCAGGCTTCTGGCTAGAAGAATCAGGGAGATGGCGGTGACATCTGCTGAGACAGGCCCCGGCCAGATGCCGGGGACAGACATCAAAATCAATGGGACCAGCCGCTTCTGAGCGAGCTCTCTGGCCACGGCAAAGCTGCAGGCAGAAGGGGGCATGGCAGGGCCGGAGGGGCGGGCCTCTGGACCGCCTAAGCTCCCTGGGGACACAGAGCTCCCAGCACCCGACCCAGTGCCTCACACGCAGCCGGTGAGCGGACCCAGTGTGT
This sequence comes from Eonycteris spelaea, assembly GCA_003508835.1. Classification (NCBI taxonomy): domain Eukaryota; kingdom Metazoa; phylum Chordata; class Mammalia; order Chiroptera; family Pteropodidae; genus Eonycteris; species Eonycteris spelaea. The sequence goes on from PUFA01000427.1 coordinate 431,324, forward strand.
CACCTCGAGAATGATTAGCTGTGACTAATGGCAGGCAGCATCTGCGCACTCCGCGGTGTGTGCTGTGTGTGTCTCTGGGCTCCTTGCACACACTGGTGGCTTCCTCACTCCGACGTCCTCACGACCCATGTTTACAAGACTTGGAGAGCACTCCAGGGACCCAGCAGGGGTTTGAGGCTGGCCAGGGTGGCCCCGGGGCGCAGCCAGCTCTGACACCGTGCTCTGAGGCACCTCTGCTCCCTGCCTCTCGATACTCGTTACTCGATTAAGTTCATTTAGAGAAGAATTTTGTAAAATAAAGGGACAGGGATAAAGCAAAAGTCCCCTCCTCTGCCACTCAGCGTTAACCACACTTAGCGCTGGTTGGTAACTTTTACTTCGCTTTTTGCATATTCAGTCTGCAGACCTGTTGTAAAAGTCCCCTCCGTAGGCAGCGGACATTATTTTATGGAGTCGTATATTCTTCCAGAATGTTGTTTTCACAGCAGTCTGAAATTCCTCAATGCGTAAATGCCACCATTTATTTAATCAATCATTTAAAAAAGTTTTCGGACATTTACACTATTTGTAGTGTTTTATTCTTTCTTTGAAATATTTCAGCAATGAACACGTTGCTACTGAAATCTTTTCCTATCGTTATGTTATTTGTCGAAAAAATATAGAACTAAAATCGTTAGGTCAAAATAAAGACGCAATCTTAAAGCCTTGCTCTGTATTACCAAACACATTTCTAAAAAATTTTACCTTAGTTTACCTTCCTCCTGACAGTGCAGGAGGGGACCATGTCAGCCAGCCCCTGTCAGCCTGGGTGTCATCACCGGCCCGGTGTCTTGGACAGTCACTTAGGCGATCAACAGCGGTCGTTGTTTTATTTGCATTTATTCGAATGAGCACGAGCGAGTTTCACGTACGCATCGTTTTAACATCTGCGAATCAACTATTTTTATCCTTTGCCAAGTTTCCTCCTGGTGTGTTTGTCTCTTTCTCATTGATCAGCAAGAACACTTAATTTTAATCTTTTAATCTTTCGAAAGGCACAAAGAAAGCTAGAAGTAAGACAACAACAGGTGTTACCGACCTTTCACATATGTCACAAATAATTTTTTCCAGCAGTGGAATGTATCATATGCCCGTTCTTCCTTTTGTGGATTAAATATGCTGTCAGCGGGGGTACAAGTGAGGGGTTCTCAGCTTTTGTGTCTGCTGTTATTTTTAATAGCTTCGTAGAGGCATATTAGTCAGAGTTTGGGTTATTTGCAGGATAGCCCGGGATCTGCAGGACGCGCAGGCTGGAGGCCCAGGCGAGAGCTGACGTCGCGACCTGAGTCCAGAGGCGGCCAGGAGCAGAGTTCCCTGTCCTAGGGGACCTCAGTCTGTTTTCTCTTAGGACCTTCAACTGCGAGGATGAGGCCCACCTACATGACGAAGGGCGATCTGCTTGGCTCAAAGTCCACTTGGTTTAAATGTCAAGCGCGTGTAAAAAACACTAACGCTGACACTTAACACTGGCCGTCATGGGACACTTAACTGCATATGACCAACAGCATTCACTTCAAGTGGGCAGTCTGCTGAGTTCCGACGTGCGTGTGTGCGGAAACGTCCCTACAATCAAGAGGACGAGCACACCCATATGTGGCATCGCCAGCCGGTGCCGTTGGCGCTCTGTCCTCCTGCCACCCCGCCTCCCGGCTCAGGCCCTCCGTCGCCGTGGTCCCGAGCATCACACATTAGGCTGCGTTTCCTGGATATCTGTACCCCTGGAACCATACGCCATTCCTCCTGTTCGTCCGTCAGCACAATTATTTTGAGATGCATCCTTGTCACTGAACGTATTCCTCTTGGCCTCCGCCAGGGCCGCGGTGCCCGGGCCCAGCTCTTCTTCCTGAGGCCACTTTCTGAGGGGCATCCGGGTCGTTCACAGGTCGGGACGTTGCGCATCGAGCCGCCGCGAACGTTCACGCGTGTTTGCGCGAGCACGCGTCCATGTCCTGTGTGCAGGGCCAAGGCGTAGGGCGCGTGGTGTTCTGTGAGGTGCCGAGGCGTTTGCACAAGGATCGCGCCATCCGCACCTGCGCGTGCTCGTGGGCGTGAAGGGGCGTCTCACGCGATTTTAATTTGCATTTCCCTAATGACCTATGTGCTTATGTGCATCTGCGCAAATGAATGCTGGTGCGGTGAGGCACCGCGATTCTTTTTAGCGAGCTGTCAGCTTGGTGTTGGTTTCCGGGAGGGAGGCTTCCGCCCGGCGTGTGACGGACGACCCTTTGCTCCCGCGCTGCGGTTCGTCTGTCAGTCTCCTAAGGGTGTCGTCTGCAGAGGAAGATGCTTTAATCAGTTCGTTAAGGTATTCTCCCCAGAATTACATCGTTTGGTGTCCTGTACTTGAGAAACCTTTGCGAGCCCCAAGCCATACGTTTTTCAGGTACGTTTTCTTCCAGAAATTTTATAGCGTCGGGTTTCACATCTAGCTCCATGATTCATTTGAGCTAATTTTTGGACGTGGCGTGAGTTATAGATACAAATTTAATGTTTCTGAACGTGGGTATCCAGTCGTTCTGGCGTCATTTGTTTAAGAGATTACCCTGTCCTCACCGAATTTCCTCTGCGCCTTTGTCAACCATCCGTTGACGACGTTCAGTGGGTCATCTCTGGACTCTGTCGTGCACCATCGATCTATCTACCTTTACGCACCCCGTCTGTTACTGACTCTAATTTAACTCCACCTTGGCCAAGCACGCACTTCGTCTGACTTGTATCCTCTAAAACGTGCAACTTCACGGGGGCGCTGCCATGTCGGCTCGGGGAAGGGGTCCAGTGCAGGACACGCCGGATGGTTCCGGAATGGACTAGGTTTTCCCGGAGCAGAGGCCGAGCTAGGGGGCACCGAAGGGGGAAGACACCGCCGTGCGACGTCCCAGAGGCAGAGGCAAGGCTCGAAGCGAGCGTCCGGCCGGCCACGTCAGGCACGACTTGCTCCCGGAAGCCCGGCGCCTTCGGTGGGGAGCCCGACCCGCAGTCGGAGGGGGCGCCGGGGCATGCTTGGTCGGTGGGGTTCCGAAGGGAGGCCTCAGGTCAGACGCCCCGGAGTCAGGGGTGAGGGACGTGGGACGGAGCGTGGCTCACAGGGGCTCAGGAGCGGGGGTCTCACCCTGGGACATCCCCAGGCCTGCAGGCGGAAGACAGTTCTTAGACAACCGGGGAAATCTTGGTCTAGAATAGAGAGTAAGCAGGACTCAGGTATCATCACGAACGTTGTCAGGTACGAGGTGGCATTCGGGTTTCGTAAGAAACATGTCGTTACTTTGAGACAAACAAGCACACGAGTGGAAGGGAAGAGATAGGTCGAAGGCTGCTGGTGGCGAGTCCAGCCCAGCCCGGTGGGCAGCCCCAGCCGGCCTGCACGCCCATGAGCCGCACGCTCCGGCCCCTTCCGGCCCTTCAGCCCTGATGCTGAAGGACGTGGCCTGTGGCCCTGCAGAGCCGAGGGTGAGTCAGCGTGTGGGGCTCTGACCTGCCCAGGTGCCACCATGTGACGATGGGGCCGAGCAGTTGCCGGCCAGCAAGCTTTGCCTCTGATGGGAAGCCAATCATGCAAGAATTTTTTTGCTTTTTATTAAGTACTTTTTAAAATCAACTTTTTATCTTAGAACAGTCTGATTTACATAAAAATGGTGACAATACAGAGAATTCTCAACATCTTAAATTAGCGGGGTGCACTTGCTACTGTGCTGATAACTTATTTTAAGCTAAAATCCACATTTTCTTCAGCGCTCCCTAAGGTGCACCTAATGCCTTTTTCTTTTCATATTTTTTGTCCCCAAATCCCATCCAGAGTCCCACACGGCATTGACGCGTGGGCCGCTCTGGGCTGTGAGCATCTCTGACTTTCCTTGTTCCCGATGACCTTGACCGTGGTGGGGAGGGCTGGGCAGGTGGGCTCTAGACTGCAATTCTATTGGGATTTATCTGGAGTTTTTCTCAGCGTGAAACTGGGTCACAAGCTTTGGGAGGAAGGTCACAGAGGTGAAGTGGCCTTCCCTGCACATGACATCAGACAGGGCACATGCCATGGACTTGGCTGACAGCTGCTGGTGTTGACTTTGATTACCTGGCTGAGGTGTGTCCGTCAGGCTGTAACCTTACTCTTCCCCTGCCCGTCCCATCCCCTCACACGCCCCGCCTCCTGCAGGGCGGGTACCGACAAATTACCTGGAAGCTTTGGCTGTGTGGGAGACTTGTCACTTCTCCCTGTTTATTGATTCAGTCATTTACACATATTCGCGTGGACTCGTGGATATTTACACGGCATCAGGATTGCATGTCATGTGGTTTCTTTTGTTGCTCAAATTGTCCCAGCCGTGACCCCAGGAGCCTTTGACACAGCCTCATCAGTGCGGTGTTTCTTCTTTAGCATTTTTATTAAGCCTTTTAAAATTATGTGTTTAACCATCTGTCCGCCTGTCCGCACAGCAGGGCAGCTGTGATGTGGGCATGGTCACCCGGAGGGAGCCCCGAGTTAGGGCCGCCCCAGGAAAGTCCCAGCTGGCTGACGGCTTAGACAGGCCGGCGGCCTCATTGCTGATGGAATTATATTTCCTGCTGGCTTCTTCCCACCTCTATGAGGTATAATCGTCATATAACGTTGTATAAGTTTCATGTGTAAAAGTAGCGATTTCATATAAGCATCAATGGAAAAATGATTATTACAATTAAAATTAGTTAATATGGAGGGTCCTCGAAAAATTAAAAATAAAGCTACGTTCTAATCCAGAAATCCCACCTCTGGGCGTGTATTGGAAGAGATTGAAATAGAACCAGGAAGAGCTAATAACCACACCCCGCGTTCTTGGCAGCGACAACAGCCGGTGAAGCCACCTGCGTCCATCAGCCGGCGGATGGATACAGGTGTGGCCTGTGTATACAACAGAGCATTGCTCAGCTCGAGCCGGAAGGAAGTCCTGCCATTTGCGGCAGCATGGGTGGACGCTGCCGGCACTTCACTAAATAAAATAAGTCGGAGAAAGAAATGCCGTGTGGCCTCACTCGCGCGGGGACTCTGACCCCGCGGGAGTCCTGGGCCAGGAGGGGGACAGGACGAGGCCCAGGCTCCAGGGTCAGCTCCAGGCCCTGGGCGGGCGGTGGCCGCCGCGGGGACCTGCCCTGGCTGGCCCTGCACAGCCCAGGGTCCTCGCTCCAGGTGCTTTTTCCTGGACGCCGACTGGGGTGGCTGTGCGTCACTATCACGGTTTTCTGTGTGACGACGGGGGAAGGACAATATTTCCAGTTTCACCCTGTTTTTTCCTCGGCCCGCGGAAGCGGGGTGTGGGGGCACGGGGTGGGGGCGGGGCGGTTTGAGACGCAGCGGGGCCTCTGCTTGCGTCATAGGGGCGGCCTGAACGCTGGGCTTTCCTGAGGCTTTCCCCTGGGGAGAGGTCGAAGGTCGCAGCTTGGAGCGCGTCCGGAGGCCTCGATCACCCTGCGGTGGCCGCGGGACCCCTCGCTGCCCAGCCCCTGACCCCCATCTCCTGCCAGCACCATCCCCCCTGGATTCTCCTGCAGGAACCTGCTGCCTCCTCACCTGTGTGTCCTGAGAGGACCCGGCGTCGCCGACCCCCAGGCACAGGTCCCCTGCCTGGAGCCAGGGGCCGCGCGGGGTGAGCCGCCTGCCCGGTGAGCGGCCTCCTGGGCGAGCCAGTCCCCAGCTCTTGCAGAAACGACGGACAAGGAGCTTCCCTTGTTCGGCGTCTTCCCGCGTGTGGGACAGGCCCAAGCTGTGGAGAGGCGCCTGGTGGACTGGTCCTGCCTGAGGACCACGCGTCCCAGAGCCCCAGGTGGGGCCAAGGGTGCAGAGAACGCGGTAGGTCAGCCCTGGTCTCTAAGTCAGGCGCCTCCCAACGGCCTTTTTTTTGTGTGCATTTCCACCTCCCCTGGGGAGAACGCAACTTTGAGCGAGGTCTGTCTCCCAGTGGAAGATTCCACCGGACAAGCCTGGACCCCAGGATCTGCTTGGAGACAGAGGCGTCCAGGCGCCGGAGCCGCCAGCCCAGCCTGCGCCCTTGGGGCGGTGGCCGCCGCGGGGACCTGCCCTGGCTGGCCCTGCACAGCCCAGGGTCCTCGCACCAGGACCGGTGGCCGCTCCTGAGCGGGGCTGTGGCCCCCCAGGCCACCTGCCCTCGGAAGACCCATCCTGGGCCCTGCGCGCTGCGGCCTGCCCGCCTGCCCTGCCTGGAACACCCGGAGTCTGCGCCCCTTCTTGGACTTTGAGCCCCAGAGATTTGTGGGCCAAAGCTTTTTTCAGGGCAAGTGTCTTTTGAATTATCGAGTCATTAAGATGCTAATGGCTGTTTATAGAACCTCTCTCCTTGGTCCAACTGCTCTGTGAATAACAAGGACGCTCCCTTTGTCATGGCGGGACAGCTCGGAGAGCAAAAGCCTTCATTAAAGCACTGTTGGCGCGTTTTCCCCTACGCTGAAAAGAAATTTAGTAATGCTCATTAATGTTTGTTGTGTGAATAAATTGTCGGGAGTCCTCTCCTCACAGCCCGTGGGACACGCCTCGCTGCGACCTGCCCGAGAGGACGGCGGTCAGCAGGCCCCCGGAAGTGCTTCGCGGGCCGCGTTCACACACACGTGTCAACGAGCACGCCAGGCTTGGCGGAGTAAGTCACCGAGGTCGCAGGTGACAGCCCAGCCGCCAGGCCCCTCACCGCCTGGGGGGCCCAGCACACGCACTCCTCTGCAGACGCGGCCTGCGGCGAGCTGGGCACAGTGGCCGTGCACGGTTGACCCCCCCAGGACGGACGGCAGGCCTGGGCCGGGGGCCAGGCCTGCTCCCCATCCCTCGCTCCCTGTGCTGAGGGCTGAGGGGGCTGCACGTTCTGTTATACTCAAAAGCAACCATGTTCCTTTTCAGATTCTCTCTGCCGCCCAAAGAGGGGGCAGCTGAGGACAGCTCGCAGGGCCTGAGGGCCCCTGTGCTTTGGTGCACCCAAGGACAGTGACCGCCGTGTGCGGCCTAGTTCGTGGCCTGGACCCACCCCACTCCACCACCCACCCCAGGCCTGTGCGGTCCCCAAGATTTCCATCAGACAGCGGGAGAACTGTGTCCTGCCAGACTGCCTCCTGGGAATGTTGTCTCAAACGTCTGCAGGAACCAACCCATCAGACGCGCAGGAGCAGCAGAGGCGACTGTCGTGCTGGTTCTGCTGAAAGGCAGAGTCTCTTGTTCTACTGGTTGGCTCAGTGACCGAAGGCCTCTTCCTGCCTTTTCTCTGCCCACTCGGTGTGGGTCTCACCTCCTCCAGGAAGGCCTCCTGCACCTCCCGGACATCCGTCACCCGGCTCCCTGCTCCCAGGCTCATGACGCTGCAGCCTTTCTGGGCGAGCGGGGACTGTGTGTGTGGCAGGAACTGGCACCAACATAGTGAACGCCCCTCGGGCTTCTCAGAACCCTGACTTCATCTCCTGCTTTGTTCAGAGAGCTTTTTTTTTCCCCTTTCAAATGCTAATGTTTCTATTTACTTCTTCTTCCCATTAAAAATGCTAGGATCTTCTAATTGGTGTCTCAACTGCCTGTATTTTGACCTATTTCTTGCAGTGAAAAAAGTCATCTAATCATTAAATACAATTATTACTTTATTTTCCTATCTCTTTGACCTATCAAACTCTTTTATACTTTTGATTATTGTCATTTTAGTCAAAATAAAAATCAAAGAGAATTTATCCAGAATCCTGTATCACCAACAAGCTGTGTCTCAATTTGTCTGTGTTCTCTCTCAGTCCTTGTCCGTGTACAAATATAATTATGTTTATTACGTATCAACCTGTATTATTCTTTTCTACTGAATCTACAAGATACACATTTCTTGATTTTGCTATACAATCTCTATAATCTCCTTTCTGCTTGAAAAATTCTGAATAAAAGACGAAAAATAGAAGAAAACCATTAAAGTCCTATTACTTAGAAGCAATTGCGAAGGTCTCCCACCCAGGCAGAGCAGCCAGTTCGGGCCGCAGCCACCCCTTTTGCTCCCCACTCACAGCAGTGAGGAACGACACGTGAACAGGAAAACCCCAGAGACAGCGGCGGCCTCAGAAACGGACCCGCGTCGCTAGGGGCCGGGAGTGGGAGCAGGAAGCGCGACTGTCCAGCAAGGCGAACTCCGAGGGCCGGTCGGTCTCCGGGTGCGGAGTCCAGCGCGGGCACACAAGGTAATGTCAGGTGGAGCCGAGAGCCAGGCCCGTGGCCCAGAGCCAGGCGGTGAGGTGGCGCCGTGCATGGGCCTGGCATGTCGCTGACATCCTGCTGGGACGCCACGTGAGCCCTGGACGTGCCACAGGTGGAGGGGAAGCACCGACGTCAGGACGGGAAGCACCGACGTCAGGACAGTCTAAGGGGAGAGAGCCCCAGAAGCCAAGGGACAAGCAGCTCCCAGCTCAGACCGGCTTGGAGGTCAACAGCAAGAGGCACAGGGATACACGTCCAAGAACCGTCAGGGAGAAATGAACTCCTGGGACATACGTGGACCGCAGGCGAAAACCATTCCTTTACACAGAGACGGAGACTCCAGAAGGAGTATGTCGAAGGTGTCGAAAGAGACAATCAGAGGTACCATGTCATTTACAAGCGAATGGAAAACAATGACGGGAAAAAAAACAGAGAAAATGCTATCCGAACTCGTTTTGATGGAAAAGATTCAGTCGGACATCTTCGCCATGAATTAAGAAGGAACCATTGAAATAAATTTTTTAAAAAAACAACAACAACAACAAGACACGTTAAACTGGAACCTGCCCGAATGTACTCAAAACGAGAAGCAGTGAATCGGAAGGTAGTCCGAAGGGAAGCATCCGAATGCAACGAAGTCGCAGCCTCGTGTGCAGTTGCCTGCTTCGGTCCTAGCTTAGACACGATGATGGCGAGTTCTGTGTTTCAAGGAGGGACCATCATCAGAGCTGTCAAAGCCAGCAGCCAGCGCCCGGCAGAGCCATTCTGCAAATGTTACTGACATCAGGGTTGTATGAGTCAGGGGAGTGGGCATCGCAGGAGGACTTCTGAGGAGAAGTTTTGAAGAGGACTCCTCGTGTCTTAGAATTCCCCCATGTGGCTACTGCTCCCGCTTTATTAAGAAATTAAAGGTTAGCAAATATTATCACGAGAAATTCAGAAAAAAAATGTACTGAAAATTGTTAAGATCTATTCAGGATAAAAACTATTTTTCCAAATAAAAATTAACAGTAACTTCCTGGCTTGAAGGACACCTACAGAAATCTATACAAGGGTCAGACTTAGGGACAACATCTAAAAAGCATCCTTCTTGAAGTGAAGAACAAGGCTAGCCATCGGCTGACCGCTTCTGTTCAAATTTTCACTGAATGCTAGCCAATGCAATAAGGCAAGAAAAAAACTGATTCAAAATTACAAATACAAGATAAAACGATATTTATTCGCAGAAAACATGATTGGGCATGGGCAAAGAGAGAGTCTGGATATATAATTTAATAAAAATGTCAGTAGCATTCCAAAATGATACAAGAAATAGAAAATACCCATTTATCCTCCAGGAAAATGCTGAAAAGTGAAAAAGTTTTACCACGTCTTTAAAGATTATTAATTTCCAAGAACATGAATGTGGAGCTCAATAAATAGCTATGTTTATGAATTGGGGGTCTGAGGAGTATCAACAAGTCAATTCTTAAATTAGTCTGTAACTTTAACGTAATTCCTGCTAAAATTCGAGTAGTATTTTTCACGGAGTTTGACGTGTCTAGCATCACATAATAGAGAAGAGCAAAGCATAATTGAGTGAATTCTAGAAAAAGGTGAAGGGCTTTCCCGCCACGCAGCAACGCGCATTAGAAAGCTGTTCAGCCTAGACGATGTCTCAGAGCACTGTGACAGGTGGGCCCGCGGGGGAAGGGAGGAGCCCAGGACAGTCCCCATACGTGGCGTCAACATACAGAGAGTCCATATGGCCTCCATGAGAAACACAGGTTTTTTTGTTCCATAAATGGGATATGGGTAATCGCTTATCAATATGAAAAATAGATATCATTATTTCATATCATACTCGAAAATAATATCCAGGTGGAATGAAACCTAAATTATTAAAAAGCCACACCGTAAATATTTTAGATCTCTTTTAATAGCAACACAGTGAATGAGATTTCCTGTTACAATACCCCTCAGAACGGGGAAGAAAGTATAAAATACATGCTTTGAAATGCTCAGAAATGGGAACAAAAAATCTTCAGAAATACAAAATATCAGGAGAGTACAAAGCGGCTCTAAAGATGTCAGCGGCCCACACGGGCATCTACCAGTCATGACGGCGTGGAGTCTGGGTGTTTGATGCCAGCCCAGGGGACAGGACACAAGACGAGGAGGCCGGGAGACTCAGCGCGTCGTGCTCGGTCGGAGAGGAATCTAGAGACGGGTTTCTGCAGAAGGGACGGAAAGTTCTGGGTGGAGAGGATGTCGCTTCCTTTGACAATAGCATCTCGGAAACCCACAGAAGGTTTAGAGCTGGAATTTGCATTTTGTACACAGCCCAGCAACACTGCAGCTGACACTTGGTTTTTTCACATGGCCCCAGGTCCTCGGGGCTTGCCAGGTCTGGCCAAAGGACACCAGTCGTCTCTGCGACGTCTCCCCCATGAGCAGGGCCTCAGAGCCCGCCAGGGAATGGCGCTGAAGACGCCATAAACGCGTGAGGACACGGAACCCCCCAGACGGGAGGCATGTGCGCAGAGCAGCACCCTACGGAGACTCGGAGTTGGAGTTTGCCAGGTGTGGGTTATAAACAATATGCATCCCAGGGAATATGCAACACGGGCAAGGAGCAACACACTGAAAAGGAAAAAAAAATCAGTTAATCGCTAGAAATGAAACATGTGACCGTTAACATCAAAAGCTGGGTGCGCACGCAAAATACCCGAGGGCTGGAAAAGTGGGTGGCTGACCTGGAGAACGAGGGTGAAGGTCCCAGGTGAGCTGGGGTTTCGAAACCTTCTCGGGGTCAGAACTTTGGTGACGCTGATGACGGCGATGCTGGCGAACGGCAGGGTCCCTTAGAGACCCGCAGGTGAGTGCTGATGGGGAGGAAGGAGCGAATCCGCAGGTGTGGGGGACGCGGCGGGCGTGGGGGACAGGTGGAGTCCCAGGGTGCGGCGAGGCCCGCGGGGAGAGCGCTGGAACCCGGGGTACAGAGTCACGTCTCACCGGGTCCCCGCTCCGAACTCCTGGGGCGTTTTCCTGTGTACCCTCGTATCATTCGTTAAGAAAACCACGCTCAGAATCCCCAGTTGGCACGTGAATTATTTGTTATTCCTTTGGAAGCTCAAGCCAGATGCACCTTATCACTTTGTTTTGCACAATATAAGATAATGTTAAACTATATTCACCGTCCAGACATTTTTTAGTGCTAAAACTCAAATTCGATTTTAAAATAATGTGCTATGAAATTCCAATTTTATTTACATTTTCCTGGACCCATTGTTTTTCTCATATAAATTTTCGCATCAGCTGCAAAAGCGTGGTTATAGGTAGAAATTCCACATAAACCTACTGGGGATAGTCACGTCTTTCCTAGGTCGAGTCTTTCAACCCATGAACAGTGTGTCTTTCCATTTATTTAGATTTCTTTGAGTTCCTTAGTCAGAGTTTTATAGTTTTCAGAGTACAAGGTTTCACATACATTGTTGTGCCTAAGTGGTTTATATTTTTGGTGCTTCTCTAAATGGCACTTTAAAATTTCAGTTTCCAACTGGTCATTCTTAGTTTACGGAGCCGTAGCTGATTTTGTGTGTGCATCTGGTATTCGGAGACCTTGCTAAGCTCCCTTGTTACTCGAGGAGTTCTTTTTATAAATTTATTTCACAGTGGTGATGAATTCGTCCAGCTTTTACATGTCTGAAAAAACTTGTTTTGTCTTCGTTTTTGAAACCCATCCTCCCTTGATACAGAAATCGAAGTTAACACTTTTCTTCTTCTACTGCTTCCTACTGTTCTGCTGCCCCTTGCTCACGTGGTTTCTGGCAGTGAACCTGCCGTCATTTTTATCCCTGTTTTTCTGCACATGACTATTATTTAGGCCGCTCTTAAGATTTCCTCTTTATCAGCAGTTTTGAACGAATTTACGAGGTCGCATCTCGCAGATTTCTGTTTCTTAAACTTGGTGTTCGTCGAGGTTCTCAGATCTGTGAGTTTATAGTTCCATGAAATTGGGGAAAAATTCAGTTGCTATTTCTTCCAATATGTCTTTCTGTCTCCCCGTCTCCCTGGGGACCCCAAGCAGACATTTCATTGGCTGCTGAAAATTTTCTCATAGCCCACTGAGCTTCTGTTAATTTTTTTGTATCTTTTTCTCTGTATGTTTAAATATAGATATTTTCTATTGCTTTATTTCCAAGTTCCCTAATATTTTCTTCTACAGTGTCTAATCTGCCATGAATCCCATTTAGTATATTTTTCATCTCATATATTGTACTTTTCAGCTGACATGCTCAATTTGGGTCTTTTTAGTATCCTCCATGTCTCTACGTAACAAACGCGATCTTCAGGATTTTGGACTGTGATATGCAATTACAGTAACTGTTTTCTAGTCTCTACGTATCAGTTCTGGGGTGGTGTCGATCGAGTGATTCTCCTTTTCATTTCGGGCTGAAATTTCCTGCTTCTTTGTATGCCTGGTCATTCTTGATTAGATGCCAGCCATTATTAACCTTGTGCAGTGTTGAATTTTTTTTTATAGCCATAAAATATTCTTGAGCTTGGTTCTGACATACACGTACGTTACTTGAAGAGAGTTTTATCCTTTCAGGAATATTTTTCCATATTTATTAGGCAGGACCCAAGCAGCACTGAGTTAGGGCTAATTTCCCCCTATTACCAAGGCATGATCTTTCTGAGTAATCTATCGAATGTCTCATAAATTATGAGGGTTTTTGGCTGACTGGTGAGAATGCGCAACGTTCCCAGCCCTGTGCGAGCCTCGGGTGTCATTTCCTCTGGTTTTTTTGGGTCACTCGTCCCGATCTGGGGTAGTTTCCTCATTTACGTGCAACTCACGTGCGATGTCCCACGAATTCCAGCCGCCTCGCTTAGCTCCATCCGCTCGATGCGGGGAGCTCGCTGGGCTCCCCGAGGGCGCCCCTCCCTGGGCTGCGGCATCGGGCCAGAGCGGTGGCAGGAAGCACCTCCTCTGTCCTCCATTAAGCACCTCCTCTGTCCTCCAGGAAGCACCTCCTCTGTCCTCCACCTTGGGAATCCCTGTCCTTCGCTGCCTGACGCCCAGTGTCTTAAAAGCCATTTTTATTTAATTCCGTGTATATTTTGTCTGGCTTTGTTGTTGTTTCAGGGGAGAGGCTAAACGCAGCGCCTTTTACGCCTCTCAGAAGTAAACATCAATTCAGTCTCTAATTCCAGATTTATTAAAAAAAATTTTTTTTGATAATATAGAAAATAAATATGCATGGGTCCATACGCATATAGATGAATGACTGGATAAGTAAACCAGTGGGAGAAGAGACAAATCTTAGCTGCAGAAGAATTTCAAACACTGTGTAGCGTCTCCTCCCTCCGGGGGGTGGGGGGATGTAGGAGGGGGCTAGAGTCGGGGACTGGCTCCCAGAGAACGAGCTAGAAGAGGGGAAACGGTAACTTTGCAGCGGAGAAGGCTGGCACACACCACGCTGACCACGTGGTGAAGGTCGCTGTGGCAACGGCAGGTCACGTGGCAACCCCCCCCCCATGTCATGTGATGAGAAGGCCATTGCCCCTCTGATGTAACTTCCGGAAACCCATAACCCAGTCTAAGCATAGAAAAAGACAACAGAAAAAGCCGAGTTCGGGGACATGCCCTACTCTTCAAGGTCTTTCTCATTCTGCACTCTTCCGAGAGCTCAAGGTCATGAAAGACAAACCGCGAGGAGCGGCCGTGGCAGACCGGAGCAGACCGGAGCAGACCGGGGCAGACGAGGGCGACATGACCGCCGGGTGCGATGCGCGTCCTGCATTAGGCCCCGGAACGGAAAGAGACGGTGATGGGAAAAGCGGCGAGTAAGCTGGAGTTTCATTTTTAAAAAATGGTTCGGAGCATCAGCTGACACCGCAGTCCGGAGGGGGAGGGGGACGGGCCAGAAGACGGGGCGAGATCGATGGTTTGGAAAAAAAAATCACCTCGATCCCTACTTTTCACCTTACATAAAAATCCATTTCGGATGGATTACAGGTCCAAATGTGAAAACAAAAAGCTTTTAGAAGGGAGCGCGAGCTCGTCCTGCGGGCTGCGCGTGGGCAGACTTCTTAGACGGGGCGGAGCTGGGACACGGGGCGACCTGGGCTGGACCCCCATCGAGAGCCTCGGAGAACAACGTCAAGGAACGACAACGTGACCGACGAGGGAGAGGAGGCGTCCACGCCGCAGTGCGTGAAGAACTTCACACTGAGCGGGAAGAAACGTCCTCCCAACAGAAAATGGGGCTAGAAGTTCGCAGGAAGGGAACTTCTGTCTGCGGCGCCGTCTCTCCCCAGAGACCGGGCCAGGTATTTGCCCCATCAGAAAACTGATGGGTTAAAAAAAAAACAAACAAACAAAAATATAAAAAATGTTAAGAAGGCCCTGACAACAGACACTTGGATGAAATTCATTCTCCAAGAAACGGAGGCAGGTGTTCCTCAGACTTACTGATTTTTCACATTTTTAAAAGTCAGGAGACGTCAAGTCGGCAGGACGCCTCAGATCACCTGCCTTCCGGGTTCGCCACGGACGCGCCACGTAAAATGGGATCTCTCCTACGGAGGCCATGGCACAAAGGGCCGATGCTCACAAAAGGGGAAGACAAAGGCGCCTTCCAGACGGCCCGTGCCCACATGCCACTCCAGGGACCTGTCACGGGAAAAGATGAGGCAGGACCCAAACGGGTGAGGCTGCGGGGCAATCCCACCGCTGAACGGCTGCTCGTGGGGTGATGCATGACACGTCCCCTGGGCACCACCGGCAGCAGCTAGCACAGCCCGCCACGTGCCGCCTGGGACGCAGCTAGTCCGCTCCTGGCGTGGACCCCGCAGGACCATGGGCGCGCGTCGCCCCCTGGGACGTTCGGAGACGCGCCCCTGCAGCCCCTGTCGGGGGCCACCCACTGCTGAGCGCCGACAGTGCCGTGCGACGGCGAGAACGGATGAGACTCAACTCCACACGCCGCCGCGAAGGACTCATGAACGTCACGCCGGGCTAAAGCCGCCGGACGCAGAGACACTCGTTGGACCCCGCCAGACGGAGCGGAACGGCGGGGCGCGGCGGGGCTGTTACGGGCGGGGCGGTGGCCGTTCATGGGCACGAGGGGGAGACGAGCAGGGGGCACCAGGGGCTCTGGGGAGGGTCGTGTCTTCCTTCCTGATGCGAGTCTTCGTTCCATGGGTGTGTCCTGTGTGTGGAAATTCAGCAGAGCACAGACCCTTTGCGTTCTTCACCATTGTGCAGCGAGAGACGTTAAAAACGAGCCTTGTTTTGATTTGCAAAAGCTACGTTGTGTGAACAAGGCTGATTATTCTTTTCTTCTCTATTCCTGTCTTACATCTGAAATGATTTTAATAAAAACAGAATAAAGATGTATATAAAATGAGAAGCGAAAAATTCATATCCTTACACCTCTCAACTCTATCTCCCGATCCCTCTATAAGGCGCCTGCTGACATTAATTTTGTATCTAGAATTCTGTCTCCTTATCTGGAAGATTTTGGTCATATTAACATTGAATATTGGAGCTCAGGAGTGTTTTAAGTATTGCCCCATAAAAATGACTCCTGGAGTTGGTGATTTGGAACTGTATTTAGCTCTCCTTTACTTCCTATGACATTTAAACTATCCCAGATCACACAAAAAGGTGGGAAACCCAGTCCTCAAACTCGATGACGAAAGGAAGGAAAAATTCCATGTTAATTTCACTGCTACATCTGGATTGAAAAATCGTCAATAAAATGTAAAGATAAAATCAACCCCAGGAGTGTGTGCGGGAGGACGATCATTCTCGGAGTTTATCCAGGAGGGGAGAGGCCGGCCTCGGGGACGTGGGTAGGAGGCGCGTCCTCGCCCTCATCCCACCCTGACGGACAGTGCGGCCAGCACGTCCTTGCCTGTCCTGGATGAGACGTTGGCAGATCCATCACTTTCCCGGCCACCTTCAGATCCTCAGCCAGCCATCCAGTCTGAGCCCTCGTCCGGGGGACACCTTCCCCCAGCATGTCTCCCACGGGGCTGCTGGCCGGGGACGGATGCTCTTGTCTGTCCTCCTCCTGGCTCAGATTTCTGTCCCCACCTCGGAGCTGCTCTTCTAGGCCCTTCCAGGGTCCCCCAGAGTTACATGGGTCAGAGGGCAAGGGCAGAGGCTTCGGGACGCAGGGGCCAGAATTGGTGTCGGTGAGCCCCACGCAAAGTGGGCGTCAGAGCTAACTGGCTCTCAGACGGCGTGCTCAGTGCTCCCTTGGGCATACCCCCTTGGGGACCATGCTCCATAACCCTAGGGGCCTGCGCGGTGAGTCCCCCAGAGGCTCCTGCTCATGGCTCCAGACAGCACCCCATCTCCTCCGATACCTCCAGTGTCGTGGGACCTGCTGAAAAACACGCCCCAGGTGGCCAGGTGGCTCCCACCGCAGGCCGGGCCCGATGTGCGGTCGCCTCCCGTCCTGGACCCCACTTCGACCAGCAGCCCTTTGGGGCACTCAGTCAATGGGCCATACTCGCTTACCCCGATGAAGAGATCAACTCCCTAACCCTGGGAGCCCCGGGCACCATGCCCCTTTCTCGGTTGTGGGGTGGGGGTCAGATGCAGCTGCTGTCCTTCGGGTTAGCAGGCATAACCCGGCGCGCCCCACAGCCCCACGCCCCTGGCCATGTCACGGAGGCAGAACCCCCTGAGTGTCTGTGGCATTTATTTCTCATTCTCTGCCTGGCAGTGCCTTACCAATGAGTCTGAAGTGACTTCTTCTTCACTGGGTCCAGCCAGCATGGCGGGCAGGGGGCTGTGTGGTGGGAGGGAGGGGCCCTTGAACTCCTAGCTGACCACACGCCGACACCCACCTGAGATGGGGCAGTGAAGGCCTGCGGCTGACCCTGCTGGCTGGAGTGAGCCCCTTCCCGTGTCTGACCAACAAGGATTTGGGGCGGTGGGGGAGCATTTCCCAGAGCGTTTGCCAGACCCCAGGACGTGCTCATTTGCTTAAGCCATGAAGCCTCGTCTGGGACAGCAGCTGCGATCCGAGTCACTGCCCGGGGACATCTGAGAGAACCCACTGTCAGTCCCCAAGACCCTCCCGTTTTCTGCACGGGCTGCTCGGAGAGCTGAGCGGGGTGTGGGCATGGCGACCCTGCACAGAGTCCTTGGTGGTGCAGTCTCTGCGATGGCTCCCAGGGTGTGTTTTTGTGTTGATTTCCCATTTTACTATCTTCTAGGTGGAGGCCGTTCTGGTGGCTTCCGCTGGCCTTTCCTGCCCTGACAGCCTCATGCCAGGGGTCAGGAGCCATTACAAGCTTCTGCCCGATGCAGAGCTGTTCTGTCCAGCATTCCAGGACCAGGGAATAAGTCACTGGGCCCACCCAGACCGGCCTGAGATGGCGCTCCACCGATCACCTGACCTCCGTCAGCCTCCACTCTGACCGCGGCCCCCAGTGACATGGGTCTCCCGGAATTGTCAGCTCAGAGCGAGTGTCCCATAACTCCCCAGAAGTCCGATTATTTCCTTCCCTCCAAGGCACGGGCACCCGGTAAAGGCCATGGGTCCCTCTGGGGAGGGCTAAGAGACAGATGAGCGGCACACATCTTTGGCAGTGTGACTGACGAGGTCCTTTCGCAAAGGGACCTCCCCCCACCCCCGCCCCCTGGGGCTCAGGGACTTTGCCGGTAAACTGGCTCAGGTCAGGGAATCAATGAAGGGGTCACAACTCTGTTTCGGTGACTCAAGTTAGCCGTTTTTCGCTTGACCTAGAATGCTTCTACTTACACAAATCAAGTAGACATTCGGCGGGTCGCGCATGTCTTTCTGCGTAATGAACCCGGGGACCTAGTCTGGCCTAGGTCTTCGTGGGCGGGACTGTGCGGTGGGCGCTTCGACGGGGCCACACGCGCCGCCACGCGGGCCCTGCCACGCGGTTCAGGATCCCGCCGGGTGGCAACAGTTCCCACGGTGGCGCGTGACCGCGTGACCCACAGCGGAGAGTGACAGCGGAGCTGCGTGTGGGCCCCGCACATCCCGCCGCCCAGCGCCACCGCCCACGCCACCCGGCACTGCGCACGCTCAGCTGTTCCTGTCTGCGCAGGCGCGGAAGATGCAGCTTCCGGGGTGGTGGGGGGTGGGGAGCGCCCCCTCTTTTGTTTGCACCTCCAACCTCCTTTCCGGGCCTGCTGCTCTGTGAGTCCAGTCACGGGTGGAGGACCCGGGGGGCCGGCGGGCGGGTGCCCAGGAGAGCTCGCCGCGCCGGGCAAGGCCGCTGCTCCTGCTGGGTCCGCTGCCACCTGCCGGGTCCGCTGCCTCTGCCGGGTCCATTGCCTCCTGCCGGGTCCGCTGCCTCCTGCCCAGTCAGCGTCCTCGCTGCAGTGGCTCACACCTGCGACGTGGAGAACTCCGCCCGTTGCGACTCAGCCACTGCGGGGTGAGACGCGGGGTCTGGTTCTCAGAACCCCAGCTTTGCGGCACCAGATCGGGGCCTCCTTCAGGGCTGACGGGGGTCTCCCGGCCATGCCTATGGCGCCCGCTTCGCCCGGCACGCGGAGCGACCAGCCCCTCGCGACACTTGCTAGTTTGACAGCACGTCCCGATTCACAAACGGGGGCCGCCGGGAGCCTCGCCTCTCACGTGCGTCTGACCAAAGGCCTCCGGAGGTGGCTTTGTCCCTCCCCGACCGCCATCCCGCACCTCGGAGTCTCTGCCACTGAGTCGGTCGGGCCTTTGAAGCTAATCAATTGAGACACCCAGTCCCAGAACTGAAACCAGTTCGGAAAACTGTCCTTACGATTCTTCCTCTGGAGCCACTCTCAGCATCAAAACCCGTGCCAGTCTGGGGTCTCCAGAGAACCACAGCAAGCGGGACACACCCACCCCCACACACGCGTGGCGCGGAATTGGCTCACGTGATCCCGGTGCTGGCACCGGGGGGAACTCAGGCAGGAGTCGAGGTTCTTGCTGGAAAGGCCTTCAGCTGATTGATGAGGCCCACCCACACTCTCAGGGGTCATCTCCTCTGCTCCGAGGGAACTGACTGCAGATGTCAGCCACATCCGCAAAATCCCCGAACAGCGGGGCCCGCTTTTCTGCTCCATACGATAAGCGCCTACTACCACAGCCCAGGGGACTCGCAAAGCCGACCATCCCAGCGACTAATTCTAGGCGTTTTATTAATCCCGTCAATCCGTGGATCTGTCTGAAATGTTGTACTGTTTTGATTGAAGGAGTTATACTGAATTTTAAAAATAGCGTTTTTTGAGTCTACTTCTGTGTGCAATTTAAATCACTTTGGCCAGATCCCCATAGCAGCCCATGAAGAAGCTGGTCGCAATGTCATTAAATGTGTAATTGACATAGACAGGACGAACACTCATTTGCCGGTGACACAACCCTGCAGACCCAAATGATGGCACCGAAAACCCCAAAATCACGCACCACTGTGGTACCG
The DNA here is from genome assembly GCA_003508835.1 of Eonycteris spelaea. Classification (NCBI taxonomy): domain Eukaryota; kingdom Metazoa; phylum Chordata; class Mammalia; order Chiroptera; family Pteropodidae; genus Eonycteris; species Eonycteris spelaea. The sequence continues at coordinate 450,990 of PUFA01000427.1, forward strand.
GAGCTGAGGAGGAAGGCAAATCGGCGAAAACATTGAACTTCTTTCAGAAATACTTTATTCTAAGTGGAAAGAGATGAAGATCCCATTCTGAATAAGAAAATGACTTTGCAAAGTTTCTAAGAATACTTTTAATCCATAAGGTATGGAACTGATAACATAGGACCCCATAACCTGAGCTAATGGCGAGATAGATGGTGTGTCTGGATGGAGGGGGGTCGGGCCCCCAGGCGGGCATGCGTTAGGGCCAGGGTAATCCTGGACACTCGTGCGGGGGTGGGAGCAGTTAGGATAGGAGGAACACTGAGGATGGAGCATGGAGGTGCCTGTGGTCCCCTGAAGGCACCCCCACCTGTGAGTTTAGAGCAATTTCTTTAAACTCCATGGATCTGTTTTGTTTCCTTAAAAAATGTTACGGAACCTTGCCTCTCTACCCGTGTGGTTTGGTGAAGGATGCAACGGAGCATTCTAACGAAACCTCGTGTCGTTGCACAGTGAGGTTTTATAACTAGCGTCAGCGTCATGGAGTAGCGTCAGATGGGGCATTGTATCACTTTTCCCCGTACATGTGTGGGCGCGTGTGTATACGTGTGTGCATGCGTGTGTGTGCGTTTGTGCGTGCTCGAACATTCTTCACCTCACCACGAACTTCACAGTTGAAAACCCTGCCCCATAATTTCTCGCGAGAAAGCCCCGTGCTCTCTAACACGGGGCTTCTCCCGCCAGCAAGCACCTTGCAGGGGCTGGCGGCCAGCACGACCCCCGCCTCCTGCGGATGAGGCTCAGCCCCCGCTGCGGACCGCGCCGGGAGAGCTACAAATACCGTCTCCAACGTGCGGAAGTGTCGTCAGCCTAACGTAGATCCTCGGGTCGCGGGTAATTATGACCCTCGGTGAATGAGAAAAGTGTCTAAAATCACAACGGATTCAAGTGAACCCCCCCCCACGGGGTCACCTCTGGCCAGCGCTGTCCGCGGCTGCAGAGTGGCGTGTCCTCGGGTCTCAGACGCCAGCCGCTGCGCATGCCACGGGGGCGCTGGGTGCCCGGACGCATGTCCGCGCGCCTGCCAGAGGAGCCGGGCTGGAAGATATTTAATACTGAGCTATAATAGGATTCAGTGCTCTCTACCTAAGAGCAGGAGCGGGTTCTGGCCCATGGTGATTATTAGAACCATGTTTACGCGGAGTAATGTGATGAGCATCGCGTATCTCTGACCCGCCTGCACGCAGAAGGTGGGGGAGGCGGTGTTTCACATCCTGACAATTGGATTTGGGACCTGTTTGCGCTGAAGCAGGAGCTGGTCTCTGTCTGCGGTGATTAGCCACGTGCTGGCGGACAAATGCCTGTCGGACTGTCCATCCTGCTCAGATCCCAGGGACCTGCTTCCCCAGCTTGCCAGGGAGACTGGGGACCTGGGGTCTCAGCGGGGGCCTCTGTTAACTACAGGACGAGGTCCCCAGATCTTGGTCCGGATTGAGGTGCTCCCCGGCCAGGCCGCCTCTTGCATGTGGTCATAGCACCGGACACTGATGTCACGCCAGCCTTCCATCACCAAGGGCACCGGGCGTGAGGCCAAGGTGGGCTACCCCCCTATTCCCCCAACCCCCCCCCACCCCGTCAGCAGGACCCTCACTAGACCTGGGGCAGGCAAGGCACAGCCCGACTTCCGGCAGACAGGTCTGCTCACTTCTCCCCGGCATCTTCCCCAGAACAGAGCATCCTCCAGACTCCCGTGAGGGGCCACCAGGGGGTGCGCAAGCCACTCTCGTCACCTCCCATACAGCACAGCCCGCTCGGTGCACGCAGACTGTGTTTTCAGCCGAAAGTCCGCTCTCCTGAATTCTTAAACATCTCACTGATCCATGTGCTCAGTCAAATCCCTCTGTGGGGAATGCTGGGCTCGAGGGTCATCCAGGCTGATGCAGCCAACAGGGAGAGCGCTGGGCGGCGAGAAGGGACCTTTGTGCGCTGACCTCTTTGGGAGCAAAAGACAAGATTTGAGAACGTGATTAAAAATCAGATCCCAACCCGTCCTTGACCTGCGATGCGCAGTGTAGCGATATAGGTCGTGGTCATGGCGGCCGGTCTGCCGTGTGCAACACGTCTTGCCGCCCGTCTGGCCCAGTCTACCTGTGTGTACGCGTGTGCACGTGCCCGGTCAACCCGTGTGCACGTGCTGGCCCGTCCTACCTGTGTGTACGTTTGTGCACGTGCCCGGTCCACCCGTGTGCACACGTGTGCCTGTGCCCGTGCTTGCATTTTTTTCTGTTTTAAGACAATTGATCTGTGTTGCTTGCTCATTGCCTTTTAAAGACCACCAGGCCGCCAGCCCTGGGCATGGCGGCTGGGGGAACCCTTGGGCGCTTGGTAAGTGGGGTGGGGGCTGAGGTCATGTGCAGCACTGCACTGCCGCCTGGGGATCCGGGGCGTCCCTAGCCAGGAGGGCCTCTGCCAGTGGCCTTAGTACCTCTCCCCGCACACACCCCAGGTGGCAGGGGAGGCTGTGCAGCTCCGGCGGCCGTCATCCCTGCCCCGGCCGCGGAGCTGCCAGAGCGAAGGCCCTGGAGGGGAGAACGCGTGGGCCGCTGGGCCGCAGAGGGCCGGCCGGGGCTGGGCACGGGGTGACCACGTGAGGACACGGAGGAGACGGGTGTCCGCATACCAAGGACAGGGTCTCGGGGAAGCCGTCTGCTGACACCTCAGGCCAGAGTGCCCGTCTCAGGACTGTGGGGGATGTCGCTGTTTAAGCCTGCCCGTCTGCGGCCCCAGACTGACGGGTGCAGCCCTGAGATGTGCTTTCGTCACGTGCATGGTGACCTGCCTGGAATGGCTGACGGGCACGCGAGGGCCAGAGCTGGGCGGATACGGGTCAGGAGGGACGTCCAGGGCTGGCCATGACCTGGGCACCGGGTGTCGGTCACCCTATGCCCCGCCGACTCCCACTGGTGGCAACGTCTGGGCCGCCGTGCCTTGTTCTGGTCCCGGGCCCTCCCTGCTCCTCTCCCAGCAACGCCTGAGGCCCAGGGGAGCAGAATCCCCATTTCAGGTCCCTAATGAGACACCAAAGGCTTGGTTGACCCTGACTTTATTCTTAAGTTGTTTCCTTCCAATGGAAATCTTTAATGGGGAGAAAAATACAGATGCTCGCTACAGAAATCAGATGAACAAGGAAGTCAGAGAGCAGAGCGGGGAGCTGATCGGCAAGACGTTCAAAAATAGATAAACATTATACATTCCATCAAAAACTTACAATTAATTACCATTTTCGTACCATTGAAGTTGTCAGCGGATTTGATTACTGTTCTCAGATATAGGCTTTGCGAAGTCCCTCTCCCCAGAAGTCCTGGTGACATTTCTAATTGCTGATCCAAGAATCCACTTCCCAAAATAGATGAGAGGACGAAAATAAGCGGGGTGGATGACGGTGGCTCGTCACGCGGCCGAGCGGCATGCACAGCGTCCTGGGGCAGCAGTGGGCGGGGGGGCAGCCGGGCCAGCGGCCACCAGGGAAGCGAGGCCGGCCCCGGCTCCTGCCGCCTCCTGCATGGCCACGTTCTCAGCCCAGACACAGGCACGTGCACTTGTCATGGGCGTCCCCAGCACTCCTGGGGGTGACCTCAGCAGGCAGGGCGGGTGGGGGGGGTGCTCTCCTGAGTTTGGTCACCACAACGTTCCCAAGCTGACAGAGCGCAGGTGGCTTTCCCAGGGTCAGAGGCGGCAATGCACAGAGCCAGACCTGGGCACCGAGCCCCTGCAGCCAGGGCCACCGTCCTCCCAGGGCTCCACCTGGGCCCACAGCCCGCCTCTCCCGCGGGCTGCACGGAGGGTCCTAGGCAGGCTCCGTGTGTCTGTGGCCTCGGCCCCCCGCCTCCCTGGGCCACGGAGCCAGACGGGGGCCAGGGACCCTTCCACAGGTCCCCATCTTCCCTCTCCTGCTGGGGACCCTTAGCCACTGTCTAGGGCACAGTGGCCCCTGCGCCTTTGCCCCGCCCACATCCCACACTTCCGGCGGCTGCCTCAGAGGCTCCTCAGACCGGGGTTCACAGACCGGGGCACCCCTCTCTCTCCCCTCGCCCTCTGGCCCCTCCCGCAGCGCATGCCCACGCTCCCGATGCTGCTTCCAGATCTGGCATGGCAGTCCCGCACCAAGTTGCCCGCGGGCTCCACTCGGCACGCCCGCCTCACCCCTGCGCCAGGCCGGCTGGCCCGTCAGGCTCCCGGGTCACAGCTGTGGAGTCCACATGCCCTCCCTTCGCCCGCTGCCACCTCTGTGGCTGTCCTCAGAGCTGGGACGGTGACCACTGGGCATCTGTGGGCATGTGGCCTTCCGGGGACCAGCGGTGTGGGCTGTGGCACAGGGAGCCCCTTAGGAGGGAAGGCGGGAAGGCCGGCCCGTGGGTCTGCAGGCGCCTCAGCCTGGCCAGCCCTGGCTCTGCCCCGTTAGTCCTGGCCATCTGGACAAGTGACCAAATCTCTGGGGATGTCAGCCTTCGGCACCTGTGACCCAGGACTTCGATGCAGATCCAACTCCACTCCACAGTCAGTTGCTAAATCTATGGATTTATCCGTTTCTACTCATCGTGAGGTCAACAGACACTTTCGGAGTAGCCAGCAGGTGTCTAAACGCCCGTTAGTGCCATCGACGTGTGTGAACTCGCTGACTTCCCGAGCCGACGCCAGGGGCCGGTGCTGATGTCAGGTTGCTCAGCGTGAATCCCCATGGGCTCTGACGCCCAGGCAGCACCACGCAAACCACGCGCTCGCACCGCGGTCAGAGGCGTGGGGGCGGGGCCCGGAGGGGCGTGGTCACGACTCGCCCCGGCTACCCGCTGGGCCCTCGGAACATGTTCTCTCGATCTCCCGGGCCACCCGTAACCCCGTGGGTTTCTCAGTGATGAAATACGGGATCGAGAGGTTGAGCGAATTCTGGAGCTCCGGTGCGTGGCAGGTGGGGACCAGAACATGCCATCACACCGCCTCGTTGCAGGCGTGGCACACTCCCTGTGTCTGGTTCGGAGGCTTGGGCAGCCTCGGTGGGCTGGGTGGCGGGCTCCACAGGGCGCTGGGAGTCCTCATGGCTGTCAAAGGCACAGAACAGAGTCCACTCACGAGAACGAGACGGGATGGAGCATCACAGCACCGACAGGTGGGGCGGCATCTGACATGTTACTCCTCAGCCGGGGTCAGCTAGCTCGTGACAGATGAGAAGTCCCTTTCGTCTCTGTGGCCCTGACTCAAAGCCGATGGGACATGTCGTGAGCACCTGTGCATCCGAGTGCTTATTTAGGGAAAACATTGGTGGCGGGAATTCATGACAAATAGTACAAGTTTCAGAGCCCAGCTTCAAGCTGTCAGAGACGCGGAAGGTCCCCGGCCTGGGGGAGGCTCAGAGAAGCGAAGCCCCCCTGGGGACCCGCCTTGGACGGGCCACTCAGCCAAGACTCCGGGAGCCCTGAAGCCTCTGAGGAGAAGACCAGCCCCCGTCCGCGGGTCACCACATTTTAGGACATGTCCTGCTTGACGGGGGGCGCGAAGGAGACCCAGGGTCACCTGACGGTTGTCAGGAAGTGTCCATGCCATGGGGCTCCCCGAGGAGTCAGCTGCAAGAAGAGGGGTTCCGCCCCTTCCAAGGTATAATGGACCAGCACGCACACAAGGGGACGGCAGCTCGGTGGGGGTGGCCAGGTAGAAAGGTTCTTCCTGGCTCCTTGTCTTCCATGAAGCTTCCTAAAGTGTCACTGTCCTCGAGTGCCACCCAGCTCCCTTCCCGAGCTACGGTGAGTCAGCTGCCTGGTGGGGCACGTGTGTCTCGGCACGTCCCTCCTCCTCTCTCGAGGGTCCTCCCGCCTGCAGGAGGCTCCGCAGCTCCCTGCCCCTTCCAGGGCCTGGCACAGCGGGGCGGGGGTCGCCGGGGCCCCTGCACTCAGAGCGGGACACCGGCCTGGCGCAGCGCTCAGGCCCCCTCCAGCAGCAGAAGCGCCGGTGTCCCGCGTGGGCCGTGGCCGGTTTGTTTACTCATCTGTGCGTTAGTTTATGGAACTTCCAGTACTTGAGGGCTTCATGTCTCGCCTGGCTCCGGACTAGGATGGCCCGTTCGTCCCAGTGTGTCCTGGACTGCCCTTGTTCCAAAACCGAGGGTCCCGGGTCTGGGCGCCCATCGGTCGCCAGCAAACTGGACCGGCCCGTGCGGAATGCGGGGTGACAAGCGGGAGTGCCACGAACGGGCCTGCGGTGGAGGCTCCTGTCCACCTCCTGACACTTGCAGGCCGTTGTCATCAAGATGACCGGCTTTGCCAAGCCTGTCTTCACGTCCACTTAATAAAACCTGCCATGTCAACAAGCGTTACGATGCACCGTGGGCTCGCCTACGCAAAGGCCATTCCCACATGCAGGGCCGTAAACCAGGATGGAGAAACTGTCTGCCTGCAGGAGTCCCGGAGGGCTCCCTGGAGGAGGTGACTGGCATTTGAGGTGAGTCTTGGCGATTCCAGAAGGGAACAGTACGGGGCTGAAGGCCTCTCCCCTTGCCTTTAATCCGCTCTTCCCTCCCCTCTCCCGGCCCTGAGCAGGCACTCAGTAAACAGCCCACGCTTTGGGCTCGGTCACCATGCTGCCACACGTGGGCACTGTCAAGCGATGCTTCTCTCCTGCGGCCCAGGGCTGGGACCTGCAGGCACTCGCACGGGGGCCGCTGGGCTCATGGCACGTGCACGTGTGTGAGCTCTGTGGGGTCCCAGCACGCAGCAGGCACTCCGCTGTCATCCATCAAAGGGCCCTGCACGGGACACGCCTTGTCTTCCGCAGCTCCTCGGGTGGGTGGTGGGCAGACGGACGTGAATGCTCCACGCCCCGAGCTGAACGGGGGCCCCCGCAATCCAGTGGCAGCTTTGATCGAAACCCCACGTTGGGTGTAGTGGGGTGATGGCAGTTTGGTCAACAGGGGCTGCTTCAGCCACCAAGTCTGTCCCCGTGACCAGCCCCAGACTGTGGTCGGGGGACCTGCCCCCGTGCCGGCTCCAGGCACCCCCACGCTGTGGGTGTACCCAGCGGTGCATGTTGATGATAATGTCACAGACACACGGTGGGCGTGTTTGCCTCAGCAGCAGCGTCCGGACCATTTTTCATTAAATAATATAATTTGTTGCATTGCCGTGCAAAGACAAATAGCCCTGCCAAGCCAAAGGCTAGAGGAGGAGGTGATACAGTGTCGCGTTCATCAGCGGAAGTGGGCTCCGGAGGATCCCTCACCTCGACTTAAATGTATCTTCTGCCCACCAGACCCAATGCCACTTTGCTCTTTATGACTCGGTTATTCATGTGGACAAGGTTTAAATGGGGCCTGAGCTACCAGCTGCCACAGCTGCCCACAGCCTGGCATCAGACAGCTGGCTGGTGTCCTGCAGACACAGAGGGCCAGCGCAGAGGCCCCGAAGGGAACGGAAATGGTGGGTGAGGGAGAGCCAGGGGGAAGCATGGCCTCCCCTCCCCTCCCCTCCCCACCCGTCTCCCCCTTCCCTCCCCTCTGTAGCCACTTGTTGCACGTACTGAATATTGTCTTCAGGGCTCCTTCTGGGGGAACACAGGAACCCAAAGTCCCAACGTCAAGATGTGAAAGGCTGCTTAGGGACAGTCAGTCACAGACAGCTTCTGTTCCCTGTGACACGTCCGCTGGGCCGTTTCTTCGTTCTCCGTGACGGCTGGATATGCCCAGCGCCAGTCAGGCGTAGGGACGGCTGTGCGGCGAGAAGACGGCACCCCACCTGCTCAGCTCAGCCGGTGCCAGGAGGTGGCCGGGGAGCCACCTGGAAACGGCGCAGCCACGCGCATGGCCACGGGCTGCCGTGAAGCGCAGGTGTGGAGCGCATGCCCTCTCCTGCCTTTGAAACGCCGCAGCAAAGAGGCAGCGCGGCCTCCTGCGAACAGACTGGCGGGACCGGCTGGACCGGCGGGGCCCGAGACTCCCTGTCAGACCCTGTCGTTCCCCCAAAGCCTCTCTGGGAAGACACGTGATCCATTCGGAGTGAGCAGAGCAGCCTCTGGGGAACCCCGAGCGAAGCTGGCGGCGCCCGAAAAGCGGACCTGTCGCTCGCTCTCAGTAGACGGTCCTCCTTCAGCCCGGGAGGGCCCCACTCTGGGGTTGGGGCGGAGGGACACAGGCGACGTCAGGGCGCACCACGGCGGCGTCAGTCCGCAGGCAGTGGCCTCGCGTCCGGGCGCGGAGGTCGCTGGTGGCCCTCCTCGGCTTGGGGGTGCGGAGCGGAGCTGGGGCGCTCGCCAGCCTGGCCGGGCACAGCCGTTTCTCTTCTCCCCAAAGCCACATCGGCCCCAAGAGCAGCAGCGCCAGCGCAGGGAGCGGGCGTCTTACTGCGGGGCCGGTGTCCCCGGCCGTGCCCTACCTGGGTGGTGACCCACCACCGCTGGCCACTGCCCCAACCCAGCGCTCTTGGCCACTCACTGTCCTTCTTGCCTGAGAAGTCACTGTGTCTCCCGGCATTTACTGTCTGTCACTGCCCAACGTGACGTCGTCACTCAGAAGACACCCCCACTGTCTGCGTCACAAGCGCGCGGGAGGACCCGCGGCAGGGATGCTGTGGCTCTGTTCTCCACAGCCGGGGGGAAGGGGCTGACTGTCCCCGGATTCTCACTGGGGCCCTCCCCCCACCCCGGACCCCGGGACCTCTGATGCGACCGTATTTGGAGAAGGGTCTGTAAGTGTCTGTCGTGTAAGCCGCGCTCTGAGGCCCTCGCCACGGCGGCCACGGCTGGCCGCGTCCCCGCTGCGTGGCCAAGCCCACTGACCGGTCCGCCCTGGCTGTGGGCGCCGCGCCTGCGCACGAGCGTCTGCCGCCCCCGCTGCGGGCGTGCGCGGCATCCTTCGTGCTGGGAGCCGGGCTGTGAGAGGGCGCACGGGCCTTCGCCCCGCGAGGGCTGGCTGCGCGTGGGGCTGACACTGGGCGCTGGCTGCCGTCTGCACGACAGTCCGCGTCAGCGCGGACGGGTGCAGGGGGGCCCCCAGGAGCCCCACATGGAAAGCAGGTTCTGGACGCGAAGAGCTCCCGCGCGGACGTGGGTCTGGAGAGCCGCGCTGTGCGTCCTGAGCGTGAGCGCGGTGCCCGCCGCGGGCTGCGGTCTGGGGCTTGCTGCAGGGCGTGCGTGACCCGGCCGCGCACAGACTGGCCTCACGGACGCCAGTGCCATCGGCTCCAGAGGGGAAAGCGGCCCGCGGCCTGAGCGCTCTCTGGTTCGCTGCCGCCGCATGGTCCCGTCTTATCGGCCACTGTCGTTGAGGACAGGTCACTCACAGAAGAGTGCCTTGTTTGCCTATCTGTCACCCAGGTGTGATCCGTCCCCTCCCGGAAAGGTCTGCCCCCCCCAAGTTCAGAAGGCAGTGCTCCCCCAGGAATGGGACCAGTAGGTTGGACAAACATTTCTCTCTTAATTCTAATATTCTTTGAATCCTTTATTTTATTTTTGGGTAAAATTAGATGAGAACAAAGCTTCCTCTGTATAACAGTCACTTCTGAAAGAAAAGGCAAATTAAATTATCCCTACGAGGCTGTGTCTCCTTTCACAAGAAATAAGGTTTGTGCCAGGCGTTGCCTCCCCGACCAGCCCTGCGTGCTGGGCACCGCGGCCTCGGCCTCCGCCTCTGCTCACGCGTGTCCTCTGCGTCTGGGCTCAGGGGACGAACGCACGTGTGTGCCCGCCCACATGCGTGACAATGTGTGTAATTGTGCGCACGTGTGTGTGTGCGCATGCATAAATGTGTGTGAGACTGGGCACATCGCGTGTGAGCGTGCATAGTGTGTGCCTATGGATGTAAGTGGGCGTGTTCTGCGCGTCGGAACATTTCAGGAAGCATGGGGACCCAATGTCCACGGGAGACTGTGCCCCGAAGGGAACCAGCGACTGCTCCCCGCGCCCTCTCTGCAGCGGGAGGGACGCTGGGCCCCCCGTGCTCCCGTGAGGTCAGGAGGCCACAGCACGATTTTAGCAAACAGCAGACGTCGGAGCGGAATGCACGTGACACACGCACACGTCCACGTGCCTGAGCGGAGGACCCTGGGCGGAGGGACCGGGGCGGAGGAGCCACACCTGACGGCTACCGCGGCTTGGCACCTGGCCCTCGGCTCCACGCTGATTCTCCTGAGGGACGCAGCCTGGCCTCCCTCCGGGGTCCTGGCTCCTGCAGGGCCTGTGCCGGCCGCCAGGGGCTCCTCGGGCCTCTCCCACCGGAGCAGGGAGCAGAACCTGGCGCCAGTGTGGTTCTGGGCGGAGCCCACTGGCTCCGGGATCAGAGTGGAGGGGTGGCTGAAGGAAGTGGGGGCCGGGTCCCCCCCTCAGGGGCGCCCTGCCCTCCCTCCCCAGGACTGAGGTTTGGAGGCTCTTGAACTGGGGTGGAAGGGCCCAGGTGGGTATGTCCTGTCACACAGAGCTGGCCCCCTCCTCTACCCTTGTCCCTGTTCCCGTTCTCTGAGTCCTGTCTGTGCTGGCCATGTCCTCCACGACGCACTTGAAATCGAAGCTCTGGTACCCCCGACGTCCCGTCTGCTCTGGGGTCCTCCTGCCTCCCCACCACTCCACCCAGGGCTCCCCAGGTGAGCCACAGCCACTGGCCCGATGGTGCTCTATGGATGCCCTGGCCACTGCTCTCCTCTGCCCCTCAGTTCCTTGGCCTCCAGCCCCTTGCCAGGCCTCCCTCCTCGTCTGCGAGGCTGATGTGCCCTTCACACTCTGCCACACTGTGTGTCAGGCGCCCCCCCCCACCCTGCCCCCCGCTCTGCGCATCTCGAGTTCCCGCTGTGGGAGCCGGGAGGGCTCGCCGAAGGGCTCGGCCTGCAGATGCCTATGCTCACGCAAGGGATGTTATTTCCGTTAAGTACATCTGCAAAACACATCTGTTAATTTTCTGTATTTGTTTATCCACAGTAGAAATCTGCATTAGTAACTGTTTCACACTGCAGCTCACAAATCAACGCAGAAGAGACAACACAACAGAAATACTGAAAGAGGAGCGAGCGTGCGCCCAGGCGGCCGGCGGCCGGCCGCAGGGGGCGGGGCTCAGAGCGCGGGCAGGCCCGTCCGGAGTGGGGTGTGCGTCGTAGCCAACCTCCGTCTTAACCCGCAAAGTGCCATTGCCGCCCCATCTTATGGATGAGGTGATCAGGCTCAGGGGAGAAAAGCCGTGTGTGCGAATGCGTGTGACAAGCCGACGTGGCTCACGTATGTGACGACCCGATCGTGAGGTTAGAAGAGAGAGCCGGGAGGCGGGGCCTGCGGGTCCCCGCAGAACCTGGGTGGCGTTGCCCCGGGACCCCTGGTCACGACTGGGGACGGTTCTGCTTGGTACAAGCTGAGGATGGCAGGGCCTCTGGGCTCCTGGTCCCGGCGGCTGAGGCCCGGCCACCCTGCAGCGGCTCCCAGTGCCGGTCATGCAGCTGAGACCCGGACAGTGGAGAGGAGGCGGGTCCCTGCGAGGCTGGGCCTGTCGTCACCCATGAGTAGCACAGCCACCTCCGCACACGGCCTGACACCGAGGCCAAGCCATGGGGGTCTCGGTAAGGACCGCGCCTCTGAGTTCGGCCATGAGGAGTCCTGGCCCCCAGGACCAGTGGCTGGAGCGCCATTTCCCCTCTTCCTTCTTATTTTAAGTTCAGGTGATCGGCACTGAAGGAGGTGACCGCCCAGCCGTCTCTGGGGTACAGGGGCCAGACAGGCTGGGGCGGGGAGCAGATGAGGGAGAGAGATGGGAGGCAGGGGAGGACAGGCACATGAGTGCCACCCATCGAAACGCTCCTGCCCTGGGGCAGAGGAAGGGACCCCGGGTCATTGAACTTAGCACGCCTGGTCCCCAGGCAGGACAGTGAGTGGCAGAGGGGTCACTACCCCGACACCCACGGGGACACTGCTTCTCTATACCGGGTTCTGTCACTGTGTGATGTCGCTTCCTTCTTGCATTCGTCCTGGGGAACTTTCTAGCAAAACAGGTGCTCGTGCCTATTTCCACATTGGAGGCTCATCCGGCCTGTCCGGGCCACACAGCACTGAGTCTGGGCAGCAGGACCCTCAGTCCCCCCGTCCAGCCCAGGACCCTGACCAGCCACCCTCTGGACCCCATCTGGTCTGGCCTACCTGGTGCCGACTGCAGAGTGGGGCTGTGAGCCGTATAGGGCCAGGCCCCGCAGTGCCCCGCACAGACCGCACACACGCCGCACACCCCACACACGCCCCCGCACACACCCCACATGGACCCCGCAGATCCCACACAGGTCCATGCAGACCCCATGCACACCCCACGTGGCGCCCCAAGCCCGCCTGGTCCTTGTGGACCCCCTTCTCTGTCCCCCTCTCTGGGTGGTGGGTGCTTGGAGAGTGACGGGGGAACGGAGAGGCAGCTGGGCCCCAGGGACAAAGGCCTGTCAGCGTCTGTGCGATTTCATCTGTGGACGAACACAGCGCCACTGACAGGCAAGTGGCTTCCACAGTGACGTCTGGTGTCCAGGGGCTGGCGGCTGGGGTCTGGCTCAGGGTGTCAGCAGGGCGGGGCCCTCCTGAGGCCTCCTTCCCTGGCTGTGAGTGGCCGTCAGCCCCGCCCCCCCTCCTGCGTCCTCCCGTGGCTGTCTCTCTCCTCGTGAGGGCCCAGCCCTGCCTGACGGGGCTGCCCTGACGGCCTCATTCCCCTTTATCACCCAGTGAAGACGCAGCTGCCTTCTCAGGTCCTGGGGGTCAGAACTGCAACGTAGACGGTTTGGGGGGACACAGCGGGGTGGGTGCGGCCCGGAGGGCTGGATAGCGGGCAGAGGGCACCTGGACAGAGAGAGGAGGCAAGGTGTGTCGTGTGTCGTGTGTCGGGCCCCGGGAGTGGCCTGCTATGCACGGGCGCATCAGCGGACCCTTCCTGGGGCCAGGAGGAGTCCCGAGCCGGTCATCAGCCGCCGGGGCCCTGGGCTCCGTCCGCCAGTGACACGCTATTCGCGTGCGCTAATGACGGTCCTTGAATTACCAGATGCTGGTGTTATATCTGGCCCCTGTAGAGATCCATTACCATTTACATAAACAAATGGCACCGACTCATTAAGCTATTACTGTGTGACAGAGGCACAACCACCCCGTTTACTCTCTGAGCAGATTCATGAGTCATGGGGCCGTACTTCCCCCAGAACCGAGCATGCGCAGAAGTCGGGGGGCGGGGTGCCTCCCAGGGCCAGCCCTGACCCGCCCGCTCCCCAGGAAGAAGCCCTCTGCTCACGTTCACACTCTTCACCCGTTTTCCCAATGAGCAACAAAACGTTCCTGCAAACAGCCGCTTCCCCTGACCGTTGGGGTGGAGACTCCTGTCCCCCGCTTTGGGTGGGGTTGGGCCGTATCTTCTCAGACCCTGCGTCCCGCTGACCAGCTCTTTTGTCAGGCGTGGTTTGCGGCCCAAGCGTGGACCTGAGCCTCCTACCAGGACATGTCAGGTGCATGAGTCACAGAGCACCAGAGAGGGGGCGCTGTCCCCGGAGGCCAGGTGAGAGCAGGGGCAGGGGACGAGGAGCGCATGCGCGAGCCGGGAGGGGCCGCCCCGGCACGTGTCGGGGGCGCAGGGCGCGCCAGCTCTTACACGTCCCGACGTGAGTTTTCTTTCCGGTGTGTTTGCCCGTCTCGGTAGCGCTGTCCCCAAGCTCCACAAACGCGCGGCGCGTCACGAACCATCCTCGCCTGGCCTTCCTGAAGGGCCGTCAGGCCTCGGAGCAGGCAGCCCGGGGCTGGGGGTTCACTTTCGGCGCAATGGCCTCCGAAAGTTGGTGGGGTTCCGCCCCGCGCGCGTGAGCCGGGCGCCAACACCGTGGGGCGGAAGAGCAGCTCCCCCACGGAAAGCCTCCGGTTGGTCTCTACCCGACTATGCACCCCGTTTGCAGCCCTGAGCAGACCGTTTCTCACGGCCGCTGTGCCCAAGGCTTTCTGGGCCTCAGGCTGCCCTTCCGGCTCAGCCAGGCCGCGGCCCACCGCGGGGCGCAGGGGAACCCGGGGGGAGCACGGACAGCTCCAGGAGCCGGCCAGGCCGAGCGGCTTTGTCCCGGCTGCCGGCCGGTCTGGCTCAGCTGTAAACTCCATGTGACAACGTGTCTCTGCCAGACGTGTCTCGCTCAGAGATGCTCACGCCTGCTCTGGGAACCCCAAAATGCACCAGCAGACTTCCTATCCACAAGCCACGGGGACTAGGAATCCTGAACCCCCAGAGCTTCCTCTGCGCTCTGCCGGCTCCTGGGGGTCCCTGCTCCCGGGGGAGGCGGGCCCCTTGTGGAGAGGGGGCCCTGGCTGCTCCGCGAAGTCTGCCCGCCCCCTCCGCCGCCCTTCTCCCCTCCCCCACAGGCCTCCCTCTCGCTCACCCTCTGTCCCCTGCTTTCCCGGGCCACCTGCGTGCATTTCCTTTGAGCGCATCCAGATGCCATCGTCCCATTTTTTTTATTGAAAACCCAGTGTCGGGGTCTTTCTCCGTTTCATTTCCCCGAGTAAATTGCCATCGAAACGATAATTTCCCATCTTGCTGAATCTCTCTCGCTAAGTGTCTGTTAGTTGCTGACAGAGGATTTTTCATGCAACCGACCCGTTTCTGCAGGCCGCTCAGTGAGGGTGTGACTTCCTCTCGGGCAGGCGGGACCGCGCGGGCCCTGGAACGCGCGGCCTCGGGGACGTCCGGGTCTCCCCCACACCCCACTTGCCCTCTCCGGGAGGACCGGCTTCGGAGAGCGAAGGACGGAGCGGCCGGGGCCCCCGAGAGTCGTGGGGTCACGGACATCCCGCCGCCCGGGAGCGGCCGCCCCTCGCGGGCATCGCTGGACAGAGCCGTCCATCCATCACCCAGCCCACTGGCGGCCTCGATCCAATCGCACAAACCCGATCTCAGGCCTTCGCCGAATTTCTAAGACGTGGCCGCTTCTCCCCAGAGCAGGGGTAGCGTTCGCACCGCGTGCCGGCAGCAGGGTCCTCGGGAGGCGTTTGAGACGCAGACATCACCGTGTCAGCGGCTGTCCTGGGCCCCTTCTGCACGTCTTCGTCCTCGTTATCCGGGAATCTCCGCGCCCTGACTGGCCCCGCGGCGCACGCGCCCTTGACAGGCACCCGCAAATCAGAGCCCGGGTCCCAGCGGCCTCCGCCACGGGTCAGTTTCATATTCTCACGCGAACAGCCTGAGTCTCTGTCAGCGGCCGCCACGCGGAATCACACTGTGTCTCCCTTTCCGTAAAATCCGGCTCGTTACCCCGCGTGACAGGTCTGCTGGCGGGGAGCAGGTCTTGGTGGGACTGGGGTTCCGCGGGGGCCGGGGTTCTGGGCCGGTGCCCTTCCCTGGCCACACGTCACCCACCACACTGGCCAGGTGGCCGCCCTGCTCCAGGGCCCGGGCTCCCAGGGTTGTGCCATGTGGTGGCAGGTGCCTTCCTGTCCGGGACTCCAGGGGCCCCCCTTCCCGGGCAGGCTCCGGGCGGCATGGTGATGGAGGGCAGCGGCCCCCCTCTTCCAGGGGCCCCTGGAGCAGCGAGGAGTGTGGGCATCACGGGCCTGCTCTGGCCACCTGCCGCAAGGAGCCACGACCTGGGAAGGCCGGCCTGGGCGTCCCTGTGTCTAGGACGGGGTCTGGATGTGGCCGTCTGGCCACTGACATGGACGCATTGTCCTGCTCTCGCTAGGAGCCTCTGCCAGGCTGGACGGCTGGTGGCAGGTGTCACTCCGGGGGCGGCGTCTCCTCACTCCCTTGACTGCCCCAAGGATGGAAGGTGGGGTGCACTTGGGGGCAGGCTGGGAACAGAGCGCTCTGTGGGGTGACAGGCGCTGGAGAAAGTGGGCGAAGCTCACGTGGTGCCTCAGAGGCGTCGGGTTCACAGGGTCCCTGCAGCAGGTGGGTGAGGACGGGGCAGCACGGGCTGCCGGTCGTGGTGACGCTCGTGAGGGCGGCATGACTGCCCCCGGCCCAGACACGCCGACATACCGCGCCCTGACGCTCACGCCCTCCCATGGCACGGCGCAGGATCCTGACGTTTCGGGGAGAACAGCCAACCGCACCCCCGGAAGAGGAGCGGTGGACGGTCTCGCACGTGCCCGCCCCACCCGCGGGCTGACGGCCGCCCCGAGCGCCAAGCTGTGCTCCTGGACCCGGAGACTCTGACACTCGGCTGCTCCAGAGAGATGACCGAGGGTCAGTGGCTCCTTCAGGCCTCCTGGGCAGTGAAGACACACGGCCCCCCACCTTTCCTGCCCAAACAGGCTGCTCCTGTGTGGCAGGCTGAATCCCAGCCCCCCTCCCAAGGTGCCGGTGTCCCCATCCAAGGAAACTGCCAACACGTCACCCTGCCTGGCAGGAGAGAATTGGCATGGTGGCTGGGGTGAGGGGTGACCTGGCTTCGCTCAGTGGCCCTGACTGTGACCACGAGGGCTCTGTGACAGGGAGGCAGGAGACTCGGAGCCACGGGAGGAGACATGCGATGATGAAGGCAGCAGGAGAGAGGGCCGTGCGCTGCGGGGCCCTGGCCAGGGGGAGGTGGCAGCTCGAGAGGCAAGCGACATGGACAGGGAGCTTGTCCCGCTTCACGGCGGAGACCGCCCTGCTCTCCCCGCCTGCTCCAGACGCTCCGACCGAGTCGGCGGGCGGCCAGCAGCAGCAGCCGTGAGGTCACCGCCCCAGCCGTGAGGTCACCGCCCCAGCCGTGAGGTCACCGCCCCAGCCATGAGGTCACCGCCCCAGCGTGCTACCGGCCCGCTACAAACTGCAGGTTCCCGCTGCCCCCTGGGGGTCACTAACTTGCTGGAGCAGCTCGCAGAACTCAGGGTGACACATGCTCACAGGCTCGCCGGTTCATTACGATGAGCGGACTCGGAACGGCGGGCGACGGCAGTCACAGGGCCAGGTGTGCGGAAGGTGGCGGGGTTTCCACACCCCCGGGGCATCGCCCTCCCAGCACCTCTACCTGGACGGTGACCCGGAAGCTCTCCGAAGCCTGGACACCGAGCTGCTGGCTTCTGAGCCTCCAGGAGGCTCACAGGACAAGTGACACGCCTTGGGCTTCTGACCCCAGGACTGCAAGATAACAAACCCATGTTGCTGCGTGTTTTAAGCCACTGGCGTGTGGCCCTGTCTCACGGTGACGAGCCAGGCAGGCGCTGGCCTCTGCGTAGCACCGCATGGCACCTGTGGGCCAAGGGGGCAGGGCTTTGGTTCCGCCTGGCTGCTGGACCCTGAGGCCACCAGTGCTGACGGAGCTGCTGCAGGCCCCGGGGCACCCCCATTGCAGGTGCCGCAGGTGCTGGTCTCCGCGGGGCCATCGCTGCCCGGCCGGCCTCCGCCCCTGACTGGACGTTCTCAGGGTGGGCTGCTGTCCTCGCAGCCAGGAGGCTGTTTTCTGATGACGCCACTTAATGACGACGATCAGGAGGCTGCTTCCGATGAGCCCCAGTCTGCTGGGGTCACCTCGCTCCTCTCTGACCACCATCCATGTTCTCACTTCTCGATCACCCCAGTCCATTCGTTCCACAGTGGCCGCTGCCTTGCCTGGTGGAGGAGGGGCTCTGTGGGACACCCGACCTCCAGGGCACACGCTAGACCCCTGCGGAGGCCCCCAGCCCAGCCGCTGCCCAGGGCTGCAGCCACCATACGTCCCCTGCCACCTAGAAACGCGCTTCAGGTCGCCGCTGTCCAGGGTCCTGCCCCGCAGACAGGCGGACTGAGGGCAGCGCGGCCCCGCCTGGGCCCTCCACCCCCTCCCCCCCCCCCCCCCCCCCCCCCGGCAGAGGGAGCCCTCCAAGGTCAGGGGTGCCCGAAGGCCAGGGGACTAGCCCCAGAGACGGTGGCGGGATGAGGAGCGAGAAACACGCCCCAGGTTCTCGGGGTGCATTTAAGGTACAGGAGGCTTGTGCTGGGGACTCCTGTCTCCTTCCCCCCTTCTCCCCTCTTCCCCCTCCCCCCTTTTCCTAATTACCTTTCTCCTTGCATAAGCACATAGGAGAAGCTGTTCTGAGTAAGACGTTTCTGGGTCCCAGAGGGCCCCCCAGAACTGGGACCCAGGATTTCCCGCCCCTCCTCACTGTTTCTCCAGCAGGTCACGTGCACCCGACCCCAGGCCTTTGCCCTTTGCTCAGTGCACGGGGCCAGCCCGTCTGGGCCCCTCGGTCATCCTAGTCTGGGTGCACGTGCCTCCTCCAGGAGACCTTGATCGTCCTAAAATCGCACCCCAGACCCCCATGCGCCCTCCCCTTCCCCGGCAGCCTCTCCCGTCCCCTCCCGGTTTGTCACGCTGCCCTGCACCACCACGTCCTCCTGCAGGGCACCGCTCCGGGCAGCTGGGGTTCTGCTCAGTACCGCGGGGATCCCCGGAGCCTGTAAGCTGCTCGGCGCCTCCAGGCGCTCACGGAGGCTTTGCTGACTGAAGGAAAGTGTGGCGGAGCAAAGTGGAAAACATGACCTTTTTCTCCGGGAGAAACACCCAGGGACCGGCTCCTCACGGTCTCGGGCCTCGCATCGTGCTGGGAGACGTTTTCTGCAAAGCTAAGTGTGAGCGCCAGAGCCTGCGCTCGAGTTCATAAATTTAGCCCACAGCACGGTTTCCGAGAGGGTGTGGAGTAGAAATGAGGCTCCCCCCACCCCGACAGAGCCGTGCGGCGGAGCGAAGCTCAAAGCCCGTCCTCGGGGGCCTCTCAGGGGGACGGCGACGGGGCCGTGCTGCCATCCATCCCGAACCGAGCCTCGCTCCTCGATCACGTTGCCGCCGAGGCCTGTGTGAGCGATATTATTCCAATACGCTTTTCAGCGAAATGCAAAATATGCGATAATCATTATTCCAGTGTCACTGGGGGCCTCTTGGTCAAGTGAAGGTATTTCAAACGCGACATTTCCAAGGCAGAGCCACTCAATACTTAGTGAGCCCCGGCGAAGAAGAGCCAAGCCATGAATCAGATGCCTGGTGCGGGGCTTTGTACCCCCAGACGGGCCTGAAAAATAGGAGGGAGATAAATTTTCATTCTTCCAACTCACTCCTCACCCCACTGTCTCCTCCACCTGAAATGCCGGGCACTCTGCTGTCCCCGCGCACTGTCCGCAGGCCAGCATTTCTGCGGGAGGGCTGCCTGTGTGCCACCAAGAAGCACCAGGTTGCCTGCATGATAGGATCAGATGACAGCCCCCTTCCTCCACTCCTGCTGCCCCAAGTCCCAAGGGACAGGTCTGTGGCTGTGTGTCCAGCCTGACTACCTCCCACCACCTGCCTTTCCCCTCCGGAGAGTGAGAGGGATAAAAGGATGCCCAGCCTCATTTCACATGCTCCATGGATGAGCCCAAGGTCCCCTACAGCAGAGATCTGCAGACAATGGCCCACAGTCCAAGTCTGGCCCTCTGCCTGCTCTTCTAAATAAAGTTTTATTGGCAAATGACCACTGCCATCTGTTTACTTGCGAAGCTGCTCTGAGCTACAAAGGTGCAGCTGAGTAGTTGCAGCGGAGACCAGAGGGCCACGAGCTGACATCACTTACTCTCTGACACTCTGAGGAGACATTTGCGGAAGACTTGGTTTCTTGGGACACTGCAGGGCATGTGGGGAGACACCCCAGCTGCTTGCTCCTTCGTCCACATGTCCTGGGTCTTTGCGTGCGGAGTCCCTGCCTGGGGCGCTCTTCCAGATGACACCCAGGAGCATCAGCCACGAAGGGTTTCTGAAATGTCCCTGTCCCGCACACACCCCATCTGCAGAGGTTATGCAGAGGGGTCCCCAGCACAGCTCGCTGCAGT
Source organism: Eonycteris spelaea (assembly GCA_003508835.1). Lineage (NCBI taxonomy): Eukaryota > Metazoa > Chordata > Mammalia > Chiroptera > Pteropodidae > Eonycteris > Eonycteris spelaea. The sequence continues at coordinate 470,743 of PUFA01000427.1, forward strand.
AGACCCTGCTGTGCCGCCAGCTCCTGGGCCTCCCTCTGGGCCCTGGACCCCAAGAGAGATGCCTGTGGGGCAGGGAGCACCCCATGAGCAGGAACAAAGGGTGCCGAGGGCAGGCGCCCCAGCAGGACAGCCTGGGGTGTGGTCTGCACACCCAGCTTGTGGGGGGCGGGGCTGGTGGTGCCCGTGGTGGGGTGCTGGCTCACAGGCCCCTGACCCGCCGTCCACTCTCTCACCAGCTTCTCCTGGGGGCCCCCCACTTGAGCCTTTGGGGTTCGCTCTGGAAGAGGCCAGAGCCAGACACCAGCAGCCCGGGGTTTATCCAGGCGCCGTGTGGCTGGCAGAGGCCGCTGTCGCTGGGCCTGTTCTGCAATGTCTAAGCCCCAGGGAACCTCAGAGACAACTGCTGATTCCCATGGAGAGTGAAGACCCAGAGGCACCCGCCCGGGGGATGGGGGTGGGACGGGGTCCTCGGTGGGCGGGGGGAGGGAGGGCTCATCACTGGGTTCCTGGGAGAAAGTTCTGAGCAGGAGATGCTGGTGTCTCAGGCTGGACAGGGATGTGGACGCAGAGGAGAGCTGGCGGCCTGCCCTTGTAGGGAGGGAGGGAGGGCCAGGGGTGACACTGGGACAGCGTAAAAGGATCCCTGGGATGGGGGAGGGGGTGAGGCAGAGCGGTAGGGCCCGGGGTGGCCTGTGCTCCTGCCTTGTAGCCACCACCCTTCTCGGAACCGCCTTTGGCAGGACCCCAAACAGGGCCAACAAGTGCAGCTGCCCTGGAGCCAGCCCCAGAAGCCCAGAACCCCAGAAGCCCATAACCCCAGGGTGCACCTTCACCTGACCTCTCATCCCTTGGGGACATCCCTGCTTTTTTGTCCTCAAAAATAAACAAACAAATAAATAAAAAACAAGAAAGACAAAAACACAAGAAAAAACTGGCAACAATATAAACAAATCCTGAACCGTAGAGAGACTCTAGAATATCTAAGAAGAATTTCTCAAAAGTGTCTTTTGAAATAAGAGAGACATAAGAACTATCCATTTATTTATTTTATACTGAATGTTGCTGATAGAGATACCACAAGAAACGTGTCAAGGAATAAAATTTCACACAGCACAAGGTATTATTATCACTATCATGAAATTCAAATATGTAAAATTTAACCAGGAAAACTTGAACTGTGTAGAAATAATGCACTCAAAAGCAAAACCCTATGTAGTCAAACTGATTGTTGAATCAGATATTTACTATAAAATTTATACTAAAATGATGATTCCCAAAATTAATTTCAGTATAATCAAAATGAAAATAAAATGATTTATCTGAATCATGTTAAAATAATCAAGAAATTATAGTAGATTAAAAAAATTCTGCTTTGACAAACTTCGATAGATAGTTGTAATTCTATTTTTAAGATTTATATTTCTAAAAGTTGAGTCAAATGTCCACGTAGGTTTAAAATATCCTCTTCTTATGAGCTAGCCACCCATCTACCCATCCATCCATCCATCCATCATCCATCCATCCATTCATCCAACCGTCTATTAACCATTCATCGTCAATTGATCCAGCCATTCATTCAGTCCTTAATTTATCCCACGGAGTTTGAAGTCTTCTAGAAGAAAATGTACAATAATAATCAGCACGTTGGAATCTGGGAAAATATCAGAATAAGCGGGCTGCTGAGCGGGGGAGGAGGCCGGAAGCCCCGGGTTGACTGCAGACCGGCGCCTCACGCCCGTTACATCCTCACCGGCTCTTGGGGGAAAATGCGCCTGAGAGTTAGAGAACGTGAACCCTTGCTGGGGCGTTTTCGGGGTGACGCTTCACCGGGTCACTCTCGGAGCAGACGCTCTGGTCTGGAGCTCCCGCGTGGGCCACACCGGAGCGGGTCCCCCGTGACCATGGGGGGCCTGCTCAGTGTCACCTGTGGAAGACATGATGACAGGTCACAGGTTGGCAAGACGATCTGGGCTCGTTAGATGGCTCTACGGAGCTCAAAAGACCGAGATCACACTTCTTTGTAAAGCGCAGTGACTGGGCCCTGCGGTGGCGGGCAGCGGGCGTTGCGACGAAGCGTCCGATCGGGAGAGGAGGCGCGACGAGGCTCCGGAGGCCATGCGGCGCAGGCCCTCCTCCGGCCGTCTCGTCCGGCCACGCTGCCCTGTGACTGGGGGACGTGGCTCGCGCGCGCGCCGCGAAGCGCGACCCCCCCAGAGCGCGCGCGTGTTCCGTGCTTGGAAACAGAGCCATGCACATGTCACGAAGTGAGGTGCGCCGCGTTCCCAGGTGGCCTCTACACCCGATGGCGGATGTCCTGATGAGGGACAGAGGGGCGAGGGGGCCAGGTGGGGTCGGAGGCCGAGATCGGGTGACCGCCGTGCGGGAGGAGAAGCGCCAAGGACCGCAGAGGCCACCGTGGCGGAGGAGAGACACGACATAGGTTGTCCCTCTGTGTCCAGATGAAACTGGCCCCGTGGACACCGGAACTTGGAACTCTGGCTTCCAGAACTGCCCAGTGCGTGGTCGTTTGCTATGGAAACCCCAGGAGACCGATAAGCCGCGGATCAAGCCCCTTTGGGTGGAAGGCGGCTATCGGCGGCTTCAAGGTGTCACCTGGCTTCGCTGAAATACGAGGATCTGATCTAATGGACTCGCCGTCTCCGTCTGGAGATCGCTCCTTCCGCAAGCCGCCCACCCTACAGCTGACCCATTTCTCCTCTAACACCCCGACAAAGAGCTGGAAATCAAAAACCGGTTCGCAGCGAGAGCACGTTATTCAGGGACTTCGAAGGTTCGCTGTGTGCCAGGCCCTCGGTCGGTCGTGGGCGGATGAGGGCGAGGGGGCGGGGTCCTCACGGGCAGCGCGAGGTCTCCGAGGTCTCCGGGGGCCGTGGCCGTGTGGGTGCGAGCCTGCCCGGCCGGGCGGGGTGGTGAGCGCGCTGTGCGCCCGTGGGAGCCAGAGCTTCGAGGTGAGACGGACGCTTTCCTGGATCGTTTTCTGGCCCGTCCCCAGGCTCCTGAGAGTTCAGATGAGATTCTCGGAGCCTCGAACTTCCAGAACGCACCCCGTCTGCTGCCTCGCTCGTCCTTGCAATGGAAACATCGCCTCCTCCTGCCAAAGCCTTTTCTCCTCCCTTAACACTCAAAGCTCTGCCTAACCAACCTTCGTCCAATTATCTCCCTGCCGCTTAATCGGACAGTTCCTGCGCTGCTTTTTCTGGAAGCATCTACTTTTGTTGCTAAAATTACACTCGGCTCCCCTGAACTGGGTTCAATTATAATGCTCACGTCTGACGATTTTGTACAAAAAAAAAAAAAAAAAAAAAAAAAAAACTACCCTGAAGCATCCTAAAATATTTCTGCCTCTCTTCCCTGATGGTGGCTGGCACGGCCAAGTCCCCAGCCTGAGGGGGGCCAGCTTCCTCCTGGGCCTGGCTGGGGACCCCCCACCCCCCGGCTGGTGCACAGGGCCCCCACCTGGCTCATCCAGTGGGGTCTGGAAGGAATAGACCATTTACCTAGCAGATGCCTGGTCTTTCTTGGGTACATTTCCTTCTTCTTTGGCCCCTAGTCCCCTTAGAACAAGTTCAAGTGGTTTTCCAGGACCTAGGGGGTAGCTGGGGCCTGCGGTCAGATTAAACAACGGTGTCACCTGTGTCCTGCTCGGTGAGCCTGTGGTAATGGCCACGTCCGCAGGGGCCCTACTATGTGCTGCATGCACACTGTCTTCAGCTCTGCCTCCCAGGTGTCAGCACGTTTCTTCCCAAGGCGGAAGAGGGGACTTGGGGTTCAAGATCACAGTCCTGTGGGTGCGGGGACTTAGCTCCAGGGCTTTCCCACGAGGAGAACGCCCGTCCCCACCTGCGCCATGTTGTTTCACGGCAGAGGGAAGGCCCGGCGTACCCCAGGGGCATCCCACGCGAGGCTCACCAGCCCAGCAGGCACTCGGTTCCTTGGCTCATGATGGTCACGCACCCAGTACCTGGAAAGCTCCAAAATGACTTACCATTAAAAAGTATGCAGTTGAATTTATCATTCACTCATTAAAAAATAGTGAGAACATCTACGGCCTCATCCAACCCAGGGTCCTAGGGTCACGCTTTAGGACATGGCCTCGTAGGGAGGAGAAGCGATTTTCCTGCTGCCCCTCTGAGCTCTTGGTCGAGTCGCCCTGTTGTAAAAGACAGAAAAACAGGAGGAAAACAGAAGGACATGGACACACCCACTCGTGCACACACGTGGGACAGCCCAGGGACACCAAGGAGCTCCCCCAAATGGCCTGAGTCACCACCTCCCATGTGGTCGAGGGAGGTGCCCAGGACATCAGAGCCTCTTCTGCAGATGAAAGTCCGCGCCTCCTACGCTGGGAGCTCTCCCGTGGGCCAGTCACCTCCTCCCCCGACACAGAGCAGGACACCTCGCAGAGGGAGGTGTCCCTCGTCAAGTGAACGCTTCTCACAGAGCAAAGCTTCTCAGTTTTTAGAGCTTCTCCTGCATCCACCATTTCTCAAAATAATCTTTGTACCGAGAGGCGTGTCTTGGGGCGCCATGCTGGTGAGAGAGAACGGGGATCCACCCCCCAGGGGGGCCTCAGACATGGAGACCCCCCCTTCTGCACTTGTCTATCATTTTCTTCTGTTGACCTTGGAAACGAGCCTCCCCTGGCCCCCAGCTCAGTGCCTTTGGGAACACACTTTAGTCCCCAAATCACTCACCTCCGCATAGCGATCCCCAATACACAGATGGGGCTCAGTAAACTCGCCTCGCCCTGCCATGATCGCCTGCTCCGTGCCCTCCACGCTCGCCTGCTGCAGCGTGTGCCCCGTGCCTGGCTGGTGGCTACCTCGAGGGGTGGGCCACCTTGCCTCGATGACCCTCCCCTTCAGAGTCCGCCAGAAACCCCACAAGGCACCTGGGACTGTGGGGACCCTGGCTGCACAGAGCCCGCCCTGTCCTGGGCTCACCGGCCACTCAGGTACCCCTACCCCACCCCCGCCCAAGCACAGGGCTCTTTGGGGCTCCGGCTTCACCCCAGAGCTCCAGCAGACTCCTCCCGCTCTGCCAGCTGGAGGCGAGCTGCCCTCTGCTTGGTCCCAGTTCATGGACTTTATCTGTCGCCGTCCGGCCAAGTGCCCCAGAATCCACTCCGTCTCCACTGGTTCTTTCGTGGACAGTCTTGGGGGAAGAGAGCCACTCACAGGCCAGGCTGAGAGGTGCCCTTGAAGGAGCAAGGGATCCCTGACCATGTCGGGGTGTGTGGTCGGTTGTCACTTCATCCATCTCCTGACGGTGGCACGGGCTGCGAGCACCTCGCCGTGGTGGGCACATCGGTCCTCTGCGGGTCCGCGTGGGTTCTAAGCCGTCCAGAGGCCGGTGGGACACTTGCGCCAGATTGTCTGTTGAAGGTGAGGCCCGTGTCAGGGAGGACATTGCGTCTTCGTTAGGCTGGACTGCAAGTCAACGTGAAGTAGGAGTGTAGACATTTCCGTGCACAGAAAAAGCAACTGTGTGCGTGTGCACACACACACACACACACACACACAGACACACACACACTCTCCTTTTCCCTGACAAAGCCCTAATTTGGATGCCGCTCGCTCAGTGCCTGAGGACTCGGTCTGCGGCCTGCGGTCAGGTTCTCGTCTGTGCTGCGAGTAACAGGAAGTGCTACAAAGTTGCAATCAATACATCAACTGTTGCATGTGCGGGTCTTTAAGGCAAATCCTGGGAGGAAAAAAACGGACTCACTGAACGTCTAGATGCCTGGTATTCCGAGAATCAACCTCTCATTGGTAGCCACGTGCGAGGCTTTGTAAACATTTGACATTGAATTTACAGGAGGAAAAGCAATTGGCTCTGGCCCTGTGAGTAAAAGCTTAGGCAGGTAGCAGGGTTGTTGGGCTTGTAATTCGCAGCTATTAAATTCCTCAGCGAGGTGAAGAAAACTTTTTCTTGGGGCAAGAAAGTATGAAAGAAGATAAAGGGAAGCGTAAAAATCACTTTAATGCACGGGCTTTGATACAGCTTTGTAATGCTAAGTGATGAATAGCTACGGGCTAGGAATTCACACCTAATGGAGTCAGCTGCCAGTTGTGTAAAGCACACACATCTATCCTGGATAGAAGAGGGGTCAGCAAAACAACCCAGGCGACCCGAGGTTCCTCCGTTCTGGTCCCAATGTACCATTCGTTCTGAAGGACGTAAGGAAGATATTTTTTAAATGTAAAAAATAGTTTTATTTTTTGGCAATAATTTCATATATAAAACTGTCCTTAAAAAAAAAAAAATGATGCAGTGTCCTGGAAACAGTGACACAAACGATTGGAGAAACACCTGAAATAAAACAGTTTCATCTAGGATTCAAGGCCCACCACGTCCCTCCTCCCTACCCTCCCCCCTGCTCCCAGGGTCACTCCAGGGGCGGCCTGGCGCAGGGTGAGATCAAGAGCCTCCGACCAGAGCAGACCTGACCTATGGCTGAGTCTGTGCTCCTGGGCCCTCCCTAACCACCGGGCAAGGCGATGTCCCTCTCCGATCACCGGTAAATGACCGGGCCCTGGCTTGAGATCTATTTTGAATTTCATGTTTCCTTTCTGAGAAAAATCTCAGCGCCATATGTTAACTGTAGGAGAATGCCCCCGGCACGCACGACGTAAATGTTTCGATTTACACCTGAAGCTTCTGGATGAGCAAACACACCGAGTGCACGGGCGCCCCGCGTGGACGGAGCTTGCTCGCTCACGCGCCGTGGGGAGGCAATATACTCTCCTAGATCGTTCGGGAAGCAGTTACAACAAAGGCGTAGGAATGGCTCTTTATTTTATGCCGCTTATCTCAGAAGACAGGATGAGAAACAGGAGGGTGCCTGCCGACTCGCCATCCCTCGGGGCGAGAGGCCCGGCCCTGACATTCTTTTCAGAGCCTGGACAAGAGAACAAAACGCAGCTGCAAAACACCATCAGTGACGGTCCGAGTTCCTCTGTTAAACGGGTCCCCTTCTAACTGCCCCCTCAGACGACAGTGCCCACATGGCAACCTCGGAGTCAGAGGGTCTTGCAGAGGAACTCGGCGCATGCGGAGGGCCTGTCTCTGTCCAGGGTGGTGGCCTGTGGCGGCTCCGGCCTGGGTCCTGGAGCGGGACATGGGCTGGGAGGAGCGGTACAAAGCTACGGTCACTGCCCCTGAGGGGCTCAGCCCAGCCGGGCCAGGTGGGCCCCTCTGAAGCTCCCAGTCTCGTGGGACAGCAGGACTGAGCCTGCCTCCAGGTGCCCCCAAAGGGAGCTAATGGTCCTTGTCACAAAGGACAAAGATCTGGAAGAAGCCATGGCTGCTTGGCCTGAGAGGAACCCCTTTCCTGCTGACCCTCCTAAGACAGGAGGGGCCGGGCGGCCCATGACTCTGTGGGGCCCCGTGACCATTTAGAGGAGACACCTGGACGCAATGTCTGGTTATCACTGAGCTCAGTCGTGAGCAGGAAACAGACGTCTGAAAAACGCTTCCAACCTGTCTTATTAGAGTTCTGAATCGTTCACTCATGAACGTATCGGGAGAACTTTTTATCGACTGGCTGGCTTCCATCGGGGAGAAGGGGTCCCTGTGTTTAGCCAGAACCGCTGTAAAAGGATGGATTGGGGTGGGTTTTCCAGCTTCTCCCAACCTGATTCTTCCCAGTGGAGAGAGTTCACCTGTGGCAGCTGCACGTGATACCACTGTCCCCGTCACCGTGTTGCCCGAGGACAGACTTTCAGAAGTGGGCTCATGGCACCAAAGGGTACAGACCCCTCTGACTCTGTCCCGCATGCTGCCAGGCGGCCTTGGAGAGAGGCGATTCTGCACCCTTGTAGCTCCTCCACCGCACCCTCCTCGCCGTCCAAGGTTCTGTTCCTAAATGGCCAGTTTGAAAGATGAAAAAAGATCTGTAATTGTCCCGATTTGCATTTTAAAATTACTCGTGAAGCTAAGTGTTTCTCATATGTTTTGTGCTTCGTGTGTGGCTTATCTGTCAAGTCATTTGTCTCCCCGTGGGGACAAGTTCTCTGGGAATGTCGAGGGTATCGATCAAGGCTTTGCCATATTTGCTGCTAATATTTTTCTAAAGAAGCTCTTTTCATTTTAATGAGAAGAAAGACAAAGCAATACTTTATGACAATAAATACTAACGAATTAAACTCTCCTAGTAAATAACAAAGACGAGTGGATTAGGGTAAAATGTAATATACGCTTATAGGAAACAGACATAAAACAAATGGCAAATAAATGGCAGTTATGCTAGAAAGAAAATCACCATGTGGTGGCCTTCGTCGGCTGGGCAAAAGTGGCGTATTTCCGGGGAAAGCCTTTTTTTTGCTTGGACTTCTGTCTAGTAAATGGTTGTACCTCTCAGGTCGTATTGATGGCGCTTTGTGCACGAGATATTTCATGGAGCATTTACCCACGTGCTGACCCCGCCAGAGAGCAGTGAGTGAGCCGTCCGTTCCGCCCCGGTCCGGGGCCCTGTGTGGGGCCTGGCGCAATCGCCCTCCGACAGACTCCAAATGCGTCCCCTCGGTTAATGCTTACAGCAACCCCGCGAACAGCTGTTATTGGTCCCAATTTCCGGTGAGGAAACGGGCTTAGGAGAAGGTAAGTCACCGTTCCAAGGTCACACGTTTCCTGAGTGCCGTGGCCAGAACGAAAGCCACAGATTAATTGGTAGCAAAACGATGCACGGCCACTGTGAGAACGTTGGCGACAAAGCCCCAGGAAAGAGCTACTGAGCAAACGCAAAGAAAAAGAACAGACCAATGGCCATAGGAGTTTAACATAAAGGTCAAGTTCAAAGCAACAATCTTTTAATGAACAGAGAGGGGCATTGTCTGCTGATAAAAAGAATATCTTATAGCTCATAAGGATATATCATGCAATATTTTTACTGACTACCACATCTAAATATACAAACAGAACTCTTAGAAATAGAGCTGTAAGTGAGCAGAACCCACTTACAGATTGTGCGTAGACCATATTGATTTAAAGGCCCATGGATTAGAATAGTCTTACTAATAAAGTTGCATTGACTCATTTCTGTGAAACATTGTATCACACGACATTGTTATTTCATCTTTTTAAGCTGCTATGAAACATTTGCAAAGTGGTGATTATAAGTTAGATCACAATAATATCAATTAATTCTAACACGTTAAACTAGAAATTAATTTAAAAATTGCTCACACAGAGTCAATTGCTTGTAAAGTTAAAAAAAAAAACTTGGTAAAAATGACTCAAATCACAATATACATAAAAATGCCACGAAGGCCACCAACTCTTGGGACCTCTCCGGTGTGCCCCCAGCACTGGGGGGTGTCGCAGGCGCCCACGACGTGTGTGCTGCGGGTGGTGACGGAAGAAGCCACTCGAGCGGCTTCTCCCTCTCATTAGACTCCGTGCGCAATTCTAGCCTCTCGCAGCACGAAGGCCCAGTCTCCCTCCGGCCCCTCCGCTCCCGATGATCGATGATCAACTTCGTCCAATTTTTCATTTCGAAGCGGCAAGTGGTCCCTTGGCTGACAAGACCTGTGCCCGCCCAGGAAGTCTCCCTGCCCCGAGGGCAGGTCGGGGTCAGGAGTCTCTTTTCCCTTCTGAAGCTGAAACACCATAGGCAGACTCACTTTTAAGGCAGCAAACTACACAGCCTCCCCTCCTGCAGGAAGGGCGTAGGGAGGACAGGTCTGTGGAGTCCCGGAGGCTCTCGGAGGACAAGAGGATTCACTCACTGGACAGATTAACTAATTAACCCCTTAGCTGTCTTCGATTGAGACTTCACAGTTACAGAAAATGTCACACATATCAGAATGACTGGGGACTTCTCCATTTCAAGTCCAGCGTGTAAAGACCAAGTCACCACTCTTGTCCTTATGAAGAAAAACTGGAAAATCTAAAACCAATGGCTTTTCAGGACCCATCGGAGAGCGGAGGTCCCAGGGCCTCAGGGGTACACCGTGCATGCCTGATGTCACGGGCTGAGCTGTGCCCCCAAATCCACGTGCTGGAGGCCTCGCCCCAGGACCTCGGATGGGACGCAGTTGGAGATGGGCTTTGAAAGAGGTGGGTAAGGTGACGTGAGGTTCTGTGGGTGGGACTTGACCCAACATGGCTGGTGACCCTCTAAGATGAGGACGTCAAGACCCAGACCACACAGAGGCACGGCCGTGAGGACGCGTCTCCACGCCACAGGGAGAGGCCTCAGTGGAACCACCTGCACCCCGTCTCACTTCCAGACTCCAGACTGTGAGGAGACAGGTCTCTGTTGCCTAGGCAACCCCACGTGAGGTCCTTGGCGACATGGCCGGCCAAGAGCACACGTGTGGCCGCTTGGTGTCCTCAGGGATGGGCACACGCCCCACGTGGGGCTCCGCCTGAAGCCATGAGGAAAAAGCAGCTCCCCACCCCAAAGATTCTGCACTGGTCGGCATCGGGGGTGAGGGGCAGCGGGTGGCCATGCGGCGCGCCCGGGCTGGACCGTGACAGACAGAGGGCCTCCACTTTGAGGGCCATTTGTGCCCACGTCCAGCTGAGCTGGCGGGAGATCCGGCCCCTGGGCTTTTGGACAAGTGATGTCGGGTCGTGCGGGAAGGCCGTGTCTGGTCTCTGTGTGCCCGCACCACTCCCCGACCCCCCTCAGCCTGGAGCACAGTCCGCGCTGCGCTGCCCATGGGTGGGGGCTCAGGCCCGACACCCCTCACCCTGGGAGCAGGACAATGTGGCGGGAACGCAGGGGACACGCACCACGTGGTGCCCCAGCTCCGTTTCGTCCACTTGGCAAGTGGCCTGATCGTGTGGAGCGTGACCTTCCCCTGGAGGGAAAAGAGCGCAGGTTCCCGGGGCTCGAAGTGGCGACGGTCGTTAAATTAACCCGCGTCCCCTTAAAACGCCTCCCGGCTGGTGATGAAAATGAGAGAACAGCGAGAACAGCGACACAGCCTGGACGAAGGCGTGGCTTCGTGGCTCCCCACGCTCGCGCCGAAGCCGGTTCTGCGCTGTCGTGACACTCGCCTCGTGGAGACAAACGCTCGGTGTCCCCTCACGTCAGTGGGGCGTTATGCAAGAGATAAACCTGCCAGAGAAAATTAAGTCCCGGGGCGCCCTTCCCTTTCTTCTTCCCTTTCTGTTCTTCTTTCTTAGAGGGAGGTAAGGATCATAAAGATGAATAAAAAAACCAGCACCCTGGACCTTACCGGAGGATGGATGCTGCCGACAGAATCAGGAAACTCATTTCGTTAGGAACCGCGAATCCTGGGCGAGGACACCCCGCTCGGCACGTACGTCAGGCGAGGCGAGAATTTTGTTCAGAGAAAACGGTTGTGGGGATTTATGAAAACGCGACACCAGGTGCTGCCCGGAGGCGCTGGGGGCAGGCTGGGCGGGGGATTCGGGGTGCTGTGTGAACACCGCAGGGCTGGCGGCCGGGCCAGTCTGCACGCCCGGGACCCAGCTCTCAGGCCGCGCACCCCGAAGGGACGTCTCTGCAAACTCCCCGTGACCGAGTCTGGCCCTCGGCCCCCCAAGGCCGCGTGCTTCAGAGGTCTCACCGGAGCTGCCAGGAGTCAGCGTCCCCCCCCAGCACCCCGACACCCAACCTTGAAAAGAGTCACGACCGGTTTTTCTCACGGTACAAGGAGGGGACGGGCCACTGCGGTTGCTCAGGCCTCAGCATTTCACGCCCGTTAACAGCAGGAGCAGTGCCGCCCGCCGGGCGCCGAGCAACGCTCCGTCGGACGTAGACGCTTCCGCTCTCGCTGGGTCCCCCTGGGGCTCCGGCCCCTGTAAGATGCCTCTGTCCCCTCGGATGATGCTTATGGGGCATCTGGCTACCAGGCAGCATCGTGTGGATCACAGACCACTGCACCTGGGAACGAGCAGAAGCAGAAACAAGGCCACCGGCTGCCCGCTGGGGACTCGGAGCCCAGGGGCTCGACAGGCACCTGTCAGTCCTTCCCTCCTCGATCCCTCTGTCTCACATGCGCATGCACGTGCACACATGCATGCACACATGTCCCAGTGGAGCACCAGGCCCGGGCAGTGGTCCCCAGGCAAGTGAGGGGCTGAGGACGGGCGTCAGGCCAGCCGGCCCCCCTGGTGACGTGGCCTCTGTGCTTCTCCCCCACCGGCTTGGCACTGCCATCTTCCGCAGGCTGGCCTGTGCCGTCCCTTCCGAGCAAAGGCTCCTCGGCGTGGCACAGACGGTCACCAGTCCGGCCCCACCCACCCCCGGTCCACGGCCAGTTTGCTTTCGTTTGGGCCTTTGGTAGGTCACAGGACTCCTGGCGCCTTGTACATTCTGCGGGTGTCCACGGCGGGCACTCTGGAGCAGGGCTGTCCTCAGGTGGCTTGTCCCTGCCGGGCAGACAGTCCCCCAGCTCAGCCCGGACCCAGAGGTGGGGGGGGGGGACAGGAAAAGTGCGGCGAGCAGCTCAGCCCGGGGGCCACCCGGCCCCGAGCCCCCAGGGTCCACACGCCCTGGGGACACCACGTGGCTCTGCAGCCGCTCTGCCTTCTCGGCCCGGGAAGCTTCCTTCTCACCACGCCACCCAGCTTCCTTCTCATGCCCGCTCGCCGAGACAGAAATAACGTTAAGACGTGACAGCCCGATCGTTACGGGAACATGGGGTTCCTGGCTCGCCCCGCCCAGGCTTGCACGCATGCACGCACACACATGCCCACATGTGCACATACATGCTCACACGCACACACACAAGCACATACACACACGCACAGATTCACACACGTGCACACACACGCACATGTACAGTCACACACGGCCATACACACAAGCACACATACACATGCAATTCACATGCGCACACATTCACACACATACAGATACACACAGTCACGGTCACACACATACACTTGCACAGTCACACACATGCACACACACACACACACACACTCCGATTTTCACCCGGTTACGCTCACAACATGCATGCCGCTTTCACCATGAATATTTGTTCATGAACTTGGAACTGTGAACTTTGCAGTTAGAATCTCGAAGGCCTGCATGCCACTCCATCAGGGCGTGGGCCCTGATTTGCTAGGCCGGCCCTCGGGTGGGCTGTGGAGGGCGGCGTTGTCATCGCGGACACGTGGCCTGAGTCTGTCGGGAGGAGCCCTGAGGGGCCGCTCAGGCCGGGGCCACTTGTCGCCGGGCAGGCCCGGTGCCTGTGTCCGGTTTGACCCTCGGCTTTTCTGCACTGTTCTGAGCTCGGGGGAAGTACTTGCCCCGAGTCCAGTCCCCGTTCCGTGTGAGGTTGGGGCGACATTGGGGTGATGCGCAAACGGGACGGTGCGTCCTGTGCTGTTGGCAGCGGTGTGGGGACCCAGCGCTCAGTAAACGGTTTGTTCCTAGCTTGGAGAACACGGGTCCCTGGGTGTCACCGAGCACCCTGTATCTGTGCCCCCCGTGTGCCCTTCCTCACGCTTCCGTCACCGACGTCTGACCTTGCTCGCACACTGCCCCTCCCTCCGGGCCCTGCGGTCACAGCTGTGTGTGGCTCTGCCCAGGTGCCCGCCGGCCCCGTTCCTCTCCGATGACCGTCCCCCACCCCGGCTGTGGCTGGTGCCTGCAGCCCCTCTTCCTTTGGGGGCTGCCCGTGGTCCAGGGCACCATGTGGCCGCCCGCGGAGGGCCCAGGGTGTCTGGCAGATGGCGACCTGCCCCCAGCACCTTCTCAGTGCCAGCGCTGGAGTTAGACCTCGTCTCTAGCCCTCCTTGGGTTCATCATGTGAGCATGTTACATGTACGTTCACGTAGCCACACACACAGCAGTGGGCAGATGAACTCAGACGGAAGTACATTACGCTCCCCCTCCACCTGCCGAAGGTGGGCATACAGGCAAACGCCACCTGAGAGCCATTCTGCAAAACGCCGCTCGATCCTCTTCGCATGGTCAAGGTCATCCGAAGCAAAGGAACTTTGAGAAACTGTCACAGTCTCCAGGCGTCTGAGCAGGCTGAATCTAACGCCACGTCCCTGGACGGGATCCTGGGACAGACGAAGGAAATTAGGGAAACTCCGGCGACTCTTGAGTAAGGCCGGACTTCAGTTCATCACAACGCGCCGGGAGTTGGCTCGTTAGCTGCGCCCAGCGTCACACTCCTGGAAGACGCTAACAGCAGGGGAGTTGAATGTGGAGGTACGCGGGGACTCGATGTACTATTTTTGCGACTTTTCTGTAAATTCTAAAATAAAAAAGCCTATTTAGGGACATCCGCTTTCCACGGCGACACGGAAGGAGCTGGAAAGTTGTCACTCTCCTCCTTACAGTAAGAGAAAGCGGGACGTGCGGAAAACCGGGGGGGGGGAGGCACGAAGCTGGCCCGGAGACTGGAGACACCTGCGGGGGTCGGGGGATCGCAGCCGGGACGGGCTGGGCTGGGGCGGCCCCTGGTGCCACGGAACGCTGGTGGCCGAGCCCGGAGGCCAGCACAGCGAGCAGCTCCTGGGCCCTCCGCCTCGGGGGCCCACGCTCTCGTGGGATTCACCTACAGGAGCCCCAGTGGGTCCCCCCGGCAAGCCAAGGAAAATCGCCCAGTGGCTCCAGTCGGGGGAGGGACAAGCGTCCTTGCTGGAGGCGCTCCGAGCATTCTCCATGACAGTGATCCGGTCCCCGGAAAGCGGCTGGGGAGCAGCCTTCTCCCACCTGGGCGGGAGCGGGGGCGTGCGGGCGCCCAGCTCCAGCCCCTGTGCCCTGCCCGCACCACCTGAGAGGAGGGGAAATGCTAGGGGACACTTGTGGGGCTCACGGCACAGGACAGAGCCCGCCAAAGGACTGAGATGGGCCCAGGCCCTTCCTGCTTCCCCGCACCGCACCTCCTGTCCTCAGGGCTGCACGGTCATCGGTGGGGTGCAGCTCCGGGAGCCGGAGTGGGCGACCCACAGCAAGAGGGAGTTCTCAGCAAAACACGGGAGCATCCGGGCGAGAAGGCGAGGAAGGCGAGGAAGGCGAGGAGGCGAGGGACTACAGGCGTTCGACGCCTCTGACGCCTACAGCTGCAGCGCCCGGCGAGGAAGCCCAGCCCCGGGCCCAGCTCACGTGAAACACACCGACGGCCTTACACCTTTCACAAATGAACTCGACATGGACCATAACGTACAATGCAAAAGTAGTTAACTTCTGGGAGGAAACAGGAGAAAATTGAGGTGACCTTGGGTGTAATGATGAGAGTTTAGATAAAACCATAACAGCGAGATCCACGAAGACAAAAACAAGGTGGAATTTGTTAAAATGGTAAACTTCTGCTCTGTGAATGAGCATCTTAAAAGGATGAAAGGACAAGTCACAGACTGGGAGAAAATACGCAAAATGCCCGCAATGGAATCGTACCTAAAATACGCAAAAGTCTCTTAGAATGAGGCGGTAAGAAAACGGCCTACTTAAAAAGTGGGTAAACTATCTGGACAGACACCTCGCATAAAAAATGCATATAGATATCAAATAAGCCCATGAAAAGCGCTCACCATAATCTGTCATGACAGAGTTGCAAATTAAAACAATACTGAGATACAAATACACCCAGTAGCATGACTGAAACACACACACGTCAAAACCAGCCGTGCTACATGCTGGTGAGAATGAACGCCCGGCGGCCAGAATCCTCGCTCATCACCCACGGGACTGCAAAATGGCGCAGTCAGTTTGGAAAAACAGTTGAGCAACTTCTTGCCAAGCTGGTCAGAGTCTTATCATCCGGTCCAGCCATCGATCACGCTCGTTAGTATTTACCCGACGGTCCGCGCAAACCCGCCCGTGAGCGTTTACGACAGCCGTATTCATAATCGCCCAAACCCGGGAGCGGACACGATGTCCACTGGGGGGTGAACAGACCACGAAGCGCGTGCATCCCGACGGCGAATGTTATTCGACGAGGAAAACCCTCTTGGAAGCCGTGGAAGACGTGGTGAACTTGGAGGGCAGGTCTCTGAGTGAAAGGAGTCAGCCTGCAGAGCCTCCAGGCTACAGGACCCCGATTATACGATATTCTGTAATAGACCAAATTACAGAGACGGTGAGAGATCGGCGGTCACCAGGGTCTCGGGGGAGGGGCGAGGAGGGGCACAGGGCTTTCGGCGCTGTGAGGTGTCTGCACGGCAGCCGTAGGCATGATGAATGGTATGGATAATATGCGTCTGTGTATGATAGATGATGGATTCTATGAATAGACGACATTATGCATCTGTCAAAACTCACAGAACTTTACTGCACAAAGAGTGAACCTTAATGTATGCAAATTCGGAAAAGCATTTAGGAGGTTATGGAATCCCAGGAAGGAATACGGAATGTGACAAGAGAAGTTAGGCGTATTACAGATGCCTGCGACATCCTCCTGGCGTGGGAGCGGGGGCGGGGCTTGCCGACCCGACTGACCCTGGGAACGAGAGAGGGCGCTGGGCACAGAACTGCAGGGAGCGCCGCGCTCCAGCCGACGGCATCCCCCGCCCGGGAGGTGGTGGCCGCTCGGATGTCCCCTCTGTCATACTGCAGGGGGACAGCTCAGGAAGCGGGTGGCAGGAGACAGGAGCCGGGTTCGTCACTGCTGGGGTGGGAACTGACAGCGGAACGAGGAAAGGAGTCCGGCGACATCCGCGTGGCCATCGCACAGACACCCACGGCCCCAGTGAGCACAGGCGTCTCCGGCAGTGTGTGCGCATGTAGGTGCACAGGCTGCTGTGCAACGGGAGGCCCAGCGGCCCAGCTCTGGTGTCCGAGGGCCGGGCACACGTAGCTGCGGGGCCGGCGGCTCTGTCGTCCCAGAAAGCAGGGGCAGGGACGTGCCAACGAGCAAAACCGAGCAACGGGAGAACGTGGCAGAGCAAAGGGGGGCCTGCCTGGGGGGCCGAGGCCGCTCCCAGAGGCCGAGGTCGGCACGGTGGAGGGGTGAAGTAAGTAACGTTCAGCGGTAACCCAAAGTATAAAGGAGATGCTGGGTCCGTACCCATGGAAATAAATGACGGCTGGAGTAAACCCGTGACGGGAGAGACCCCTCCCTCGGAGAGGAGCCCCATGGAATCCAGGGGGATGCTCCACCCTCAAAGAGGGGTGCGCGGCCCCCACCGCATGAGTGTGGCAGCTGCGTGGTGACTTCCTTCCCCGAAGGGCAGGGCGGCAGTAACTCTGCGGGAAGAAACCTGCCAGCGGGCGCTTCAGGCAGGCGGAGGTCGGGTCGGGGTGACAGCTCACGGGGGTCGTGGGCAGGAGGACAGTTCACAAGTGGTGCCTGGCAATGGGGGCGGGGCCCCTAGCAGCCCAGGGCGAGAGGCTGCCATCCCAGGAGGAGTGAGGGACACCCCAGGGCCAGCAGGGCCGCCGTCTGCGTGGAGCCCGCCAGGGCTGGGGGCTGTCACCCGTCTCCTCTCCCGCCTGCTGCCTGTGGGCGCCTGGGAGCGACAGCCATCAGAGGGCTTCAGACCTCGACCGTCCGGCGCCTGGCTCTCTTCTGAGTTGTGTCAGGAGAAGGTGGCCGTGGAGGACCCGAAACCAGGGCAGAGACACGGACGGGACACCGTCGCCGCCCACGTGGATTCTGACGCGCGCCCTGAGGGGCCTTCTCTCCAGCCTGTAGGCTGCCCCCCCACCGCCCTCCTGGCTCAGGGGGTGCTCCCTCCCTGGGGACTGAGTGGCTCCAGCGGGGTCCGCCCCCACTGCCACCCCGTCCTCTGCACCCTGGAGGAGCGACTGGACTCCACGGCATGGCCACGGGTTAGCCATTCGACATGGCACCCACGCATGAGACTCATGCACTCATTCACCCTTCATTCATTCGTTCCGTGACTGCCTACTCAGTGCCTGGCTCAGGACCAGGCTCCTGGAATGCATTAACGGGCAAAAGCAGCAAGAATCCTAACCTGCGTGTCACATAGACGAAATGCCTGGGCAGGGAAGATGGAACGTAGAGGGGATGAGAAGCCAGCTGCAGAGAAAGTGACGTTCCCAGCAGAGCCGGAGTCCTGCCTCGGCCTCCAGGCCGAGCTTCACCTGGTGCTGTGCGGAGCTGCGGGGTGGAAACAGGCCGAGCGCAGGGTGGGCACTCGCCACGGGCAAAGCTCTCAGCCCGGGCCTCATTTTCTCTGTCTGTCCATGGCCTCGCTGATGGTCAAAGGGCATTTGATGCTGCACGGTGAGGCGGGGGGGGGGGGGGCCGGGAGCGGGGAGCCAGAGACCCTCGGGGTGCACGGCCCATCTTCCTGCAGGTATGACAGACACTCTGAGAACGGAGCCCCATGAGGGAGGGGCCTTGGGGGCCTCTGGGGAGCCAGCCTGGCTCCTGCAGCCTGCCGCCTCAGAGTGCTTCCGCGAGATGCCGGGACGCGGGGGCGTGGGGACCTGGGCTCACACAGCACTGAGGCCCTGCCTGGCGCGGGTCAGGGGCTGACACCCTCCAGGCCTGGTGTGCCATCCACTGTGCTGGGGCATCAGGCCGCTAACGACAGCTGGGGGTGCAGAGCTGCTGGCGGGCCTTCTTACGCACCCACATGCCCCGCGTCTAGGGGACGGTCTCCTCTTCCTGCTGGAGTCGAATTCTTCAACAGCAGTCGGCATTTGGGGTACAACCTCCGGGCAAGCCTGAACCCCGAATCCTGCCGGTTAGCGAGCAGCCGCGTTTCCGAGGATGCTGAGTGCGCTGCAGGGCGCGTGGTCTCTAACCCGCTCCCCCGGCTGGAGAAGCGGGTGGCCTGGGAGACGCATTTAATCAAATGGTTTTTTTCCTCTCGGAGCAGTTCAGACTGAATCCTGCTGCGGGCACAGGGCTTCCTGGCCATGGGACAAGCAGCCCCACCTCCAGCCTCGGAAATGACTCACTCGCGGACGCTCTGGTCTGAGCGGTGTTCGGATCCCGCGCGCACGGCGCACGCATGCGCGAGGCCACCTGGCGGCCGCGCCGCGGTCCCGCCTCCGCTCCGCTCTCTCTGGTGCGCCGCGCTGGCCCACGTGCTGTGGGAGGGCCGGTGGGCAGGTGTGCGAGGGGCAAGCGAGGCCGCGCTGAGAAGAGACAAGCAGAACGGCCAGCGGGGAGCGGTCGGGAGGGGCGTGCACTTTGCCAGCTAACAAACTCGACAAGAAAAGAGAAATGGTCCTCCAGGAGCCAGTGCTGTTCAAGGTCCTTGGAAAGCAGAGACCTGCCTCGCTGACTCTCAGCCCCCTACGGGGTGGCGTCCCCACTGGGGTCACCAGTGTGTTGGCTGACGTGCCCGTGTGTGCGCATGTTGGTTCGGGGAGCCAGGGTCACGGCACAAAGAACTGGCCCCGGTTGCCCGGGCCGGGGGCCTTGGGGAGGACGCCCCGCCTTGCTGGCCCCTCCTTCCCCCCTCCGTTCATGAAGCGGGAGCTCTCCCTTCCCCCACGGGTGAGGGCGAAGTGACGCGGTGAGCCTCCGCACTGCAGGCTGGCTGCGGGGGACTGTCCCTCGGCCAGCCGCAGGCCCAACGAGATGGAGTGCGCTCAGGAGAGCGTCATGGACACGTTTCAATCCGCATGTTCCGGAAGCCTCTGAGGCCTTTGGGGAAGGTGATGGGCCAGGCGGAAACTCCCGGGCTTGGGGTCAGATCTGCAGCCCCGTGAACGCTGAGGCCTCAGGCGGCTCCGTGGAGGCGCGGGTGGCTCGGCCGTTTAGTTTAGTTTTTCCGTTTGTGCAGTGGGGTTGCTGACCCACCCTGCCAAGAGGCTGTGGGGGCTGGGGCCCTGCTGGTGGCAGCTCCACGGTCATTACTCTGGGCTGTCAGGCCTCCTGCTGGTCGGAGAGAAACTGGACACCGGGACCTCAGCCCAGGAGAGCGCCCAGGTACCGAAGCCCCTCCTGGGAGGACGTGACAGGGGCCCGCGGGGAGGGCTTCCAGCCCCACAGAGACAGGAGAACCCTAGCAACCACGGTGTCTGTCCTGACGCCGGCCCCTGCCCTGACCCCGGGAACACAGCCTGCAGGGCGCTGACCCCACCAGGTGGCCCTGGGCCACCGCCAGGTGGACGCAGGTTCTGGGGCATCAGCTCTGGGGAGGACGGGCTGGGTCAAGGAGCCATTCATCCCAGGGCCATGCAGAGGGGTGCCGGCACCCCAGGCCCCTGGGGCCCTGGGAGAAGGTAACCTGAGATGAACAGCATTCAGTCCACCACAAAGGCCAGTGGTCGGCATTTGAAACAGACCCCAAGTTGCCTGGTGGTATGGGACCCGCCGCCCCCCACACCTGTTTCCTTTGGGGGGGCGGTGTTAGCTGAAGCTTCTCCCTGCCTTCCTCCCTCCACCTGGGGGCCGGGCAGCCAGGTGCAGGTGGAAGCAGGGTCAGCTGTGCCGTCTTCATTTAAATGTAGATTTGACTTTCTGCGGTGCCTAGTTTGGAATACTAATTAGAGCGAGCGCTTGGATAATTTAAAACGCAGCACATTTGCAGATTTGACATTTTATTTCTCTCTCTTGATTGAGAGAATCTTTCCTCCTTCAGTCATGTTTGAAGTCTAGAGTAAAACTTGAATTCCCGCTTTCTGTGACCTGATGCCTTAGGACTTCCGTCAAAGGGGATGGCAGAGGACTCGGTTTCCCCCAGGCCACCCACTTATTTCCCAGGTCAATGTTCCCAGATTTTGCAGACCCCACGACACCCCCCCACACACACACACCTGGGCAAGCCTCCAGAGACACGTCAACAGACACTCATCAAGAGACACAGGAAGTGGTGAGAGAAAAGTCCGTTTATTAAAAACCAGAGTTAAAAAAAAAAAAAAGAAACAAAATGCTACCCAGCAGCAGGCCCATGATGACAGCTCACTCATCCCCCACCTCTTTTGCTCCTTTGGGGAGAAAAAGACTGTCCCCCTTGTCTCTCCCTCAGCGGTGGCTCCCCTCCTGCAGTTGGTTAAACGCTCACTTGTCTGTTGCCTTTAATTCTGGAACCGATTTGAAAGGTGTCGACGTGAAGTCGGAATCCGGCCGAGCTTTGCTGGAACGACCCATTTTACCCCTCCCCCGCCTTGCTGTGTGCCCTTCCCTGTACCGCGTGTGAAGTAGGTTTGCGGGCCGCTGGTTCCGCTCGTCGAGGTGAGGTGTGCCAAGTTCACTGCGCTGTTACCGCAGCTCTGTCTGCAGCGCGGCCTGGGGTTCGGGGGCGGGGTCCCCGTCACGCGTGGGTGTTTACGTATGTAGGAATGCTCCTGTACGCTGTTTGCCAAGGAGACATAGGAATGATTTTATCGCATTTTCGAAATAACCTCCATGGAGTTTTTGAGGGGAACTACATTAAATATGCAAATGAACGTAGAGCAAAGAACGTTCCTCCTGCTCCTTAGACAGCTGTGCGCTCCCCGCGTCCGGTGTCGCACCCTTCGGTTCTGCGTCTCTTACCGTTCCTATGAATACCGTGTTTCAGTGTTTGTCCAACTTCTGTAAGGCGCTGGCCACGACAAAGGGCCCAAACGAGAAGCCTCAGGTAGGCAAGAGCGCCGTGTCCCGAATTTTGCCTTTTTCTGATTTCCTTGACTCCGCCCCCCCCACCCCAAGGGTCAGCAATGACCTCGGGCCAGCTCCCCTCCTGCAGGAGGCGGGACAGGGTGACACTCGCTTAGTGTTGCTATGCCACGAAGGCGCTCCCCCCACTTCCGGTGGTGGGCGCAGGGCCCCAGAGAATGGAGTCAGAGCCTATGGACAGGTTTAACCCCACCCGGTTACCGGTCTGGTGTAGCCTTCAGACCGACCTGTGGCGACTGCATGGGGAGAGGTGTGTAGCGGGGAGCAAATGGGGACCATGAGGGTAGGGTGGGCCGAAGGGGTCGCACGGTGCAGTGCTCTGGCCCTGCTGTGCCCCGCCCATGGCATGCCCCGCCCATAGCATGCCCCGCCCCTGCCGCGCTCCTCCCATATGTGCTCCACCCCTTGCCTTTCCCCGCCCCCTGCCTTGCCCCGCCCCTGCCTTGCCCCGACCCCATCCCCAGGTGCTCCCCTAAGGCAGGGGCAGACTGCTCTCCGCCTCCCCCTGCCTCCACCTCTGTCCCTCCTTTCTCTGACATGAAAGGACTAAGAATTTGCACCCCTGAGTTCAGTTCTGGCCCAATCCCCCAGTTTTTACCTGTAAATGTGTATATACCTGTGTTTGCTTTTACAATGAATTCTAATTTTAGTGAGAGGCTGTACTCTGCAATTTCCACTTTTGAAAATTTGTTGGGATTTTTGTCGAATAGATGAAGGTAATTTTTGCAATGTTCACGAATTATTGGATCTAATACAGAGTCTGCCTCTTTCTGGTCTTATTTTGTTTGATAATTACATTATTCCAACTGTTTTAAGCTTCATCGGTTTTCTTTATTCTGCATCCTAAAGATTGAGAGACGTAGCGAGAAATTCAAGAGGTATTAATCAAACCCTCCGCGTTCCTCTGGTTTCCTTTCTATCTTACCGGGGTTTGCAGGCTTTTGTGTTTATGTTATTTTGGTCCGCATGTGTAGGATTGTAAGATATCTGCACTGTGGAAGTACAAGACCAACATGCGCAGTGACACCTTATTCCATCTAATTAACTTACATTGCAACGTACAGTGTGGGAAATTAAAATGGCCAGGTCGGCGCCTCGCCTGCTTTCCCCCCATGGCTCCGGGAAGGTGCCTTCATTCAATGCCTCCAGGTGTGACATTTGCGTGTGCAAGGGCTTCCGACACCAACGCCATGGGCATGGTCACTGTTGTCCTCAGCGCTCAGTCCCTCAGACACCAGCTGCAAGGCCGGCGTCCCCAGTCTCACTTCTGACCAGCCAGGCACAAATTTGGGGTCCCCATCGACTTCCTCAGGTCTCATAACTCTCTAGAACGACCCTCAGAACTCACGACAGAGCCACGACGTCACTTACTGTCTTGTCGCAGGGTCCAAGTCAGAGCCAGCACAAGAGAGGTCCCACCTGGGCAGCTCCCATCGTCCCCAGGGTCCCCTCTGCCAGCCAGGAAAGCTCACCCAGCTTCGGGGTCCCGTGACGGAGGAGAGGCTGACTGAGCCCACCGTCAGTGGGTGGACGCCATTCCCAGCCTCTCTCCTGTGGGAGGGGGTGCTGGGCTGACATCCGGGGCTCAGAATCCCAACTCTGTGTCCCACGGTCGGCATTCCTGCTGTGGGGGTACCGCATCCAAGTCGTCGCCACACCATAGACCGTCGAAGGGCCCAGGACATCCCTTGGCATAAACTCGGGAGCGGCCCAAGGTCCGCCAGCCACTGGGCAAAGTCCAGGCACTTAGAGGTCTCTGCCCCGGAACGGGGGACACCCAGCCCAGCTCTCGGTTACACGGCGCGCTGCCTACGCCTCCTGCTATCGCGTCCTGCCCCGGCAGCTTTTGCTCTGCCTTGTTCTGGAGAAGGACGAACCTCGCGCGTTCAGGGTGCGGATGGGAAGCTGGTTTTCTGCCGCACCGCCTCGGGCAGGTGTGTGGGGGGCTCGCCCGCCACATGAGGGGGGCCCTGCTCTTAAAACTCAATTCATCAGCTATGCTATTCTTATTTTGTGGATATTCTAGAAATTTACATCCCGAATACTGTAGGCATGCAGGGGATAGACAGGGTGGCGGGGAGGGTGAATCCCAGCCCTGTGACTAACCAGCTGTGCGTGCATGCGCGCACATGTGTGCATGTGTGTGTGCGTGTGTGCATGTGTGAGCTGCCCTGGGAGCCTGCAGTGAGCTGCACTGTGCTCCGGGGTTCTGCCGGGCCTAAGACCCCGCCAGCTCTGCACATGCGCAGTGCGCCTCTGCAGCCTCATTTCACAGGTGGGGCTGGGGCTTGGAGTTCTGGCCTGCATCCGCTGCCTGGGGTGGCTGTAGCCCAGGGCGGCCCCTCTTGGCCTGCAGGAAACAGCTCTCCCTGTGAAACACAAACCCGGTCACCAACGGCCCCTGGCGCCTCTGAAGTCTGAGCCCCAAGAACCCCAGAGGCCGGCTGAGGAGGCCCCATGTCCGAGGCCAAGGAGCCATTTTCATGTCATTCGCACCCCCGTCCCCCTCCCCCCCCCGCAACCTCCTCCAGGAACACTCCGCTCTGACTGCAGGTGCCTCTCAGATGCCGCCTCCGAATGTCGCTGTCCTCAGCACAGCTCGGCCAGGCTGGAATTTTCCAAAAGACTTTGCTGAGATTGGAAGGAAGGCAGCAAAGAGAGCACCCAGAGGCGCAGGTGGCCCGGAAGCGGACGCGCGCCCGGCGCCGGATCCCGGTCCTCACCCCGCGGCCTCTTTGGTGCCCCACCTCCGGCCTGGCCCTGCGCTGCGGCTCCTGGCTTTGTGAGGGTCACCCACCGGCTGCCCACGTAAGGGACAGGGTCCCGCTCCCTCTGCACGACAGGGGCAAGGCACTCTGATCCTGTCCGCACGGCAGGGGCGAGGCACTCTGATCCTGAGGCCCGGGATGCTCATCCTTCTGTTTTAAGAAAAGTGTTGGGGGGGGGGAGGCGTGACCACACACCTCCGAGGCTCCTCCCACTTCTTGAACCTTTCAGGTGACCTCAGGAGGGACCCCTCCCCACAGCACACACCTGTGAAGGGGCCTGCCAGGGTCCCTCAGTGAAGGCGCTGGGTGAGAGGGCCTCACCCCCTGCACCCTCGGACAGCCCAAGTGGGGTGGGGGCAGGGAGTCCCCTCAGCACGGCAGAGGCCGGGCGCCCTTCCGCGTCTCCATGCCAGCCCTTGTGCTGTCACTGAGCAGGTGTCTGGCCCTCCCCAGCTTCCTCGACGAGGGCTAAGCTGGGGGAGACGCCTGCTTTTCGGGGTACACACAGAGCCCAGGGAGCCTCCGCTGAGCGTGTGGACACCCCCCACCACCACAGGACACATGGCAAAAGCTGCTTTCTCTCTCAGGGGTGCTCTCTGAGCGGCCCTGCCCCATGCTCCCCGCGGGGGACGGCGTGAGGGGCCCACGGAAACCCTGTCGCAGGTGACGGAGCCTCATGTCTGAAGTCAGAAGGAAGTGCCGGTGGGGAGAAAAGGCCACTCCAGCCAGCGCAGCTGTCCGCCCACCTGCTCCAGCGTGACAATGGGAACTGTGCTCCCAGCTCCAGTCCCGCTGGGAGCCGCGCTGTGCTCGCGGCTCCGATAACCCCAGCAGGTTTAACAGACAGCAGAGCGCTCAGCGCTCCGCCTGGGTGGTTTTCAACCAAAGCCAATTCCTTAGGCATCGAGAACAACAGAAAAAGCCTTTCCCAAACGGAGCTCTCGAAACAGCTTGCCTTCACCCATGCGTCCCCGCGCCCGCCCACGCGGGCGCCTCCTCGCCCCTCCCCCCCGCGTTTGCGCTGCTGCCTTTTGCTGACCTGTCTCTTCCGAGCCGTGGCGCCTGGCGCCTGAGATCCCAGTGTTAGGTTGTCTGTTAGGTTGTCGTCTCCTGCTGGCCCTCCAAGGGAGGCGGTGCGGCCGGGGCCCTGCAGGGCAGTGACATTTGGAGGGCGAAGCTGTCCCCCTCCGGGGCCTCTTAGTGGCCATCGCATGGTGCCAGCCCCACTTGCAGCTGACAGAGCTGCTGCTCTCCACATCGCCCCCAGGAATGCGAGGTCGCAGCAGGACAGTGTCCACCCCACCCGGGGAGGAGGCGGGGTCTACCTGAGCCTGTCACGCTCACTCCCTGTCTCCCGCCAGTGACTGGTCCTTGGAGGGAGCATGGCCCAGTTCTGGCTGAGACACAGAAGGAACGTGCTTCCCTCTGGGTCGGAGCAGAGCGGCCTGAGGGGCCTTTGCCTGTCCCCCTTTTCCTGCAGGACGCCATGCCCGGAGGGGAGTCGGCTGTCTTGCGGACTCAGGGCTCTGGGCCCAGTCGCCAGGCTGGAGGAGGGGGGTGAGCGGACGAAGGGGCCACAGCGCTACTCGGCACCGCCTACCGCAGGCTCTGAAACGACCTTATTGGCTTAAGCTTCTGCCAGCTGGGCATTGTGTCATCGGAGTTACAGAGGAGGACGAGAGGCAAGGCCCCCCGGGGATGCAGTGGGTTCCTTTGTGGCTGAGGAGGGGGCCTGGGGGTTCCTGGGCAGAGGAAGGCTGGTGGCAGGGTGAGGCGAGGGTGACCTTTGACCTTCAGGGGCAGTGGTGGGACTGGAGGCCACCACTCCTCAAGGCCCGGGGAGAAGGTGGCCGTCAGTGTCACAGACTTGCATCCTCCCCCGCGTGACCCCGGACGGGCCGCCAACCTCTCTGGAGCCCAGCTCCGTCGTGGCCACGTGGAGCCCAGCGGGAGCCACGTAAGTGTCAGGCCCCCTCCCCCTTAGGCGGCAGCGGTGGTGGGGACACAGGAGAGTGATAGCTACTTCCAGACACTCAGGATCTGTCCCCTTTCCCGAGGACGAGGGAACAGATCTGTTCCGTGTGACTCACAGACGGAGCTCAGGACAGCAGGTTCTGATTAGTATAATTAGCGTGAGAAAGAACGTTGTGACTTCGGAATGGTTCAGATGTCCCGAGATGCCAGCAGGCTCCCGGTCCGTGGGCGTCTCCGAGCAGACAGTGGCTGTCCACCTGTCTAGACACACCTGGAAGCTTCCTGGGCTGGGGGAGGGAAGTCCTCGCTCCTTCTCAAGGCACGAGGCTGCCGACCATGACCTTGTGGTCGCCTTCTCTCTGCCTTTTCCTCCCATCGACACATCCGCCCTCTCTGCTCCAAACAAAACAAACCGGGTCCCTAGCACCCCGCCAACCAGGGACCCCTCAGAGGCCTTCACGAAACTCAATAGGCCACCCCTCCAGGCCAGGACCCGCACCTCGGCCCTCCCCGTGAGATGGGTGGACATCCAGGCATCGGCGACTGGGTTGGGCACCCGGTGGGACCCAGGCTCTGGGGAACATGCCCCCTGGCAGCCCCGGAAGTACTAGGCCTTACTTCAGGTGAGCAGCCCACTGGATGGACCCACAGCAGTGACTGCCGGTGCCTTTCACTGGCGGCATGCTCACCTGGGCCCTGGGAGGCCGCCCCCACCCCCAAGAGGACAGCAGGAGCAGGGCCTGCATGGGGCTCGTGGTCAGGACACCACCCAGGCTGCCGTGTGTTGGGGTCTGCGGGCAGAGGCCGACTCTGGGGGGAGGCATGGGAATTGAAGGATGGGCCAGAAAGCATGGGGTGGCAGCTGGTGCTCAGACTCAGGACACGTGGGGCCCAACAGGAGCAGGAGGACAAGGCTCGTCCCGCTTTGGGTCAGGGCTGCGTAGGCCATGTGGATCCTCAGGAGAAAAGCCCTCTCGCCTTGCACTGTCCACCGGTGTTCACGGGGCCCAGGGCTTTTCAGCCAAGGGTTCCGGGCTTTGGGCTCATGCGTGAGCAGGCTGGGGATCCCACTCTGCTGGTCCTCTATGACTCTGGACGTGCCTGAACTTGGAGCTCAGGAGACCGGTGCCACCACCCAGAGCGTCACCAACAGCACAGTGAAGACATCGATGTCCAGCGAGGAGGCCCTGCGGAGCCGAGTGAGAAGTCCCGTCCTTTGCTCAGACCTCTTTATGTCTCTTGGACATAGCAGGATGGTTCACTTCCAGGCCCTGCCCAGGGCCTATCTGTCTCCTCCATGACATAGGGGTGCAGCCCCAAGGCCCAGGGGTATGGCTCCGCCCCATCATCAGACCCCTTTTTCTCTCTCTTTTACCCCAAGGTCCTCTTACCAACCCAGACACAACTTCTGACCCCGGAACACGGCGGACGAGACTCTGCCTCCTCCCTTCCATGGACGTGAGATCATATTTCCCAGTCTCTTTGCAGTCCTCACAATTAATATTTAATGGTTGCAAAAATATTCACAAGAAGACCCACATGCAAAAAATTAAATCTAGACACTGACCTTACACCTTCTGCAAAGATTAATTCAAAATGGATCATAGACTCGAACGTAAAATGCAAATGATAAAACTCCTCGATGATAACATAGGAGAAAAATCTAAGTGGCCTTGGGTTTGATAATGAGTTTTTAGATATAACACCAAAGACATGATCCATGAGAGAGAGAAAAAAATGATAAGTGGAGCTTCATTAAAATTAAAAACTTCTGCTCAGCACAAGACACAGCTAAGAGCCACCCACAGGGAGATAATATTTGCACAGCACGTATCTGATAAAGGACTCGTGTCCAAAATCTACAAAGAACTATTAAAATTCAATAATAAGAAACACACCCAATTAAAAAGCTAGTAAAAGATTTGAACAGAAACCTCACAAAAGATATACAGAAGCAAATAAGCATGTGGCATTAGGGAATCGTGAGTTAGAACGAGATGCCACTGCACGCTGGTTAGAATGGTTACAATGAAAAGCACCGCCCCCACCCCCGGCCTGCCAGGCCGCGGAGCACGGGGACCCTCAGTCTCCGCCGGCCGGCATGCAGGTGGTGCGGCCCCTTCGGAAGTCAGGGTGAAGGTTCTTAGAAAGTTAAACACACGCTTACCAGATGATCCAGCAATTACGCTCCTTCATAGTTACTTAAATAGCTGAAAAATTATGTCCACATTCAAAAAGGCACGCGGATGTTTACAGCAGCTTTATGCGTAATTGTCAAAACTCGGAAGCAACCGAGATGCCCTTCGGTAGGTGACGACGCGCTAAGCCGTTGTCCCTGCAGATGGTGGGGCAGTCCGCAGCACTAAGAGGAAGTGAGCCGTCAGGCCGTGAGAAGACTGGGAGGAACCTCAAGTGCCTGGGGCAGAGAGAGAGAGAAATGATCCGAGGAGCCTGCATGCCCTGACGGTCTGGAAAAGGCGAAAGGGGGGGGGGGTCAGTGAGAGGGTCGGCGGGCGTTGGGGGAGGGGGGACGCGTAGGGCAGCGGAACTACTCTGAACGACACTACCGATGAGCGCACGTCACTCCACATCTGTCCAAAGCCCTAGAAGGCTCGGCCCGAGAGCGAAGCCCAAGGTCAAGCACAGATTTCGGTTCGGTCAACAACACAGTGTCGATATTGGCTCCTCAACGAACGCACCACACTAGTGCGACAGAGGAAAGCGTGCGTCTGCGTGCGTCTGCGTGCGTGCGTGTGTGCGTGTGCACATGTGTGTGCGCGCATGCGTGTGTAATGTATGGGAACTCCAGTTTCTTCGATTTTTCTGTAAACCTGAAGCTAAGGAGAAACAGTTTACTAACCCCAGCGCATTCAGAGTTTCCTGAACGTAGGACACGCGTGCGTACTGCTCACTGTTAAAGAGACCGCCACGCGCCCCGCATCTGTTCTCTCTTCCTTCATAGCAGCACCCCAGTTTTTAGCTTGGCACAATAGTACCCAAAATGAAGACCTCTTTCTCCAATCTCTTCACAGCTAGATGTGACTGTGAGACAAAGTTATGGCCACGTGCCCTTACAAGGAAGTGCTCCTGGTTTTCCCCTTTCTTCCTCCCGGCTGGGGTGAATGCAGACATGATGGCTGATGCGATGCAGCCATTTTGGACCCTGAGGTGAACTTGGGAATGGAGGCCACGCGCGGCAGAACAAGGGGACAGGGAACCGGAGTCGCTCGCCCCGTGGGCCTTCTACGTGAGAGAGGAAGGCGACATCAGTGACGGGTGCTCGCGTCCTGCCCTTGCTGTCCCCGAGCCTCCCTGAGCCTGAGCGTGGCAGTGGGTGGCGTGTGCGTAAGCGCACCAGAGCGCAGAGGAGTATTTTTCCGCAAGCTCCCCTCCGCCAGCCACAGCCAGGAGGAATGAGATCGGCCAGCAGAAATGTAGCATCCACAGAAGCAACACTGGCAATTCCTCAAGAAATGCGCCGCCGCCGAAGCAGGAGCTGGCGAGCGCGGCGCGTGCGCTTGGTGGCGCGGGGGCTGGGCGCCGGGTGCGCTGCCCCTGGGAGCTCGGGCCTCAGGGCGGGGGCGACCACGCGGGAGGGCCGGGCCTCCGCAGTGACGATCGGGTGTGGGGAGCTGTGTGCGCACACTGGGTCCTGAGCATCCATTGCTTTTCAAGCGTTTTCATGTAAGTTTACATAAATTTCAGAAACAAAAGCGAGCCCGCCCGTTTTCTCCCACAGGGCCGCTTCTCACATTCCCTGAAACGTCGGGGTTTCAGGCGGCAGGCTCGTGAGATGTGGGCCTAGCCGTCCGCTTCTCGGCAGACAGCCGAGTGCTCCCCCACACCCTGCCGTGTGAGTCACGACAGGTCAGTCCCTGGGGTGCTCGGCTTACGTGAGTTTCCGGCAGAGGTCGTGGGGTTCAGCCCCGCGAGCCCCCTTCCCCGCCTGGCTCGCTCGGGGAGCCCTGGCGTCAGGGGGCTGCTCGGCCTCGCCCACGGCCCTCTGGAGGCCCGACCCTTTTCTGTCCCTGGTGGTCCCAGGCAGGAGTCGCCCGCCGCCTGGCCTCATGCCGCGGGAGGTCGGGGTGGCTGGAGCTGGGAGAGGGGGCGCCCCCACCACGCTCTCTGACCTGCGTCCTGTGACCGTCCCTGCAGGGGGGCTGACTGGCCCTGCCCCCATCCGAGGCAGAGGTGGGAGGAGCCTGCGAGGGCGGGTGGCGGAGGCCGCCTGAGCCATGTGACCCAGCAGCAGCGGTGGCGTCGGGCTGCAGTCTGCGCCCCTCGGCTGCGCGCCGGGCCCTGCGGATGGGAGGCTCTAAGGGGCTCTAGGTTAGACAGATGGGGAGTGTGGCTCTGTCCCCCTGTCCCTTGAGAGTGGAGTGACCGGGGTGGCCGCTTCCCTCGGGCCTCGGTGTCCCTCACCTGTCAGCAGGAGGCTTCGTGGCTGAGCCCCGAGCTCCCACGTCCCCAGCCTCTGTGCGTCCACGTACTTCGCCTGCAGGCGGCGGCTGGTCCTCGTGGGCACACGCTGACAGTTACAGATGCTCCCGGTCCTGTTAGCCCTTGCCCCAGAGCCTGTCTCCATGATTAAAAGGGACCTTTTGTTCCCGTTGGCAGAAGACAGAAGAAGCTCCTCAGTCATGGTCACACGGTGCCGGGAAAGGAGGGGAAGAAGGGCCCGGCGGCCGTCCTGGGGAGGGGGGGGCCAGGCTGACCCCTCTCCCATACTCGGCTTCTGTCCAGCACGCTTGATGCATGTCCTCACTGGGTCTCCAGCCTCGACTCCCTCCCTCACTTGCTCACTGTCCCCTGCACTGCAAGCAGATTCTCCATCGGGGGACAGCTGTGTGGTACCCCGCACTGATGAGCTGCCCCTCGGGAGGTTTCACAGATGCCCAGGACGTGTCCCGAGGCAGCGCGTTAACGCCCTGGGAGGCCAACCTCACGGCATGCTCTGCCCGTGCCCCCTGGTCCCTCGAAGCGTTTGGCACTGTCACCCAGTCCTCGATCCTTCTAAACTCATCCTGGAAGGCAGCCTGGAGTAGGAGAGACTGAGGCCCAGAGCTGTCTGGATCCTGGTGCCGGGGCGTGACCTTGAGGAGCTGTCTGACCTGGGCGCACCGTCCCTCCTGTGCGGAGTGGAGGTGGTCCTCACCTCGCTGAGACGCGGCACAGGTGCGGGTGGAGCTGGAGACGCGGGTGGCATGGGACAGTGCCCGGCTCACAGCAGAGCTTAGGCAGGTCCCTTCCTCCCGTGACCAGGGCTCATTTCCTGGACCTTGAACTTACGTTCGTTGTTGACACTGTGATAACACTGTTTGATCAGTGTAGGAAGCAGGCGGGACCAAAGGAACAAAGTTGCCTTAGGGTCCCGAGCCACTTCCTGTTTTGCTTAAGGAAACTGGGGAATCTGTTATTGTCTCTCATTGCTTTCTCTTCTCTGTCTCTGTTGGCTTTCTTCTTCTTCTTTTTTTAACCTATGTTGGAGCCCCTCCTTGATACCGAAAGGCCTAAGATGGTTTATCACAGCCCAATGGCATCACCTGTGATCCACACGAGTCAGTGAAGACACCTGAGGTCCCCAACCACGGGGTCGTCACGCCCGAGGGTGGGGGCCACGCTGCTCCTGGCGGTTCCCGCACTTAAATGCAAGAGGCCATATGCACACGCGGGTATTTTTGGTAAGTAGGACTGAGTTTAATACAGTCTCGATGTTAGCGAATCCTAACGCTAGACTGCCTAAAAATACCCCCATCGAGACGTGCTCTTAATAAATGGAGACACTCACGCAGCCTGCGATCGAGATATTCTCGCCTGGTTATTGGCCGCTGGAGTGTTCATTCCACGCGTGGTCAGGCCCTTGGATTCCGAGGGGGCGTGTAGCGGAGAGTCTGACAGCTCGAATTGATGCGTGGGCTCAAGTCCTGACCTTGACCTTAGCTGTGTGACCTTGGCCAAGTTCTGGGACCTCTCTGGGCCTCGGTCTCCTCGTTCGGAACATAAGTGTGATTTAGCAGCTACTTTGCAGCCTGGAATGAGTTACTACTTGCACAGTGTTCAGAAGGAAGCCTGCGCAGGAAGGGCTTCCACAATGTTTACATACAAACGTCAATCGCAACAAAGTGTCAGCTTTGCAAGCGGAGATGGCTGGATTCTCAGCAGAGCTTTCGCAGGGTGACTTGCTTTGAGGAAACTAAATAATGTCCCCTGAACCAGGACAGGAGTAAATGGGGTAGGGGAAATTGTTGTCACTTTTGGCAACTATCAGGTGGCAGATAATCTTTATACATTCTGTCCC
The DNA here is from genome assembly GCA_003508835.1 of Eonycteris spelaea. Taxonomy (NCBI): domain Eukaryota; kingdom Metazoa; phylum Chordata; class Mammalia; order Chiroptera; family Pteropodidae; genus Eonycteris; species Eonycteris spelaea. The sequence goes on from PUFA01000427.1 coordinate 503,268, forward strand.
TCGTCCCCGGGTAGGTTGGTGCAACAATTCCCTCAAAGGCGAGAGACCTGCCTCTAGAGCTAAGGGTCTCTCCCGAGGCCACATAACTCACACGTGGAAGAGCTCGGGGTTCGGGCTTCAGTCTCCTGCAGGAAACCTGTTGTTGAGGAACGGCTCACCCCCGGAGCACGCACTGCTGTCCATCTGAAAGTACGTGTTTGCGGGGGGCACAGTTTACGCAACGAAGGTTTAACACAGCCCCGTGCTGGGGAGGACTTTGTGTCCCGAGTCTCATCGTGAGGTTTTCCCCAGGAGTGGAACTGGAGCCTAAGATTCGAGGACAAGGAGTTGGGAGAGGCACAGAGGGAAGAGACTGTGGGCTACGTGGTGGAGGGAAGAGACGGCGGTGGTCAGATACCGGTTCAGCTTCCACAGTAACTGCTGGAAAACTGTCTGCACTGAGGGCTGAGGGACAAGGGCAGGCCGGGGTAGTCATACCTCCGCACCCGCCAGCGTTGGCTCAGGCTGGCCCCGGTGGGGTAGGCCACGTTCCTGCTCTTGAAGCCAGCCAAGTGGTTGGAAATGGGCTCTGCAGTGTGAGAGCATCCCCACCCCGCCCCGCCCGCCCCAGGCACTGGCTGTTGGGAGCTGGCTGGCAGGCACAGGTGCCGAGGGACCCAAGGAGAGCCAGTGGGGGGCCTCGGAGCCCTCTGCCCGCTCACTCAGGGTGAGCTCCCGGGGACGCGTGTTCAGGCCAGCACTGCAGACGCCTGGAGAATGAGAGGCCGACAGAAGGGGCATCGGGGACCCAGCCTCAGAAGGACAGAGAATGTGAAGTGTGAGGACGCTTGCTGCTTCCTGGAATTTGGTTTAATTAACACGTTGGTTTTTAATTCTTCTTCATCAGAAGCGTGATCTTGGAGACCCACGTCTGATCAATTGACTCTGCCAATGCAGAGAAATTTCTCAGAACTGGCCTCGTTCCAGACTGTACGCTCTGCTTCTAAATCACTGTCCTCCAGAAAGAATCAATCAAGGTCCCGATGCTACGCGTGCAGACGGGAGCCGGGGGCAAGTCGTCTCTCTCTCTCTCTCTCTCTTCTCTCTCTCTCTCTCTCTCTCTGTCACTGGGACTTGCTGTACTGTACAACGCAGGGGTCCATCATCATGGGGCGCCATCTGCTCTGCTACCCCTCCCAGCCAGCCCCAACCCCACGGGCATCGTGGAACATGGGCGTGCCGGGGTTAGTGCCCTGGCCGCCCACCCACCACCCCTGCCGTTCCCTGAGGTTCACCCCTGTGGCCTCAGGATGCAGCTTACACAGCAGGTGCCCTCTAGATGCTTAGTGATGAAACGCCACAGCCGTGCTCGCTGGCGGAAACCCAAACACGGACACTTTTCTTAGTGATGTCATGCCTCAGGGCCCCCTCCACACTGTGCTCCTTAGAGACAGGGGGCACACCCCACCTCAGAGACCGGGGTGCTGACGGCGGCTCGTGCAGAGTGGGGCTGACCCCCCTCTGTACCTCCTCCTGCTTGCTCCTGGGCAGCCCTTTCTGGTCATCCAAGGAAAGGTCTGCAGTCACGAGGATGTCCCTTCCACAGCTCTTCGGACCCGGGGTGTTGGGATGGGGGCGCGCAGCTGCCTCTCCCTTGCCCCCTGCTTGGACCCCTTCAGCGCCACGGCTTGGCCTGAGGGCGCGTGGTGTCGCCTGTGGCTTTGGGGGACCGTGGAGTGTTTGGGTGATGCACTCGGTTCTCAGGCCTGGTTATGACGTCCCCGCCAGGTAACACAGCTGAGCCGAGACTGTGAGCCCTTGGGGCACGGCCAGGACACGAGATCGTGGACTTCCCGAGCAGGATGCGCTCCCAGGACGTGTGGCTGGGCGGCCCCTGTCCTCGGCAGAGCCGCGCTGGCCTCCCCGGTGCTCTGGCCACCCTCTCTTGCTCCGGCACCACTGGGGTGAAGGTCTTTGCCCCGTAGCCTCCAGCCCTTCCAGCCGGGGCCGGAGAGGAACACAAGGGCCACACGCTTCCTGAGTCTCCTTTGCTGTCAGTGAAACGCCCAAGCTCCCCCTGTGAAAACGGAAGCATTTCAAAGGACTCTGCTGCGTCCGGCAGCGTGGCCTGTCTTCCGGTCTCCCAGGCAGCAGGGAGGGTCACCTCCCGGCACGTTTTCCACCATCTGTCGAGTGACGGGGGGACCTAACCCCGGTGAGTCTGAGAACGCGCCTTGTGCTCTGAGGGGGGGGGACAGAGGGGACAGCTCTGTCTGGAAAGACAGCAGAGTGGACGCTGCGTAGACTTGTGGGTCAGTGGAGATCCACGCGGGACCCACGGCCCATTTTCACTGTTGTCCCTGACACCCCCACAGGGCGTGGAGACTGAGCCTCGCTCCCCAATCCGGCTCAATGCGAACTCAGATTCGGAGGGAGCCGGTGGCCTTGAGCAGGATCCTGTGTGCAGGCTTGCTATTTTTACAAGGTCCACCCTATTCTTAGTTACTTTAAAAAATTAAATTGTCAACAGCTTTCCCTTCTCCTGTAAGATTTCCGCCACCAGCGAAGAACTTGACGCACTGCGCGTCCGTTGCAGGAAGGAGGAAGGAGGGCGCGTGGGGGGCGGGGCGGGGGGCCGCCTGGGCCTCCGAGGAGCCGCCGTCACCCAGGGGAGGGCCGCCACCCGAGTCCGTTCAGACGCGTCCAGCTCGCTGTCACCCCTATGCTTTTGGTAAAAATGACTCGGAACAATAAAAGGCCTATTTCTGGGGAGAAAAACACCTCTTCTCACCCCGGGTTTACGTAGGCAGCTCTCTGGCTGCGAGAGAGGGAACAAGGCTCAGCGTGATTACCCCACCCCCTCGCAGGGTCCGGCCCTGTCATGGGCGACTGACGGGCGGGGGGGGGCCTGGCTTTCACAGCCGCCACTCGGCTCGGGTGCCACCCCGGGAACGGCAGCGCCCCCCTGTATCAGGCCTCGTCTCAGCCACTTTGTCTCTCATGTGGTTTGGCAATTAGAGGGACAGGTCCTAGTGACTTTCTTTAATCAGCAAGTGATTCCTTGACCAAGTGAGTCAACCCTTTTCTGCCTCATTTTCCTGCCCTCCCACGCAGCTCATTCATCCCCATCCCTCCGTTCCTTCACTGTCGCCCTTGGAGCCGAAAGCAGACCCCGAGGGGGACGTGAGCATGGGCGTCCGTGCAGCATCCTTGGGGACCACGTGGGTGAAAGGAAGAAGGGAAGGCATCCGGGGTGAGCGGAGCCCGGAGGTGGCTGTTGCAGGCCGTGGTGGCCCGCGCCCGGGAGCTGGCCGCGGTGCTGACTGCCCTCTCCGCTGGGGGCTGCGCGCCTCCCGGGGTGGACGCCCACCCGGTCCTCGGGTGGCCTGCGGTGCCCCTGAACTCAGTGTGAGGGTGAGCCACCCCGTCGAAGCATGAGGAAGGAGGGGGCAGTGACGATAGTGTCATTGCGATGGCGCCAGCGAGAGGAGCCGTGTGGGCATTTAAGACGGGCCCTGAGGCTACGTGGTGGCCCTCGCACCCAGGGCGCCTCTGCTGGCCGCACACGGCAGACCAGGACACCGGCCACAGTGCCACAGGTCTCACGGTGGCCACAGTGGTGGCTCTGGGCTCTCTGTCGTCTAAGCTGCACGGTTTCCTCGCATGGGAAGAGCAGGTTACACCATCTTCCTCTTCAGAGGCTGGGGTTCGAGGGTTCCTGGACTAACTGCAGAGGAAGCGGGCCCACGTCCCACTGTCTCTGCCAGGTGCCACTCTGTCTCTGTCTGGGTCCCAGAGGTTCACCCGCCGAGGGCACATATCGTCACACTCTGCCTCGACACAGGACACCGGCTCTGTCCGCACGCCTCCAGGGTGTTCGAACTCCCCATCTGAACCTCCTTCCGCCCAAACGTGCCCTCCTGCAGGGTGGGAGGTGAGCAGTGCGGGCCGAGGGGGGGACGGTGGGAAAGGCCGGAAGCCTGGGCAGGACGGAGCAGCTGGGGAGGCGCTGAGCAGGGCGGGCAGCTGCAGGCGGGTGTGGGGACACCGACTGCCAGGCCAGAGGACCGGAAATAGCAGTGGCTCCCGAGGGCATGGGTGATGGGCAAGAGGTGAATGTTGGAGCGGCCGAGTCTTAGTGTCCGGCTGCTCCCATTCCAACTGCCCCGCTCACTCCCGCAGACCTGTCCCCTGGGCTAAGGACACTGTTCCCCACGTCTGGCTCAGCACACCTCCCCCCTCCCCAGGCCCCGCACTGCCCCCCCCCAGGCCACTTGCAGACCCCAGACCGGCCTGACACGTCCCGCCATGTGTGACCCTGTCGGAGCCCCGGGCCCTGGACGGGAGGCGGGGAGCTGGCCACCTGGGCAGTGAGGACTCGGTGGCGACCTGTCGGGGACCAGGGAGGTGGAGCGTTTACACACGCCCATCACCTCAGAATCTCGGCCTCTTCCGAGGGTTCTTCGGGGTTTCACGGGCCGGCTCAGCGGGCTGACATGTGGCCGGCGGGGGTCGCGGCTGCGTGTTTGTCAGCCAGCGGGGTGGTGGGGAGCAGAAGCAGCGTGGACGGGAGAGACGCATCCTGGCCGCACCCCACACGGCTGTGGGGCCGAACTCACTGACCTCGCCCGGCGCTGACGGCACAGTGACCAGGAGCAGAGCGCCTGGCCGCCGTGGGAGCAGCGCCATAGTGAGAACACGGAGTACCCCGGGGGCCGCCGGGGGCCCTCACGGAGCCGGTTCTAGAACGTTCCGATCTTCAGCCTCTCCAGCTCCACCCACCACCATCTCCATGGCAACCTGCTCTCCACAGCAGTCCTGGGGAGGTTTCTGAGAAGCGCTGGGAGAAGCCTTGGGTGCGGGGTGCTGAGCCACAGGTGGGCAGCATTGGGGTCTCGCTGAGAAGCTGCTCTTTCCTGGGGTTCTCCTGGAGCTGGGGGCAGGTCCACCTGCCCCCCTGAGCTGCGGTCACAGGCCCGGGCCCTCCCAGCACCATGGGCCCTCAGGGAGCTCACGGCCAGGCAGGGGAGGGACCGCTCTGGCCACCGCACCAGTCAGTCTGGGGGCCAGGAAGGAAGGGACCGTCCTTCACGGTCACACGTATTGTCTCTCCCTTGGAACCGTGTGTGGACGGGCATTGGCAGAGCCCGCAGTGGGATGCAGGGCGGGGTGCTGAGGGTGAGGGTCCTCCCTGGGGGCCCGGGGCTCCCACTTGTACGCTCAGCCCCCCAGACGGCCCTCCTTCATGGTCACCGGTGGGAGGGGACTCGGGATCCCACAGCCTCCTGCCCGGACATGTGGCCTAGAAGCTCTAGCCCAGTGATGGGAAGCCTGCTCAGTTCTGCTCCCCCCAAATTCAGTTCACAGAGGGGCCACGGTGCAGGGGGGCCAGGGTCATCTTCTGGGTCCCTGTACCCCCAGGGGTAGCTCAGACAGCTGACAGGCGGCCTCTGCCCCCATGAGGGGGGAACCCAGGGGAGTCTGGTCCCCGGAAAGCAGCACCGGCTGGAAATCGGCCGCCTTCAGCAGAGCTTCGTGTGGACGAGTGGGTAACGGAGCCATGACTGGTCCCCGTGGCGGCCGTGACATAGTCGCGGCGACTTCACTGGGTGAGGGTGACTGCTGGGGAGAGACACAGGCCTGATGTCAGGACCTGGGTGGGAGGCAGCAGAGCCGAGAGCAGGGCCTGGTGGCTGGGCCTCGCCGCCACCCAGCCGGCTTGGCCCCGGCACCTGCTCCGAGCGGGCTCAGCGCGAGCCCCGGGGAGGCTGATGGCAGGCGCTGTGCACGTGGACGCCTCTCACGACCTGAGCCCGCCGCAGCCACGCGTCCAGCCAGGCCGCCTCCTGCCAGCCCCGTGTCCCCGTGACGTGCGGCATGGACTGGCAGCGCGGGGTCCAGAGCCCGGCTCCTGACCAGACGGAGGAATGCCAGACCCCTGGAATGCTGAGCCCACGGAGGTGGGAGGCTCTGAGCGGGGGTGGCTGCAGGCCCTTGGAGTGGACGCTGCAAACTGAGGTTCTGCGTGGTGTGAGCCGCTCATCTGTCACACACCTCTGACCCCTCGGGGGTCCTGGCGTCACCAGGATGGCCAGAGGTAGGGAGGGAAGACAGTGATCCGCAGCGGGGAGAGGCGGGAGTGGGGGGCAGACAGCAGAGGTCTGAGCGGGGCGGGCGCGGGAACGGGCGCCTTGCGCATGTGCGGGGTTCGAGTCGGGGCCGCCCACAGCTTCTCAGGGGCCCCGAGGCCTGTCGGAGGGTCCCTCCCCGGCCGGCGGGCAGCGGGGTTATGAGTTACCCCTGGCGAGATGGTGGTGGAGCCGAAGGACAAGACCATGGCCATGGCTCCGGGGGCCACGGACACCTCCCCACTGCGACCGTGACGCTGTCCCCGCCGTCGGCGCCCCTGTCCCTCCTGACCCTCCCACCCCTTCGCCCTCTCTTTCCTGCCCCTGGTTGTCCTCAAAAACTTAAGAATTGCCGTGGGCCCAGCAATTCCGCTTTGGGGTGTATTTCCAAAAGCACAGAAAGCGGGGTCCGGAGCAGACGTGCGCACGGACAGTTCGCAGCGGCCGGAGTCACAGGAGCCAGAAGCGGGAACGACCCCGGTGTCCACCAGCAACGAAGGAAGGAGCAAAGCCCGGCCGTCCACCCGTGGAACGTCCTCGGCAAGGGGAGGGGCTTCTGTCCCGCGCTGCACGGTCGGTCGGACCTTGCACTGAGGGGCCCCGCCCGCCACCAGAGGACAAACGCGTGTCATTGCCTGAGAGGAGGTCCTTGCAGCGGTCACTCTCTTGGGGACGGGAAGTAGGCGGTGGGGCCGGGGCCGGGCAGGCAGTGAGCGTTGAAGGGGGACGCAGGGTCAGTTCGGGAGGACGAGGAAGTTCTGGAGTCGGCTGCACGGCAGCGTGGACGTGCTCAGCAGCACCGAGCTGGGCGCTTGAGAACGGTTACTATGGTGAATTTTCTGTGGTGTGTGGTTTACCACAGCACAAAAATAGAAGAAATACATAGCGCATGTGTGTGTGTGCGTGTGCGTGTGCACACGTGGTAAATTTCTGGGCAGGACGCGTGTCATAACGAGGTGAGTGTACCTGGACCATGATGGCTTTGCACTGATCAGCCTGGGGCGCTTTCCCGTCCCGTCATGACCGTGTGACATGCAGCAGCCACTGGCGCCGTCGCACAGGGGGTTCGGCGGGGCTCCGGGCACCCCGGCTTTCCTCCCAGAGGTCATGGCAGCTGGGGGCTTTGTCCGCCGGCCAGAGCAGTCGCCTCAATAAGGCAGGTTCCACTTTTAGGGAGACACAAGTGCTGGTGGCCTCAGAAAGTCCACACCAGCCACGGGGGTGGAGGGGCTGGGCGGGGCGGGGCTGGACGCTGGTGGCCCGCGGAAGGTCTCTGTGGAGGGCGACTCCGAGTGAGCAAGTAGCATGCATGTTCCCAGGGTGGGACAGCCGGCCCCTCTGCCGTGTCCTGGGGAGGAGCCCGTGCCGAGGCCCAGTGCTCAGCCGCGGGACGGAGGGGGCCAGCCAGCGTGAACACGCCCGGGTCCTGGAGGCCGCCTCGGAAGCCGTCCGCACCAGCGACACCAGGCCGGCGGGTGCAGCGCAGCCTAGGGCAGAGTTCGATTCGGTTTTCCTCTGAGCCACAGAGGGCCTTCGGGGGCTCCACACTGACCCCCAGTAGCCCCGGGGGCATAAAAAGCCGGGGTTGACGCTGATGGCAGTAAGAACGCCTTGGCGGTCACTCTGGGCTGATGAAGGGCTGAATGGAAGTCTCAAAAGTTTAGAGGAAATTAAAAAGCCGATGACGCCGAGATCGATGCTTACTCCCTCTCACGACGCCCCTTCCCACTGCTCACGACGCCCCCTTCCCACCCCTCGCCTGCTCCTACCTGGGGGTGGGCTTTGGCGGGGAAACGGGGCGCGTTTCTCCTGGTGCTGCGGAGCCAACCGCCCGGCACCCGCCGGCTTGAGACAGCAGCCGGCCAGACTCGGGCAGACGCCGGCCTCCGTCCGCTCGGCTAATCCCGAGGCCGACTTCTGGCCCCGTGGACACTCCGACGTGGCCGAGTGGGCGCGGCAAAGCAGGGAGACCTTTGCTGGTTAAGCGGGAGAGGAGCGAGAATGTCAGGCGGCCTTGGCCATGACCCCGACTGCGGCTGGGTCGGTTCCCACGCTGCCCTCACGCCGGCCTCGCTCGGACTCCTGCCCCCGGCGAGTCAGCCGAAGCCCGGACGTTAACCGCGGCTCTGCCAGTGGGCGTCCTGCGGGGGTCGTGACCCGCTCTGCCGACCGACTCGCGCTGGCCGGGCTCACAGAAGTGCCCCCGGAGTTGGTCCCCGGCTTTGGTCCCCGTGTGGGTCCCCAGCATTGGTCCCCGGCGAGGGTCTGCAGATGTCCGCATGAGCAGATGCTGCTGGAGCCATGGCCGCCCCAACCCAGGGCCTCTGACCGCCGAGGAGCTGGACACCATTTCCCGTTAGAGAACCCTGCCCGGGACCCGTCACTCATTCCTGACTGATAGGTACGCGCCCCCCCCCCCCTCAACTTCTATCCTGGGAGAAGCCCTGGCAGCAAATCACACCCCTGTCTTCAGAGACGGAGTCCGTCTCATCAACCTGACCTCAGTCTCCCTGCAGAAGCACACGGAAGGGTCCTGCGGGATTGCACAACGGCAGCTAAACTCACAGCCCTGAGAAGGGGCCCCCGCTGGTTCCTCTCTGGGAAGATGAGGGGCGAGTCCTGATGACCCGCCACAGGCCGGGGCTGAAAACGCAGACGCTCACCCCTCTCGGTTCTCGAGGCGGGCGGGGCTCGTGTCCCGCAGCTTGGGGTGGCTCCGTCATCACACGGCCCCCTCGGAGTCCGCGTCCCTCCCCGGTGCGTGTCATAAACACACTGTCATTATTCGAGGGCCCACCCTAATCCAGAAGGGTCTCAGTTAGAGATCGTTAACCTAATTCTATCCGCAAAGACCCCTCTTCCGAAGAAGGTCACAGTCACGGTTTCCAGAGATTCGTTTGTAGACGTATCTTTTTTGGGACCACCATTTAACCCCCTGCAGATGGAGACTGTTCTGGGTTGAAGTGCGTCTCTCCCAATTCGTGCGTCGAAATCGCAACCTCCGGGACGTTCGGGCAGAACCGCATGGAGACGAGGCCTCCGCGGAGGCGATGAGGTCAGTGGGCGGGGCCTCATCCCGCCCGGCGCGGGGCCTCATGGGAAGCGGGAGTTAGAGAAAAGAGCAGGTGAGGACAGAGGAGGAGACGGCAGTCCCGCCAGCCCAGGGGAGAGGCCCCAGGAGAAACGAACCGGCCAGCGCCCTGATATTGAACTTTCAGACTCCAGAGTTGTGAGGAAATCAATTTCTGTTGTTTCATTTACCCCGTCTATGGTATTCGGTCACAGCAGCCACAGCGAGCTGGCCCTTTTGGGGACCCATCCTGCATGGGCATGTGAGCAGTGGGGGACGGGCTGGACTCTGGGGTCAGACACAGCTGGGCATCAGTGGGTCCCTAATCTGCCACAGGACTTTGGGCGAGTTGCTTAATCGATTCAAGTGCCGACAACCTCACGAATATAAAGGAGCCACAAGCACCCACAGTCTTATCACAAAAGGTCAGCTGAAGACGTTGCTGATGGCGGCAGCTGGTAGGAACTCGGCGGTTGGCTCCTACTGTGACGGCTACTTCCGGAATGAGGTCACCCTTAGCCCGGAACGCGGTCACCCTTAGTCCTTGCAATCCTGGAAGGGGCCTCTTGCCCGGGTGAGGGGACTGGCCCACAAGTGTGAGGTCAAGTGCAAGGTCAGGCGCAGAGCTGGGACCAGCATTTCCATTTGCCCCCGGAATGCTGATGCTGAAAATCTAATTTTACGAGCCAGGTGTTGGTCTCAGGGACCCGGCATCCACGACCGCTGTTGAGGGGGTCCCCTAGAAAGGGGCAACATGAGTGAAGATGCGAAAGATGGTGGAGCGGAGTTTATACGCGGAACGAGGCCTGGACATGTAGAAAGGAAACTGAACTTCTCAAGGAGGAGATCACGATGTCGCTTGTCCCTGAGGACGAACAGTCTGTTGGCTCCTCTGACGCCCCTCAAAGGGTTTCTGTCTTTCTAGGTAGAACGGGGTGGTCCAGAGGTGAAAGGTGGCAATCATTTATCCTGAGCGTCAGGTGATTGGCGGCCAGCTCTCTGATTGCCCCGGTGGGCTCAGGAGACCTGAACGCCCAGACCGCCGATGCCCACGTCCCTGTGCGGTCTCCTGCTGGGCTCTGAGCTCTGATGGGGGGACCTCGTGACCTCCCAGCGAGAACAGACGGGCCAAGGGGCCCACGCGGAGGCTCCCGCGTCCACTTCCCGCGTCTGCCTGCGCGGCTGCGAAGCGTCCCGCCCGCAAGCCCGGCGCCTGCGCGGCTGCGAAGCGTCCCGCCCGCAAGCCCGGCGCCCGCGTGCCCGCAGCCCGGCTGTGGGCTGCTGATTATAGAACGACAGCGCCGCGCGCGGAGCACGTGGGCGAGGCGCTGGCCTCCTCGGAGCTTGTCATCTCCAACTCGAAAAACCGCTGCAGCATTGCGACGCAAAGGTTCCCGGGCTGAGGCAGAGAAATTAAATCGAAAAATCATTGCATTCGATAGAAAATAAGACTGTTTTCACATAAAGCTTCGGATGACCCAATTATTAAGGAGGAAGGCAATTGTAAAATTAAATCTTTCCTCCTCACTGAAGATGCATCGTTAGGATGCAGGGACTGCATGCAGGTGACACACACGAATCGCGACATTTTCACCTTCTCGTGCAACACGGAAACCGCAGGAAATATCAGAGAAAGCGCCGAGCCGGCCTCGCATGAATCTAAATTTGAAATTAACTTCAGAAACGCACGGGACTCATTTGTACAAAGAGTCAAATCTTTTTAGAAAAATTGTTCTTCAAAAATTAGCCACCGTAGATGTAGTTAAATTTATATTTCAAACTAAATCTGTCAGAAAGGTATCCCGATGTCGTCACAGCCCTGAGTGCTCCCAGCGGCTCCAGTGACTGTGGCACCGGCAGAAAGAGCATTTGGGGTCAAAAATTATTTGCGATCTTGCATTTACCAAGACTGACAGCTCTTTCAGTTACAGTGATAAAGACTGAAGTTGCAGAAGGTATAGGTTTTGATGACCTAATAAATATATCTGAAGCCAGAAAAATTGTGGTCAATTAAGATATTATATTAACAAAGTATCATTCATTACCTATTAGCTGACACACAATTATATGACTGAAAATGTCATTAAGTTTCTGTTGTTACTTGTGTGTCTTTCTTGTCCTCACTACACCTTACGTTATGTAATAAATGTTTTAAAGGAAAAAGTGTTATATTTTAGGCTCATTATTGGCACTCGTTTCCTGATTTTTGGACAAGAGACACAGAAATGTGCATATCTCACCAGCCTGGCAAATTATGTCGCTGGCTTTGATCATAAGATCACCCCAGAGGCAGGTCTCCTGGAAGCCGAGAACAAAAACAGACAAATGAAACAAAAAAGCAGAACCACGTACAATGCCACTTCCCCCATGTTCCCGTCCTGGCTCACGGGCCAGGTAGCCAGGCCCTGGGACTCACCCAGCCTGAGTCTCCTGGTCCCTTGCCCAGGGGCCCAGGGGTCACCTTACTTGTCCCTTGTCCAGGGTGTCGGCCCCACAGTGGCGCTACTGGGTGGTGCTGCGGGCCATGCCCGCACGCTCTGCTCGACTCACCCCCCGCACGACGTGGGTGCGATGCGGTGAAGCGCACCCACCTTCTGACCCAGGCCCTAGCCCGCCTGTCCCTGCTGTGTCTGCTCACAGGGCTCACCCCGCCCTGTCTCCCCAGACCCGTGAAGCACAGCTGCGGCTGGGGCTGGGGGTCTCCTCTCCCCTGCCATGGAGAAGCACAGCACACCTCGGAGGGGCTTCGCCTTCCATTTCAAAAGCCATTTTCATACAAAAAAGGAGTCTCTCAAGGTCTCCTCACCCCAGAGAGAAGGATCCCAGAGAGAGTCTAAAACATCTAAGCAAAGGAAAAACACAGACAGACCGCAAAGACTCTCCACTCAGGGTGTGCTCGGCCTGCACGGCTGTGAGGCACTTGCATGTACGAGTGTGTCTGAGCTGGTGACTCCTGTCCACGCCGACCCCTCGCTGAGTCTACTGGGGTGGGCTGGAATGTGCCGAGCGCATCGAGGGCTGTTTTGAATGCGTGGTGGGCTGGAGAAATGAAACCTACTTTTTTGAGAAAAATCTACGAGGAGTTTTTGGAAGCCAACCAGTTTGATAAACAGGCTCTAAGTAAATAGCGTGGAGAATTTCTGAGGGCGTGTCGTGTGGGGGTCCAGGAAGAGACGAGCCAGAGCTGTGCGCTCTCTCCGGGGGGCTGGCAGCTGTGCCTTCCCCGGCGTGGCCTGGAGTGGCCCGGCTGCGGGCTGCCATCATGGGACTCGGGTTTGTTTGCCGTGGAGTGAGCCGGCTCGTCTGCAAGCCGGACCCCTGGGCGGGGGGCGGGGCGGGGGCGGGGGGCGGGGCGGGGGGGGCGTGTCGAGGAGCAGCCGCTCAGGGCCTGCGGAACTCCTCCCGGTCAAGTTGCCCCCTCTCTACTAAGCCTGGGTGGGGACCAGATACGAGTACAGACGGGACTGACACTGAGCGGGTGCCCCCTGCGCCCGGGACCCCGAGGTAGCTCTTGGGGCCTGGGTGGTCTCCCCAGCTCTGCCTGGAGTGAGGAGGGCCAGGCAGAAGGGATGGCATAGCTGGCCTCACAAGGTGATACGCACCGCCCCCCCAGGATGATGGGGCGGGGGGATGGGCCAGGGCACGCCATGCCGGGCTGGCCGGTGCCAAGGCCTGACGTCCTCAGGGTACTGGGCAGGGCATTCGTGGGTGGGAGCAGCCAGGGTACCCAAAGTCAACAGTGTGTCTTACAGTTTTAAAGATTTTTTATTGTAATGAAATATACATACCATATAATTTGCCATTTTCACCATTTTTAAGCTTCCGGATCTGCGGGGTAAAGCTCACTGTGCTCAGCGGCCGTCCTCACCTCCCAGCTCTATAACTCCTGCGCCGTCCCCAGGGGGTGCTCTGTCCCCACTAAACACCCTCTTCCCCTCCTGGCCCGGGACAGCGGGGCTGGGCCTGGCCTCTGCCTGGGGCGGGGGGGGGGGGGCCGGGGGACTGCGGCCAGAGCCCAGGTCTTCCGGCGTCAGCACCCGAGCCCTGGTCCCTGCGCTGCCGGTACCGCGAACAGTGCCCCGGCCCCGGAGGGGACAAGCCAGCCTGAGTTCATTTCAAGCCCCATTACGAGCACATTAAAGACGGATCGCTCCGCCTGCCACTCGGGAGGAGCGAGCTGGCCCAGGAGGGAGGCACATCTCGGGGGTCCAAGAAACGCAGCGACAACACAGCCTGAGGACGTGGCGAACCCCTCCGCTCTCCGCCCGCAGCCAGCTTCCTCGCCCTCCCGGCCTCCCCAGACGCTGGGTCCTCGGCACCGCCCGGGAGGCCCAGACGGGGAGGCCAGGTGGGAACTGCGGCCAACGGGGCGGGGCTGGGAACTGTGGGCAAGGGGGCGGGCAGTGGGTATGCGCCCCTGCGGGGATGGGGGGCCCCCCGACTGAGTATGGACTGGACCGCTGCAGGGGCCCTGGGCGGAGCTCACCAGGCCCTTGCGAAAGGACACCCTGCTGCCACCCGCCACGGGGAAGGCCACGGCGGGGGCCCTGCCCCCCTCAGCTCCGCCAGGCTCGGGAGGGAGGGGCCCCGGGGAGCCAGGCGGCTGCGCTGTGACCCCCATCATGACTATGGCAGGGACCGCCCTGCTGCATCCCGCCCACCAGCTCGACCCTTCCCTGCCTCACTACCGCCGTGACCAACAGTGACCGTTCACTCGGTCTCTACCGCGTGATTGGCGGTGCCCCCACGATGGGGTCCGTACTATGACGCCCTGATTTACAGATGGAGAGACTGGGCTCAAGGGTCCTTCAAGGCTGCATGCGTGGAGGGACCAGTGGAGTCCGGGTCCCATCAACTCAGAGCCTGGACTTGGGCCCAGAGGACACCAGCTCGCATCCAGACGTCACCCACCCTCACCCCGGCCTCCGAGAACACAACGCACAGCGGAGAGAGGGTCAGGACTCCAGAGAGGCCGGGGCAGGTGGCTCCTCGTGACGCCGAGGGCAGAGCCCGGTCTGCGGAGGGACACGGTAGACGGTGGGGCGGGTCGGCAAGCAGAGACAGATGGGACGGCCAGGGTGTGCGGCTCACCTCGGCTCCATTCAACAGACGTTGACCAACTGCCGCGGGCGCTGGGCCCCGGACCGCGGGGACAGGCCCTGAGGGGACCACAGGCGTGGCGGGTGTTCGCAGCGCAGAGTGACGAGGCAGCACAGCGTGGCTCCTGGGCGACGTGTCCGACTCAACCTGGGGGCTGAGAAGCCTCCGTGGGCGGGGGCGGGCGTGGCAGGGATGAGGGCAGGGACCCAGGCACCAGCGCGACACCCCCATTGCAGGGACAGCCCGTGGAGACCCGCAGGCAGGGGCGCGAACGGAATTCGCACGCCCACGTTCGCAGCAGCGCGGTGCACAGCGGCCGAAAGTAGAAACGAGCCGCGTGCGCGTCCACCCGCGCGTGAGTGGACGGACGCCACGTGACCCACCCACACAGCGGCCTCGCTCAGCCTTGCAGAGGGGGACACCGACGCCGCTGCAGCCCGGACCCAGCCCAAGGACGTGGCGCTCAGCGAGACCGGCGCGCCACAAAGGGCCGGATGCAGGCGCGGGCGGTTACGGGAGGTCCGGAGGAGTCAGAGGCTCAGGGACGGTGGAGGGTGGTTGACGGGGGCTGGGGAGGGGAGCGGGCTTTGGGACAGGGCGTCCCTTGGGACGATGAGACCGTTCTGGGACGACGTGGCGATGGCTGCACAACCGTGTGGATGGGCTCAGTGCCACGGAACCGCTCGCTCAGAAACGGTCGAAACGGTAAATTCTGGTTATGTGCCTTTCCTCACAATTGACAAAAACAATGGGGAGGAACCAAGTGACCCGCGGTACCCTGGGGGAAAAGCCAAAGAAACTGGAAATGCCCAGAGGAAACGAATGAACAAGTGAAGGGGTGAATGAATGAGTGGAGCGCGAGAAGGGCTCATCTTCAGGCCCCGAGGGGTCTGCACCCCACAGAGTGAGGGTGTCCCCTGGGGGCCGGCACCAGCATTGCGAGTCCCCGAGGCCCCCAGCCACCTGCGGGGCTGAGCTCAGGCCCTCAGAGCAGCACGCAGATATCGGGGTGCTCCAAGTAGAACCCCTGCCTGTCCAGGGTTGTCTGGGGTGATCGGGGTCCCTTGCCACCCTGGAAAGTCCTATGACATCACAAGAGCTCCCTCAGCTCTTGGAGAAGCCACAGCTGTGTCCAGGAGCTTGGGGGCTTGGCCGGGGAGGGCTGGGCCTGGGGGAGCACAGGAGGGGTGCACAGGGCCCAGGCTTCCAGCCCACGGCCGTCCAGTCATTGTCCTCTACCAGTCCATCTGCTGGACCAGTGCGGCTCCAGACAGAGCCCGTCCCGCGCGGCAAGGGGCCCTCTGAGCAGACGCCAGCAGCGCCCGCGACCAAGGCATTTGGCTAAATGAGAGGGAGGAAAAAATCAATTTCCAGTGCTTCCACTTGACGTGCTCTCCCGACACGGACTCAGAAAGATTGTCGTCTGACATTCAGAGGGGGCAGGTGCATCTCCTAAGCTCGTCCAAGTTATCGCTTTCAAGCCTCGGGACAATCTGGCTGCAAAGTGGCCTCACTTGACTGAGGAAGAGAGGGAAACACGGGAGGTTAAGTAGCTCATGGGACACAGAGCACTTACGAACAGAGCCAGCATGTCCGTGCCCCAGGCAGCCCTCACTGGCCTCCAACGCCCACCCCCACACCAGCCCCCAGTGCCAGTCCACAATGCCGGGCCAGTGCCCAGCCTGCCTTTGTCCCGTGCTAGGGACAGACAGGGTCCGGCCCATCAGCTGTGGTTTCCTGCTGTGTGCCAGTGCAGCTGGTGGCACTGGGTACCCCTCTATAGGATGAGTGTTGCACACTCACCACACTCACACACACAGATAAATACATGTGCACACACACACACACACACACACACGTGCATACGTATGCATTTCCTTCCCCGTATACCTGTGTAAGGAGAGAGAAATGTTTTATTTTAAGGAACTGGCTCACGGACGGCGAAGGCTGGCCATTCGGAGA
The DNA here is from genome assembly GCA_003508835.1 of Eonycteris spelaea. NCBI lineage: Eukaryota > Metazoa > Chordata > Mammalia > Chiroptera > Pteropodidae > Eonycteris > Eonycteris spelaea. The sequence goes on from PUFA01000427.1 coordinate 519,507, forward strand.
CCTGCGGGCGGCCAGCAGGGGAAGACCCAGGGAGGGCTGCACCCGTGTGGCCACTCTGCTGGCTGAGTCAGGGTGACCCATGGTCAGGGCAGTGGACCCTGCAAAGGGCACAGAGTGCCGGAGTAAGGAAGGGTTCGGTGCCCTGCAGGGAGGGGTGAGGACCGCGCGGGCTCACCCAGGTGGTCAGTGGGGCCAGCTGGTGAGCAGGGCGGAGTGTGTCCCCTTTGGTCTAATGGGGCTCAGAGTGCTGTCCCCGGGTGTGGCTTTGAGGAGGTGCAGGGCTCACCCTAACGTCCGGTGCTGTCACAGCTGGCCCTGCCTCCAGGTGGCCAGCTGTCAACCATCTTCCCACTGACTGGGTGCTGGGTGCTGGGTGCTCTGCACAGCGGCCGTGGCCCCGGACCTCCGGCCGTGTCCACCGTCCCTCGGCTGTGAGCCTCCGCTCAGCCGAGTCATAAGGTGACCTGCCTGGATGTCACAGACCCGTCTGTTGCTGCAGGAGGTACAGAATGCTGCAGCCGCCATGCATGATAAGCCAAACATGGAGTGACCATGTGACCCCCACCTCTGGGGCACACGCCAAAGGACCGAGCGGCGGGCGCCATGTCTGTTCTTCCGCTGAGCCCAGAGGGAGCCACGCGGGTGTCCGCGGCGAGCGAGCGGGCGTGAAGGCGCGGTCCGTGCCCACGGCGGCGTGTTGCTCGGCCGGCGAGGGCGAGGAGTCTGTCACAGGCCGGCACACAGGGACACCTCAAGGACATCGCGCTGAGTGAAATAAGCCAGCCACGGAAAGGGGGTCACTGCGTGGTTCCATGGACACGCGGTCCCCAGAGCAGTCACACTCCTGGAGACGGAAACCCGGCTGGTCACCGGGGCGGGGGAGGGGAGAGGGGCGTGACCGACGGACGCGGACAGAGCTTCATTTGGGGAAGACGAGACAGTCCCAGACGCGGATGGGGGAAGCGTTCCACGTGAACACAGTTATTCCCCGGGAACCGGGAACTTCTACCAGGCGGGCGGTGCACCCCGTGCTATGTGTATTCCACTGTAATAAAAAACACAAAAAGAGCAACGGGATTTGCCCTGGACACCCAGCCCCGAGTTCAGGCCGGGCCGACCTGGCTGCGTCCTGCGGCCTCGTGGTGCAGAGCCGCCTGTCACGACTGGCCGCGAAGGTGCCCGGCTCCACTCACCGCGCGGCTCAGCCCCGGGTCCCCGGCGTGAGGCAGAAACCGCCCCCCGGGTCGTCCACACAGCCCCGCTATTAGAAAAAATTATGCAACCGGAAGAGATATTTTTGTGTGTAATCCCCACAGCCTAAAATTATGTTTTCTTCTGCAATTAGGGGGAAAAAATGTTTTTTTTTTACACTGAAATAGTTTTCTTAAAAATAACACGTTCCCTTTCTTTTTCATGCGAGCCCAGTGTGTTTGCCTTTTCACAGATGGTTTGGAGCATTTCGTAGACGCCTCTCCCCCTGCGTGACATGCTCTTCCCTTTTGTGAAGCCCCGTGAGAACCGTCGGCCGCGGTGGGGACACACGGCCCGTTGCTGCCTCGCCGCGGTTTGAGCCGGGCATCTGGAAGCTGGATGCGCTGTTTCCCACCCGATAAAATTAAGGTGAAAGACGGAGAGCAACTTGGCAGAAGCATGTGACGTGCAGCACGAACATCGCGTCTTTCGGAGGTTCGTGGAGTTGAACGTGGCGGACGAGAGCCAGGGCGAGTGATGACCTTGAGCGCCTAACCCCAGGCTGCAGGACCCGGGACAGGAAAATGGACTTTAACTCATCGGTCACCTGGAGCGTGACGGAAGCGGCTGGACGGAGCTCAGGACGGAAGCTGAGATGACCACGGGACGCGGGCGGGTCACAGGCCCGGAGGTGAGAGCACGGAGGCCTCTGACGTGCGCCACGTCAGACCCAGAAATGGCATGGGGACAAACCACACGTCCGTAATGACGCTAGAAAAACAATAATAACCTGCCATCAGATGGGCCATCAGCTGTGACCAGATGGTGGTTGGAATCTGCAAATATTTCATGCTCCATCTGCTCCCATCCGTAGACGGAGCCCGGAAAGGTGGGTTTTCCCCCAGATCTCGTCATTAGCTTCACGTCGAGTTGCTTAGTTTGGTTCACGGGCCATTACCCAGCCGCACGCAGTGGATGGCAGGCATCTCCGGTGGGGGTGACCGGAGGGGCAAGGCACAAGGGCACCCGGCAGCCTCTAGGGCAAGCTGCCATTTCCCCGGCCTCGCCAGGCCCTGTGGCCCCAAGGCCCTGCCACTCTGCTCCCACACAGAGCCAGCCCTCCCTGCCCCATGGCCCGTGCCCTCCACCACCCCAGAGAGTGGGACAGGCTGCCTTGCCTCCAGCCGGGAGGACGCCTTCCTGCCTGGAGCCACAGCCCGGATGCTGACTGAAAGAGCTAAGTTCCTCTCTTTTATCTGCAGAGGAAACCGGTCCACTCTTGTATTCCTTTCGTTCATTCCTGTGTTCTTCGAATGGCTCACAGGTTAATTCAGCCATCGCCAAATACTAAGCCCACCTGCTGCTGCACGCCTTGCAACGCACCCCGCTCCCCCGACCCCGATGGAGCAGGGAGCTCCGTGGGGCCTGCTGACAGATCGCCGCGCCCCTCGCGTTTGCCAAAGCATCCGGCGCTACTGTGCGCAAGACGCTGTGTCCGGAGCTGCGGGGAGGCCGGGGTGGGGGTGACACGCAGAGGCGATCACGATGCCAAGAGGGCATGGGGAATGACCTGCGGAGGGTGGTCGCAGAGGAACGTGGATGCCGGAGCCCAGGGATCGCCCGCTGTCAGAGAGCAGGGGAGGATAAGGAGCGGCCGAGCCAGTGGGACCCAGCCCCAGCGCCTCCAGCGCCCCCATGGGCACCGTTCCCTTCGGCCCGCGCCTCTGCGGCCGTCACCTGAGGGAGGTGTGTGAGGTGGTGGAAACTGTGGGAACAAGGCCAGGCTGGGGAGCGGCTGGGTCGAGGCCTGTGCGGGGAGCACGTGAGGGCAGGCGGCTGGCGGGAGGGCAGGGTGAGAGGTCATTTGTCCCCCAGGTCATTGCCCACTGCAACCCCCACGCACAGACACACAGGCTAAATTTCCGGAGCCTCCTGGGCCCGAGCAGAGTCAGGAGCAAAGCCGTCCAGGCCTCGCTGAGCTGCTCACAGCACGGAGCGGCCACCTGTCTGCTCACACGCTTCTGTTTGTTTGTTTCTTTATGTATTTATTTTCTGGACCATCATCGGGTTAGCAGGACACTGTGGGGGACAGGCGCCTCGCTCTAGTGTCATTCTGTCACACACCTTCCTGTCCCCATTTCACTAAGGAGGAGACTGGGAGGAGGCTCAGGGGTGTCACAGTGCCTGACTGGCAAGCCTAGGCCCCTTCCTGCCACGCAGTAAAGGGCGCCCCACTGGGACCAGCTGGGGTCACCTGCCTCCACCGCCTGGGGCGACAAGCCTGCTGGACAGCGGGCACCCAGTAGGGAAATAGCTCAGCAGGGAACTGGGGGCGCAGTGCTCAGGATGGCTGCATGGGCCTCCCCCACTTACACCCAGGGAAGGGGGCTTCCCGCCCTGGACCAGCCTTTCCATCAAACCCACCTGCAGCTTCTCCGGAGCCCTTGCAGGGGAGAGTTCTGGCCGCCCAGCCCCGAAGCAGCAGCCTGATGGTGGGCAGTTGGCGTTTGGGTGGGGGGGTCTCTCCAGGGCTTCGGGGAGGGGAATGCTGGGCTACGGGGTGGGGGGTGCGCAGGGTGGAGACAAACAGCCTGCCCCCCTTGTTCTGCTCCTGGCTGGTCCAGGGGAAGGGTCACCACGCTGGCCTGGATTCCTCATCTATGAGTTCTGGGCTCTTGGCACAATATGCTAATGTTTTATTTAAATCAGAGGTGCTGATTTGCATATGGCAGTGTTTCCATATTCCTAGGAGATGTCCTGCTCCTTCGAGTCCTCCCTCTGCCTCTGTCTGCTCTGCTCCAATTTCAAGGCAGTTGCTCCTCCTGCAGAATTTATTAGCTGCCCCGGGGATGGTAAAGAAATCAGCTCATTACACCATCTCATCTAAGACAAACCTTAACCTTGGTAGGCATGAGGGCCAGGGCTGCTGTGGACTGGCCGTGGGTCATCACAGGACTCTGAGCCTCTGAGATCCTGGCTGCATTGTCTAGAGCAGCAGGCCCCAAGCCCCAGTGCCGTCCGGGCGCATAGCAGCAGGTGAGTGGTGAGTGAGCAAGCGAAGCTTCACCTGTATTTGCAGCCGCTCCCCAGCGCCAGCATCACCCTCAGCTCCACCTGACATCACCAGCCATTAGATGCTCGTAGGAGCACTTGTCCTTGGTGCCAGAAAGGGTGAGGACTGCTGGTCTAGAACCTTCCTCCCAAATGCCAGGCATGGAGTTGTAAGCTTTAAGTGGCTATTTAAGCGACTTCAGCTGGGCTGGGAGCTCAGAGCTGGGTGCCTTAAATTAGCGACGGGGTTCGGTGGAGACTCAGAGAACAGGGGTGCCATGGCCGCCCAGGCAGCATGTGGGGCCGTGCAGGCCTCAGGGCGCCAGGCCCACGTGTCTGCGTGCAGGCGCTCACTCTCAGCATCCACTGGGCCTAAGGGCCCCGTGGCGTTTGGCGGGCTGGTCGGCAGCGGGGTTTTAGGGGCTGGCGCTCTGCTCCAGTGGGGCTCCCCAGGGCGGTGCTCTCTGCTCTGAGCCCCAGGGGGCTGCGTCGCATCTTGGCCGGGAGTCTTTCCCGCTCACACCTACCGCTTCTTGCCGCTCTCACTGCACACGGGCATCAGCGTCCGCTGGCGACCCCCACATTCTCATCTGCCTCAGTGGGTCACTTCTGCCCTCCCCCTCCCCCGCCCCCACCCTGTCAACCGCAGATTGTTACGGGTGGGATCCAAGGAGAGAAAGGGGGCATTTGAGAAGGGGCAATTGAGAAGGATCCAGCCGCTGCCTGAGTAAGAGGAAAAAGGAAATGACACGGGAATTGGGCACACTCACGGGGCGGCATGCGCGGACTCATGGGAGAGCATGCGCGGACTGGCAGGACGGTGTGCGCGGACTCATGGGAGAGCATGCGCGGACTGGCAGGACGGTGTGCGCGGACTCATGGGAGAGCATGCGCGGACTGGCAGGACAGTGTGCGCGGACTCACGGGAGAGCATGCGCGGACTGGCAGGACGGTGTGCACGGACCCACAGGAGAACATGCGCAGACTGGCAGGACGGCGTATGCGGACCCACGGGAGAGCATGCGCGGACTGGCAGGACAGTGTGAGCGGACCCACGGGAGAGCATGCGCGGACACGCGGGGCGGTGGGTGAGTGCGGTAGGGGGGCCCACTCTGCAACGCAGCTGTGGGCCAAAGACAGCCCTCCAGATGTCTGCCCTACAGAAGAGCTTATTAAGACATATGTTTAATAATTTTAAAAAAACACAACTAAGCTAAAAACCAAACGACGAGGCAGCTGTGTGGGATGGAAGGAAGAGAGCAGAGCTGAGGCAATCAACACCCACCGAGAAACGATAAATAAATCAGGGGTGACAGGGGTGACGACTGCGACTTCTCTGGGACCGCCACAGGCAATCCCAGCGCGCAGCGGAAGGGTCGGTGAGGGCTGGCCAGCAGGGGGCGCACCTGCGGAGCGCTGGGAGCGCCAGGTGAGTGTGAGCGGCACAGGCAGGTGAGGGAGAGAGGGACAGGGCGCCAAGGGGCCCCGAGGAGGAGGGGGAGGGCCGTGCCCTGGGCTGCAGCCCTTCAGGCACCCCCTGTATTGGGCCCTTAGCTCCCATCCGGGGCTGGTCACTGACGCCGGCTGTGCCCCAGACAGCAGCTCCCGCTGCCAGGTGCCGCCTCTGTCCCTCGGCGTCTCTGAGAGAGGCACACCGGGGCCTGGCCAGAGACACAGCCAGCGCCCGGCTCGGCCCTGGCAGGGAAGAATGTCTTTACTTTGGTTGTGCCTGCCGGGTGCAGGGCCCCCACTGCCCTCCCCAGGTGCGACCCTCTCAGGCCCGGGGTCCTGTGGGGACCTTCAGCCCCTCCCAAACAGCTTGCATTCCCCTTTATGAAGCCTGCTTAGTGACCTGAATTGCCATGCATTCCAAAAGCTGTTCTTGGGGGGGAGGGGCCTTTCCCCCCACACCCACGCCCCCCCTTTTAGGTTAAAACATCAGAAAACGGACCACCCGAGTGCTGTTGACGCCTCTGAAGGGCTCAGGTTGCTTTTGCAAAGCAGGTGCGGAATGGGGGCCTCCGGAGCGGTTGCTCCCAGGGAAACCGCTGAAGCAAGGTCAACCGGCTCTGAGCGGATCACACGCTGGTAAGTGGCGGCCATTGTCCCCCGTTCCAGACCCGAGGCCGCGTGCGCGCACGTCTGCACGGCCGCGTCCTCGCCTCGGTTAACTCCAGTGAGTAATTTCTGACTGTATCCGCTGCCGGAGGATATATTTCTTGAGAGTTAAATATCACTAGCTGTGCATTTGGATATGAGAAATGCGGGCTGCGATTTATAACCGACAAGATCGTCGCGAAGCTGGCTGCGTGCAGACACCGCACGGGAAGCGCGCGGCCCGCAGTGTTTATTTTAGAATTCATTTGCGAGGAAACATCATTTTGAATTCCACTGTCATTTCTAATCCGGAATTGCTCGTTTCTCCGGCAGACGTGGGGGGGTGGGTGGGGGCCTTCGGCTGCCGCGCTGGGGTCTCTGCAGGGGCCTGCCCCCACCCAGCACCCTGCTCCCGCCAGCACCCCTGCCTTCCCGGGGCCTTCCTTGATCTGATGCAGAGAGGGGCCATGCAGCACCCTGACGGGGTGGGACTGGCAGGCGAGGAAAGAGGAGGTGCTGAGCCGGGGTGCCCCCCACCTTGCCAAGCTCGGGCTCAGGGTGGGTGGCTCTGGGTTGGGCCCCAGGCCCATGAGGCTATCCTCAGGATGGGCCTTGGAGCCACAGGGTAAGGCCCGAGAGCTGCAGGCTGCAGACCAGGAGGGATGAAGCAGACCAGGGCCCTAGAAGGGGCAGGGAGCCGGATCCAGGAATCGTTCTTTTGAGCCAGTCAGAGAAGCCCTTCCCCAGCCTTGCCTGCAGCCCCTCTTCCTCCCCCCTCTCTTGCCCTCCCCTCTGGGCCACGCCAAGCCCCAGGTGTCTGGTCACAGCCCCTGGGAACCTGACACATGGGGACATTCCTCCATCCCTCCAGAGTTCCCAGGCTGTGAGTCGTGTTCACGAGCCAGGGTGCTCACCAGCAGCCCGAGCCCGCCCTTCTCTGCAGCGGGAACCCGGGGCATCACTGAGGCTGGTGAGCTGTGCGGAGCTGTTCGGTCCCGGCTGCCTGCTGGAGATTTTGGGCCACTTTGCCGCTGCCTGCCCACTCCGTGACCTTGGGCAGGTGTCCCAACCTCTCTGAGCCACAGGGTCCCTCAATTACAATGTGGGAATGACACGCAGAGGTTTGCTGTGGGAGTTTATTAAACCATGTGGGGACCGAGCAGATGCCCCTCTGGACCTCAGTTTACCCACCTCTGAGCTCGCTATGTGCTTACCCCTTATGTCTGCAGATGTGCAAGTGATGGCCTCGAGAAGATGCCAGGGTGGCCGGGTGACCCCTGGCAGTGACCCTCTGTGTCTGTGCCCTGATGGTCGGGGACAGTGCTTTCCTCACTGAGCCAGGAGCCTGTCAGGGCAGAGGACGCTGCCTGCACCAGGGCGATGGTGTGGTGACCTGCGTCCAGGGCCTCGCACTCTTCGCACTCACAGTATGACCCGTTTCATTGTTTATTCTTCCCTCTCTCTGAGAGGGGCAGTTCACAACCCCGGGGACACTGTGCTGGGTGTTCCTCTAGGGTGACACCATTGAGTTATCTTGTGGTTCTAAGCATGCCGGATCGTGTGCGGCTTGACATAGCGTGACCTGAAGCCCACTGACAGACTTTATGGGTTTTTCTCTCCGCTGATTTATGGGGAAAATAGCTCTTAACCATTTATCCACGAAAGGGCACCTGAGTCACGGCTGTAAACATCCAGGTCGGCTGCTCAGCGTCTCGGGAAACGTCATCAAACGCGGCCGCCCTGGCAGGGGCGTTTTCCTCTACTGCGGCGTGGGCGGAGTCCCCTCCTTCTTCCAAGAGAGCCGGGCGCGGCGCGCAGGGCTGTGGGTGCAGGTCACGCGAGGGCCGCTCCAGGCTCTCCCGGGTCTGGCTGACCCGGGGCCTGGCACGCGGAGCCCCGGCCTGGCGGGGACTGGTCCTGGCTCCTCTGTGTCTACAACACCCTGTGTGTCACCGTCAAGTGTCAGGTCTTGGCGTGTGGACGGAGACGCAGGGGAGCACGCAGGCCTGCGCCCTCTGGCCGCCAGGCCGAGCTATCGGGTCGCCTGGTCCAGCTCGGTTAGCGCTGCGGCTCCTGCAAACTCATGTCCCCCGGAAGTGCGGATGAAGCGAACACAAAGTGAGGCATCGTGTCTCCTGGTCACCTGGAGTCCGCATGGCACCGTGCAGGATGGTGGAAACGTACTGGGTAAATGACGAGGCCACCCAGCTCATGCACCCCATCCCCACTCTGGGGCCCTCGCAGGCCACCGGACCTTTCCGTTTTCCCTCCGTCGCCCCCGCCACTTCTGCCCACCCTGGCGCCTGTCAGAGCCCGGGTGCCGGTGCTGTCTGGACTCGGCCCGCTCCCCACGACCCCCCGGCTTGCCTGCTTCTCGCTGCTTCTGCGGCGCCCCCCTCCCCCCCCCCCAAGGCAGATGTCAAGGCCAGGAGTGGGCCGGGAATTTCTCTGGCCCTCCCTGTGAGGACGAAGGTGCAGGGCCGGCAGGCAGCTCTGTGGGAGGAGCGCGAGGCAGGGGAAGGGGAGTCCGGTGGCTGTGCGTGCGGGGCGGGGGCCTCCGCGAAGCCTGCGGGTTGGGGCTGGCTGCACTGCGCAGGCGCCGTGGGCCACGGCCGCCGGGGACGCAGGCATCATCTCTCTGGTTTGGAATCTCCCAAAGCCTTCATCTCTCTCCCCATCTGGTCCCCGCCGCCTGTCCCTCCGCCACACCTGCTGCCAGCCAGCTGTGCAGGGACGCCCCACTCCCCCGTTTGCCTGGTCGGCTTCCCCGAGGGCCCGGCTCACTTTCCTAGGCAGAAGGGACACCTGCCCCTCGCAGAGCCGTCAGAACTGCACACGTGGGACCTCAGGGGAGCTGCAGGCCCAGGGGCCTTCCTCCGACAAGGCAGTCATGTGCTTCCTGGGAAGGGCAGCAGCCCCAGCGCCTCCTCGTCCTCTGCATGCGGGGGCCCTCTGCCCTCCAGCCGCCCCACCCCCCCGCCCCGCCCCGCCCCGCACCCCAGGCTTCCGGCTCAGCCGACATCTTCCAGCGCACCCTGTCCCCACGGGCCCACACGCAGCTTCTCTGCCGTGCACCTGGCATTCCTGAGCCCGAGCGATGTGGAGCCCCAGGACAATATGGGGAACCCCAGGACGATGTGGGGAGCCCCCGTGGCTCCCCAGGGGGCGCGCGGCCTGGGCCAGGAAGAGCAGGCCGTGTCCTTCAGCACGGGCCTGGCTGGTTGCAGAGGGGAGGAGTCAGGGGGGCGTTTCTCCGTCACTGCTGTGCACCCAAGTCCTACTGGGGCCGGATCTTTCCCCGCGGAGGGCACAGGAGAGGAGGCTGCGGTGACAACACTGTGAGATTTTATGAAGCGGAAATGCTATTTTAATTTTTGGTTTCTCATCAAAATATCTTCCTGTCAAAATAGCTGGATTTAGAGACCACATAAAAAGCACAGGAGAGCTCGCCGGGGGACGGGTGAGGCCACGTGACCCGAGGTCCCTCGCAGGTGAGGGAGCGTCTGGATGCAAACCTGGGCCTAGTGTCTGAGCCTGAGCGTCCATGGCAGCTCAGAGCCCACGCCAGGGTCCCGGGCCGCCCGTGCTCCCTTCACCGTGCCTTGAGGGGCGGTCAGCGCCACCAGCCGCCCTGCAGTGGCCGAGGGCTGGGCGGAGCAGGTGCCTGACTAACAAGCTGGTCTGTCGCTCTGTGCGTGGAGAGCCGCGGAGATTCGGGGGGCAGAGATTAGAGCCACGGCTGGCCCAGGAGGGCCATCTGCCGCTGTCCCCCTGGTGTTCCGGTCGTTCCTGGGGTGCCGAGCAGTGCTGAGCAGGCAGCGTATTCTAGAACATGGCTGGGGGACCCTGGAGTGTCCCCAGGGCCCTGTCACATCTGCCATCAGCTCCAGGGGGGGCGTGAAGTGCCTCCGAGTGGATTATCTGAAGAGGGGGTATGCTCAGAAGGAAGGAGGCGCAGGCGGGCGCTGTGAGGTGCGGCCCACCCTGCTTGCCGCCATGCCCAGGCCTGCCCCTCCGCCTGCCCCTGGCCCTGCCCGTCGCTTCAGTTTCTAAGAGGTGACCCCCCCCACAACAGCAAAAGTATAGCGGCAGAAAACAGGGGAACGTAACACCTGATCCTGCCACTCAAGCAAAATAAATTACTTGTTTTTTGTGTCTTTCCTTCTAGAGCTTTGATTTGTGCCTAAAAAATGAAACGGAAGAGCCAAGTGTCCTGGGCCGGGCCTCACTCCCAGTGCACTAAGGTCACGACTGCTGGTCCCCGTCAGCTGCCACCCCAAGAGGCAGACACTGGCACGCACGCACGCCGTGGACAGCGGCCCCGGGAGTCAGGGGGTCGCAACAGGAACCCTGGCTCCAGGAAGGTTTCCGAAGAGACTGTCCGATGGCCTGTCCCCAGCACTTTCCCGAGACGTCAACACCCACGTGTGTCATTACGATGATACCGCACATAAAGGCGTGTGTCCTGCGTTGTCGGTCGCTGAGGCGCCAGCATGGTGCAGCGAGGAGGCGCCAGACATCGGTGACCAGCCCTCCGCGGACGGACATTTCGGGTCCTCTCGAGTTCCCACGACGATCAGTAACTACTGGGCCCTTGCCATTGTGCTGCAAATCCCATGCCGAGGAAAGACAGGACGAGGGACGTCCCTTCCGGTGACGGGGCTGAGCCACTTGGTGCAACAACCTCTTTGAAGGTGAGGAAAGAGCCCCAGACGTGGAAAACCCAGCTCGCAGGAGCTCCAAGTTCAACAAGATGCCCGGAGGGCGTCCCCCTGGCAGGTGTGTGATTCATCTGATACATTGTTGGGTTCAGTTTGCTACTGTTTCCCTGAGGATATCTGCGAGACACTGGTGCGTAGCCTCTTTTTTCTTGTCCTGTGTCTGCCTGATTTTGATATGCAGGTAATTCTGACCTTGGGGGTGGGTTAGGGATGTTTCCTCTGCTTCGGGCAGGGATGCCAAGAATTGGTCTAAATGTATTTTTTTTTTTTAATGTTTGGTAGAATTTACCAGTGAACCATCTGGACCTGATGTTCCGATTTTGGAATCCGATTAATTATTGGTTCAATTTCCTTCACAGACGGAAGCCATTCAGGTCATCTATTTCCCTTTATGTGGACGTTTTGGTCGTTTGTGTCTTTCAAGGAATTTCATTTGAGTCATCAGATTCGTGGGCAGGGAGTTGTTCATAGGATTCCTTGATTTTCTTTTAAATGTCCATGAGGGCACGGGTCATACCCTACCTGTCTCTCGTTTCTGATGTCGGTAATTTACATCTTCTCCCTTATTTTCTTGGTTAGACAAGCTCGATTTTATTGATCTTTTTAAAGAACATATTTTTGGGTTTATTGATTTTCTCTGTTGTTTTATAGTTTTCAACTTCATTGATTCCTGCTCTGATTTTCATTATTTCTTTCTTTCTGCTCGGTTTAGGCTTCACCTGCTCTTCTTTCTCTAGTTTCATAAGGTTGGAGAATAGATTATGGTCTTCGGATTTTTCTTCTTTTCTACTAAATGCATCAAATGCTGTAAGTGTCCCTCTAGGCACTGCTTCCACTGCATTCCACACATTTTTATGTCACATTTTTATTAAACAAACTTGAAATTGGAGAACAGTTTTAGGCTCACAGGAAAATCGCAAAGACACGGAGTCCCCGTATGTCCCATTTTCCTCATTTGCTTTTTTATGTTAGGTTGATGGGTACATTTGTTACAATTAATGAACCAATATTGATGAAGTCGCATCATCTCGAATCCAGGCTTTATTCAGATTTGCTCACTTGTTTGCCCACACCCTTTTCTGTCCTAGGATGCTGCATTATAGTCGTTATGTCCCCTTAGGTTCCTCTCGGTGGTAGTTTTTCAGACTTTCCTTGTTTTTGGTGATCTGGAAGGTTGTGAAGAATGCTGTCAGGTAGTTTCTAGAATGCCGTTTGACGTGTGGTGTTTTCACTTGCATTTCGTTCACTTTGACTTCTCTCGAGACTTCTCTGATCCATGTGTTATTTAGAAATTTGTTGTTTAATCTGAACATCATTTGGGATTTTTCCATCTATTTCTTCTGCTGTTTATTTCTAGTTTAATTTTATTGTGGTTCGAGAAGATCCCCTTATTTCCATTATTTATTTATTTTTTTATTGATTGTTTTTTTGGGGGGGGCAAGGGAACCCTCGGTTGACCTCACAGATTGCAAGGACCTTGTCAGTTTACAATCCCTTATTTTTTAATTTTTTTAATTTTTTGTGCCTACAGCACCTGGTCTTCCCAGGTGGTCTCCCACCAAGCACTAACCAGGCCCGACCCTGCTTAGCTTCCGAGGTCAGACGGGATCGGGCTTGTTCAGGGTGGCATGGCCATAGACTAAACATTTTAAAATGTGGTAAGATGTGTTTCGTGGCCCAGAATCTGGCTGGCGGCTGCATGGAAGCTCGGGGCTGTTGATGAAATAACGTCAGTTGCGTCAGGCGGATGAGCAGGCCGCTGCGTCCACCTGCGTCCCGCCGGCGTGCTGGGGTCATCCTGGGGGCCGCCGACGCCTCCAGCCGTCATTGTGGGTTGGTTGCTGCTGGCAATTCTATCAGTTTTTGCCTCGGATATTTTGATGGTTTGTCATTAGGCGTCTACGTGTTGCGAATTGTCATGTGTTTGTGGAGACTTGACCCCTTTATCGCGATGCAATGCCGCTGTTTCTCCCTGGTAGTTTTCCTTGCTCTGAAGTCGTCTCTGTCTGAAATTACATAGCGCCTCCAGCTTCCCCCGGCTTAGTGTTAGTGGGCCATGTCCTTCTCCCCCCCGTTGCTTTTAACCTATCTGTGTCGTTCTACTTAGAATGGGTTCCCTGCCGGCAACATGTTGTTGGGTGGTTTTAACCCACGGTGACACGCTCCGTCTTTACACTGGTATAGACTAGTCCCATGAAGAGGGGCCATGATGTCATTGGATGGGCAGCTCCCATGTCTGTGACTCTTTCCTACTTGTGGCATTTGTTCCTTCTTCTCCCTCTTCTGCCTTTCCTGAACATTTTATATGCTGGAACTGCACCCCCTCTCTTCGCTTAGCCACTCCCCTCTTTCCAGTGGGCGTCCTGAAGGTTTCACTGTGCGGTTAGATATCTGCGCTTCACGCACAGCGCGGTCACATGCGCCATTCCCTCCGTCGTCTCCGCCAGCGCTGTCATTCGCGAGACCATTTTCACCGTCCACGTGCCCTGACCACGTGACATAGTGTTATTTCACGCAGCTGGCTATCTTTTAGATCAATGAAGAATAAAAAAACCCAGAAGACTCTCACCTTCCTTTATCCCTTCTCTGACCTCTCCCTCTCTTTGTGTAGCTTCAGGTTTATAAGTGACGTCACTTTTCTTCTCAATGAAGAAGCGTTTGTGACCTCCGCGCGGAGCGGGTCAGCGGGCAGAGAGGTCCCTTGGCTCTCTGTCCGAGACGGTAACTGAAATGCCGTCGGAACAGTGACGATCACCGCGTCATCGCCGATTTCTGTGTCTGTAGCACTGTAGCTGGCAGGAGGCTTTCACTGCCCTCCTCCCCTCGAGGCGCGCCGTTTGCCTTTGGGGCCCCCTGCCCCCCGCCATCGGCTCCCGTTTGCACCAGCCCACGCGGCGGAGCGGCTGGCTCGCTTTGCCGCCTCTCCCACCCGTCGGCGAGGCGTCACAGGCGGTGGCTGTGCGTTTCATCCTCGTAAGCCTGCCAGTGTCCCAGTACGCCTTTTTATTTTCATTTTGCGAATTAATAGACTTGCCTTTTTAGAGTGGGTTGAGGTTTACGGACAAAGTGGACAGACCGCGCGCCGAGGCCCCCCGTGCCCGCTCCCCAGCATGCTTTCCTCGGCTATGAACGTCTCGCCCGCCTGCGGTTCAGATGTTACAACTCAGCAACCGACGACGACGACCCACGATTAGTCACTAACCCCGCAGCTGCGTCAGGGCTCACCCCGCGTTGTGAAGGCCCCGGGTTCTAGCAAATGCGTGGCGTCCGCGCCCGCCACTCGGGCCTCACTCAGAAGCTCCAGCACCCCGCTTCTCGTCTTCCCCCATACGCTTGTGCGCCCTCGGCCGGTCCCTGGCCCTCGAGTGTCCCTTCGGCGATGTCCTTCCTAGACGCCATTCGGTGGGGGCCGCGTGGGACAAGGCCTGTCTCTGCACGTTTCGGGGGCTCCATCGCCATTTGCTGCTAATCGCCGAGCAACCTTCCGGCGCATGGCCGTCTCAGCGTCTCTCCGGCCACCTACTGAAGGCCGTTTGAGTGGCGTCCAGCGTTCGGCAGGAGTGGCTCAAGCCGCTGCAAACAGCTGTGCCACGTTTTCCTTCCCCCCTTTTTTTTTAAGACGTAAGTTGTTAAGTCAGTCGTCAGTCCCTGAGAGCACAGGTGCTGACCGTAGAGTAGGAGGAGCACGTTCGGTTCCGTAAGGGACGGCCACACCGTCCCCCGCGGTGGCCGCACCGTCCGCGTCCCCGCCCGCAGTGACGAACGTCCCCGGGGCGCCCCGCCCTCGCCAGCACTTGGTGATGTCGCTGTTCAGATCTCAGCCGTGCTACTAGGTGTGCGTGGTGTCTCGTTATTGTTTTAATTTGCGACTGTTCGACAATATATGCTACTGAAATCATTTGACACGCCTCTTTGCCATCACCTGTATGTCTTCTTTGGCGAGATTTCTGTCCAGACCTCTGTCCATTTTTAAAACCTGGTTGGTTGTGTTCTTATTGTTGAATGATAACCATTTTGAGAGATGAGGTAATAATCTCTTTGTATATTTTAGGCACGAATCATCTACCAGGTATTTGTGAAACGGCGATCTCCGTGTCCGTGGCTTGTCTTCTCATTCTCCTAAGTGTTTTTGGCAGAGTGGATCACAATTCTGGTGTTGTAGCTAAAAAGTCATCTCCAAATCTAGATTTTCTCCTGTGTTATCTTTTAGCTGTTTTATAGTTTTGTGTTGTACACTTAGATCTATAAACACTTCTGAGTCAGTTTTTTGTATGTGTGTGTGAATGAGGTCAAATTTATGTCTCGATTTGTTTTGTTTCATTTTGCTTTTTGTTGTTTTTGTTTTTATTTTGTTTTGTTTTGTTTTGTTTTTTGTTTTGGTTTGTTTTGTTTTGTTTTGCACATGAACTGCTCAATCCCACTTGTTGAAAAGATATCAGTTCTCCACGGAAGTGCCTTTGCTTGTTTGTCCACGGCCAGCGGCCTGGTTAGTGGGGTCCGTTCCTGGGCTCCATTCTGTCGCTTCGTCTCTGTCCATTTGTTCTTTCTCTGACCCCTGGCTCTCCCAGACACTGTGGCTTTTGAGGGTGTCGCAAAGCCAGGCAACGCCGGTCCTCCGACTTTGTTCTTCTTCAGGATTGTGCTGGCCGTTCTGAGTCTTCGCTGAACATGTTTAGAAAATTCGGAGTTTCCAAACTTAGAATCGGTTTCTTCATGTCCACAAGCCAACACACTGGAATTGGGGGCGGGATCGCACGGGCTCTGTGGCCGGAGCCGGGAGGGAAGGACGGCCGAGGTCACTGGGGCCCCCTGTGCCTGCCGACCGAGCTGCTCTCCCTGAGTTTCGAGCTTTGATTTTTTTTTAATCAGAGTTTTGTTGTTTGCCTCATGTAAATTCTTTTGTTGTGTTAGATTATGTAGATTTATACACACGTGGTTTTTTTGGGGGGGGATGCTAATGTAAACAATAGTGAATTTTTAATTTAAAATTCCAATCGTTCATTGCTCATGTGTAGAAAAGGTCTCTGACCTTGGATCCTGCAGCTTTGCTTTACTGCTCGTTAGTTCCAAGATGTTCTGTGTGTGTGTGTGTGTGTGTGTGTGTGTGTGTGTGTGTTTCTTTAGGATGTTCTGCATAGAAATCCTATCATCTGGAAACAAGGGCCATTTTATTTTTGCTTTCCCAGTCTGCACATTTCTTTTCTTGTCTCGTGGCATGAACTCGAACTTCCGGCGTAACGCTCCACAGCAGTGGTGACCGACTGGAGCCGATGACCAGTGGTGGCCATCGCATTGCTCAGCACACGTGTTACCT
The DNA here is from genome assembly GCA_003508835.1 of Eonycteris spelaea. Taxonomy (NCBI): domain Eukaryota; kingdom Metazoa; phylum Chordata; class Mammalia; order Chiroptera; family Pteropodidae; genus Eonycteris; species Eonycteris spelaea. The sequence goes on from PUFA01000427.1 coordinate 535,881, forward strand.
TTTCGAGGTCCACAGGGTCCACGGTAAGGATCACGCCCTCATTTCCGATGCCCGCGATTCGCGTCCGCCCTTCCTTCCCGCGTCGCCGGGCTGGAGGGTCGTCACCTCTGTGGTGTGTTCAAAGAGCCACCAGCTCTTCCTTCCATTGATTTTTCTGTCTTGATTTCCTGTTTGTGCTTTTACCGAGCTCTGCTCTAATTTTTGTCATTTCTTTTCGTCTGCTTGCTTTAGGTTTGCCGTGCTTGTCTTTGACCGTTTCCTAAGGCCCTGGGTTGTCGACGTCTGATCTCTCTTCTTTTCCGGCACGTGCGTTCGATGCTGTCCGTTTCCCTCCAAGCACTGCTTTGATCCATCCCGTAAATTTTGATAGGTCGCCTCCTCGTTTTAATTTAATTAAAAATATTTTAAGATCTCTCTTGAGAAGTTCTTGATCTCCGTGCGATTTAGCAGTGTGTCGTTTAATCTCCAGGTATCTGGATATTTTCCAGCTGGCTAGGATCGATTTTGAGGTTAACCCCATTGTGGCATGAAAGATTCGTTTATAGAATCTACAGCCTTTTAAATCTGTCCAGGTGTGTTTTAGGATCCAGAACGTCTCTGCTGGTTACCGTTAGTCCCACGCGAGCTGGAGGATGTGCGTTCTGCGGTCATCGGGTGAAGTCCTGTAAGTGACATTTGGGTCGAGCTGGTTGACGGTGCTGCTGAGCTCAGCTACGTCCTCACGGATCTTGTGTCCGCAGGACCTGTCGGTCACTAATGGAGGGTGTTGGAGTCCCCACTCCGGTCTGGCTTTGTCCATGTCTCCTTGTGGCCCAGTCGGTTTCTGCCTCACGTACTTTGACGAGGTCGTTAGGTATATTCACATTTAAGAGTCTCACGCACTTATGAAGAAATGATCCTTTTATCGCCGTGTATACCTCTCTGTTCCTGGTGATTCTTCCTGTTTGAAAGCCTCCTTTGCCTGAAATTAACATAGCGACCCAAGCTCTCGGTGTGTTTCAGCACAGTGTGCCATTCTCCACGGCTCGACTGTTATTATGTCTGTGTTTTCGTATTTAAAATCGGCTTCTTATATGTAGCGTGCAGTGGGGCCTTGTTTTTTTTTTTTTTTATCCACTCTGATAGTGTCTATCTTTTAATCCGTGTGTTCAGAGTATTCACATTTGGAGTGATCGTCGATACCGTTGGATGGCCGTCTACGAGGCTCACCACTGTTTTCTATTTATTACACTTGCCAGTTATTTCCGTTTTTTTAAAATCTTCCCTCTTTTCCTGCCATCTCCGGTGTTAACTGAATGTTTTATTATTTGATAAATATCTATGATACTTTTAAAAAAATTGCGCGGCTTTCCTGGAGTTTGGGATGTATGTGTATTTCCAGCCAATCCAAGGTCACCTCCGAGCGACCCTATGCCATCTCCTCCCAGGTCATGCAGATGCCCTACCATGGAGCGAGCAGTCTAGATCCCTCCCTCGTTCCCAATAACGCTGCTGTCATGGATTCCGTCCATCACGTCACCATTGCCCGGAGTACCGCTCTAATGGCCGAGGACAGTCAACTCTGAAACGAGTTAAGGACAAGCAAACACGAGCTTTCACGTTGCCTCAGTTCCTTCCCTGATGCTCCCCCTTTATGGGGATCTGGGTGTCTGGCCTACGTGATTTTCCTTCTCTCCGAGGAAAGTCTCTTACCATTTCATCCAGGGCGCGGCATCTCCTGCGGACTCGTCCACCCCGGTGTGTTTGGCTGAGAAGATGTTGCTCCTTCGCTTGTGAGCGGTCACTGCACTGAATACAGATGTCTTTGCACGTGGGTTTCGCTTTCAGCACTTTAAGGAACTGACCCCACCGTCTTCATCTGCATCGTTTGTCATGAGAAGTTGGGTTTCATTCCTTGTTCCTATGAGCCGTAAGGTTTGTCCTCTGGCTTCTCCGGAGACTTTCTCCTTGCCCGAGGTTGCTTGGAGTTTGAGTATGACAGGCCGCTGTGTTCATGTCTGGTGTTCATCCTGCTTGGTGTTCTGCAAAGGTCCTGACTCTGAGGTTTGGGGTCCGTCATTAATTGTGGAAAGTTGTTAGCCATAATTACTTTAAGCGTTTCATAGTCTCCAGCCTCTTTCTATCTTTCTGGTATTGCCATTACACATACAAATTTCTTAAAGTTGTTTCGCAGTTCTTGAATGCTCTGTTCTATTTTTTTCTTCTTCATAGCTCAGTTTGCGAGTTTTTGTTGACACATCCCCGGTTCTTTCTTTGGCCTGGTCTGTCCGATGGCTCCTCCAGGGCATGTCTTCATTTCTGTCACGGTGTTTTTGTTTTATTTCATCTCCCGTTGATTCTTTCTCAGCGTTTCCATTCCTTTCATTAAATTACCCACCTGTTCTTGAATGTCTTCTTCTTTTTTTTTTTTCCATCAGAGCTCTTAACACGTTAATCACGGATAATTTAAACTCCCAGTCTGAGAATTCCTGCATCTGCGCCATGTCGGATCTGGTCCGGAGGCCGGCTTTGTCCCTGCAGGCTGTTTGCCTCGTGGGATGATGCCGTATCTGGCCACAGGATCTGAGGCAACGGGCTTTCAGGGTGAGGCCGTGGGGCCCTCTGCCTCGCGCCGGCCGGGACGCGTGGCGAGGCGCCAGGTGGCCCCGGTTCCCCGTTTGTGAGCCGCCTCCTCCCCCGTCGCCCCCGAGAACGCCTTCTTAAACAGGGCCTGTGCTTTGCAGCTCTTTTATTTGCTGTCTTCGGAGGTGTGTGGGTGGCAAGACGCTGCGCACGGGAAGCGTTCTGCAGTCTTATGATTAAATCTCTGGGTATTTCTGTTGCGGTTTTGTTTTTCGTGGGCCTGAGTTCCTGAGCTGTGACCTTCAGAAGTGTTTTCCAGTTGTTTCTATTCTCCCCTTAGAGATCAAAGCATGAGGGGTCAGAGAAGGCTCTGGGAAGGCAGTCTCCCTTGAGGGCAGCCTTTGTCACCGGGAACGGACCCGGGGGCTCCGGTCGCCTTGTCCTCATCCGTCCTTCCTGTGCACGGAGGGATTTTCCTCTGATCCCACGACCCAGCCGTGGCTCCTGGAGGTACAGTCTGCCCAGCGCCGGCCCGGGATCTGTGAAGTCTCCGCCCTCGGCCTCCGGTGGGGCGGCGGCCACGGCCTCGCTGTCTCCCCGGTCCCTGGCCGTGGCGGCTCTGCTCCCGGGAAGCTCATCTCGGTCACGAGTGCCGGGATCCCCAGCCCGTGCCTCCAGCTGTCAGGGGGCTGCCCCGCCCTGGGACTCGGTTCTCTGTCTGAGCTAAGTTGTTGGTTTTCAGTTTGCCGAGCTTTCTCCTTGTGACCTGCGAGCTCTGTTGGTGCCGATGAAGAAGCCAGAACCCTCCCGGTGGCTTCTCCGGAGTCGCACAGCAATGACACCTCCGCGGGGGCGTCTCCCTCCAGCCTCTGCCCGGGGCAGGGGGCCGCTAACGGAGGCGACAGGCCTTTGCCTCCTTCCTTCCCGGCCCGAGGGGGCAGGGGTGGGGACAGGCGGCCGCTGGCACCCGTAGCAGGTGGGGCAGCACGCCAGTGACAGTCTGCGGCTGTGGGACACGCGCTGGGCGTCATCCTGTCACGATCCCTCAGCCAGCGCCACGCGTCCGCCATGAATAAGAGGCTGCAGGAGCTGCCTGGCCCGTGTCTGCACGTGACCGCAGGGGACCCGGGGAAAGCCAGGAAGGCGCGGCCGGGTCGACCAGACGGGCCTGGCGTGGGCGCGGGGCCCGCCGCCCGTGTGCCGGTGTGTGGACGTGTCCGCCAGCCCGTGACAGGTGCTGCCAGCCCAGCGGCCCCAGCCCAGGCCCCTCTGTCCGCGCCACGCCGCCCCCTCTGCCACGGCCAGCGTGGCCCGGGCCCTGCGGCCACAGCTTCCACACCGTTCACCGCCCCGGCCTGCCGGCTGCTCCCTGTGCAGCAGCCAGGGCGGAGTTTACGAGGAAAGCCTGCGCGATGCTCTTCGCCCGCTTAAACCCACCCCCTCCTGGGGCCACTGGGCCGCATCTTCCTGGCCGCCCGCCGTGCGCCCCCCACCACGGCGTGACCCGCGGCAGCCGCACGCCTTCCTGCGTCTCCCGGCCTCCCACACGCTCCGGCCAGAGGCGCGCGCCCCGGCTGGCCTCTGTCGCCGGGCGCTCCTGGCTCCCTGGGCCGCCCGGCCTCTGCTTGCACGACTGTCTCCAGTGCCGCCCCCCCACCCCGAAGTGTCGCTGCCCCCACCAGCCTCTCAGCCCTTCCCGGGCTCATCACGCTGCCTGCCCCAGCCCTGCAGAACGAGAGCGTGTTCACGTTAATTGCACACTTCACCCGGGGTCCTCCCGAGTGTGGGCCCCGAGCCCGACCCACTCACTGTGTGCGCGCGTGTGTGTGTGTGCGTGTGTGTGCGTGTTTTCTCACTCCTCTCTCTCTTCCTTCAGAAAGTGGCCTTTCTCGCCTGCCTCCGCCCTCGGCGCCCGGCGCAGCGCGGGGACCTCTTACAGCGTGCGCCCGTGCAGTAAGTGGACGAAGCCGGCACAGCCTCTGCGGTCTGGCGGCTGGGACGGAGCGAAGGCCGAGGCGCGTGGTCACGAGCGTGGGTGGGGCGCCTGGGGCAGAGACGCCTCCGCTGGCCCCCAGGCGCGGTGGCAGCTGTCACCAGACTCAGCCCCTCTGAGAAGGGAGGGGAGCAAAGGGCAGCGTCGGGGGAGGCGGGGAGCAGGGGCCGTGCTCCGCCGATAAAAACCCCTTTTACATCTGCGGCTGTAAAACTTTATAGCGATTTCTCAACACACGGCGTGAATAATAACCATGCTTTCTTTTCAGTCACTGCCAAAGCCGCGGCCGCCGTGAGGGCCTCTGCGGCAGGACAGGTCCTGGGCTCCCGTCCCAGGCGGGGGGCCATGCATGAGCCAGGCGTCCAGGCCAGCCTGGGAATCCAGCCGCCGGCTCGGGGGTGGCTAGGGGGCCGTCCACCCGCCCTCCGTGGGACCTGGTCCACAGCAGCCTCCAGCGGCAGGAATGCAACTGCTCTGGCCCCTTCCAGAACTTTCTCTTCCCCAGACCGGCCTGGGCTGGATCCAAGAGGACCTTGAGCCCCATTTGGGTTGATTCCGTGGCCTGTTGCCTGTGAGGGGCTGGCAAGCCCCTCCCAGCTCGGGGCCTGGCTTCTCCCAGTTGCTGACAGAGGGAGGGGACTGGGCCACTCGGCTGGTGTGACACGGTCCACACACTGGCACTCTGACGAGTGGCCAGGAAGGTGCGGGCCGCTGAGTGCGGAGCTGGGGTCCTGGGTCTCAGCCCCAGGGGCGCAGGGGCTGGTCAGCGCAGGAAGGTGGGGCCGGAACCCGGAGAAGGGTGCGTCCTGTCCTCCCCTCGCCGCCCCCTCCCCCGAGCCCCCCTCCTCCGCCGAGCCCCACGGCTTCTTTGGGGTTTCTTTAAGACTGCGGCTCGCTGCAAAGACAGCAAATTAAAGTGTCTCAATTTCTCTCCTAACCCCACTTTCATGTTCCGGTCCCAAGGTGTCACACGTTGTCACTTTGCCCAGCTCCCTCGCTCCCGGGCAGCTGGTGACATAGGTAGTAACTCGCTGTGGCTTTCAGGCACGGGCGCACGCCCTGGCGCCAGACTTCAGGGCCGGCACATCTGTCCCACACCTGCACGGGCCTCTCCCCCCCTGGCTGCAGCGCTTACGAGCTCGGTCCTCACCTGGCGGCTGACCAAGCAGGCGTCAGGCAGGGGACGGACGTCATCAGCATTCTCAGGCCTCCTGATGCCAGGCCAGGCTGCTTCCATGGCCCACAACACCCCTGTCAGCCCAGGTTCAGTGTGTGTGCGCGCATGTGCGTGCATGTGTGCATATGTGTGAGTGTGTGTGTGAGTGAGAGCATGTGTGCACATGTGCATGTGTATGTGTGAGTGGAAGTGTGTGCATATGTGTGTGCATGCATACATGTGTGTATTGTGTATGTGTTAGCGAGCGTGGGGGGACATGTGTGCACATGAGTGTGAGTGTGTGTGAGCGTTGATACAAGGCACGCTGTCGCGCACACTCACTTTGACCATCTGCGTGTGTCTCATGAAGCCACTCTGATTTATCGCACGGCCGCATCGCGATGCTTTTAAGAGCTGCCTGACAGTCGGGCAGTGGGTGTGTCGTAATTTACTCCCTGCACACCTGCCACTGACATGCTGTCATCTGTCGCTCCTGTTCTGGAAAGACCCCTGGACCCCACGCTGGGCAGGACGATTGGGAGGACCCAGCTGGAGGCAGGGAGGCCGGTCAGAGGCTGCTGCAGGGAGGGGCTGTCTACGCACCTCCGTCATGCATCGCGCTGTGGTCAGAGCCCCTCTCCTGAGACCGAGCGCCCGAAGCCCGATCTCCCCCGACCCGCCCGTGTGCTGTGCGGCGGGCACTGCCCACCACGCCCGGCCGTGGCAGGCGCTGCAGACGAGAGTGGGGGAGCCGTTCGGGAGGGGGCTAGCGCCTGAGAACAGATGGCACCGACGCGGGCCTGAGTGGCCCGTAGGGTCCTGACCGAGCTCCTAGGTCCAGGGCAGGGGGAGAGGAGCAAACCCGCCCACCCGGGCCCAGAGCGAGAGCCGGAGCAGGGCTGCTTTTGATGAGAGGCTCCCACCGTTGGTCCCGCACGTGCATGAGTGTGTGCGCGTGTGCATGTGAGTGTGTAGCGTGTGCATGTGAGTGTGTGAGCATGTATGCATGTGTGTGCCTGTGATTGTGCGGGCACGTGTGAGCGTGTGTGCATGTAAGCACGTGCACACGTGATCATGTATGTACACACATGTGCACTGTGCACGTGCGTGTGTCCGTCACCTCGTCTCACCGCGCTGGTGTCTGCCACCGCTTCTGTTTCTCCGCAGCCGTGGATGCTTCTGACACCCCTACACATGCTGTTCATCTACGTCTGTCTGTCTTTCCCGGTGAAGGGCACAATTCATTTTTTAAAAAATACTGAAACCCCAATCACTCTGTGCTTCAGGCAGTGGAGGCCCTCAAAAAAATATGTCCTGAAAGAACAGATGGAAGCACGAGTGGACAGGACAGTGAGTAGATAGGTGGATGGGTGATGGATGGATAGACGGACAGATGAATGGGTGGATGGGTGGGTGATGGACAGATGGACGGATGGATGGACGGATGGATGGGTGGGTGGGTGGTTGGATGATGGATGGGTGGGCAGGTGGGTATGGTTGGACCAGGCAGTTTCCAAGGTGCTATCCAATGATGGAATTTACCTGCAGAGGTCTGTGTCCTTCACTGCATTTTCCGTCCAGCGTTTGACCTTGGCACGGCCTCCTGCACTTGCTGTGCCCTGTCTCCTTCCCGCCCAGCCTTCTGGTTCAGTGCCTGCCCTTTCCCCCGTCACCCTGACCTGGAGGTCTGTCTTCTCTCGCCACGTGCCACTGAGCAAAAGGGAACCGAGACAATGTCTGCCACACTCCCCTCCCAGGGTGACAGGTGGCTGGAAAGCCGTGCTCCCTGTCCAGGTGTTTCTATAAAATGCCGTAGGCCCCACTCCTGGAGGCCCACAGTGCCCACCGGCTCCAAGATGTGCGGTCAACCAGGACGCCTCGTGTCCTGGGGTTTTCCCAAGTCAGTTACCTTCTGCGGTCAGGGTTGGAGGGCATTGCACAGTGCACTCACAGCATGGATTCCGGCCTTAGACACACTGCACTGGAATCTGGGTTTTCTGTCTCACCAGTCGACTGCTGCCTCCCACGTCTTCATTTACAAAACACAGGCGGGAATACTGACCTCGCCACAGGGACAAAGATGTAAGGGAGAGCCTGGAAAGCACTTAGCACGGCGCCCAGTGTCCATGAACTCGACGCACAAACACAACTCACGAGCTATCACTCCCTGTTCTCTTACTGAGATCTCATTGGCATGCAACGTTATGTCAGCTTCAGGTGTGCGACATAATGATTCAATATTTGTATATGTTGCAAATCGCTCAGCACAATAAGTCTAGTGAACATCTGTCACCACAGATAGTTACAGATTTGTTTTTTCTTGTGATGAGAACTTTTAAGGTCTGGTCTCTTGGCAACTGTCAAATGTGCAGCGCAGTTATTAACTGTCGTCACCGGGCTGTACATGACATCAGAACTTCTTTTACAGGTGGAGGTTTGCACCTTTTGACTCCCTTCACCCACTTTGCCCACACCCCCTGACCGCCCCTCTGGTGACCACCACCCTTTTTTCTGCCGCTATGGTTTTTTGAGATTCCACATTTAAGTGAGCAGATGGTACCTGCCTCTCTCTGGCTGACTTCAGTAGCATGATGCCCGCAAGGGCCGTCCATGCTGTCACAGGTGGCAAGATTCCAGTCTCTTTTTTTACGGCTGAGTAATATTCCATCTTGTACGAATCACATTTTCTTTATCCCCTGATGGACATGTAGGTAAAGTTATCCATTTTACTATGGTGAAACCCACACGGCAAGACACCCACATTCATAATGATGGATGTTAATTGCGCACCCACCACCTGTCAGGGTGCACAACGTGCCATCCCCAAAAAGAGCCCCGTCCCTCTCAGCACTCCGCCTGCCACCCCCTCAAGCTCCTGGCGGCCGCGGGGTCAGCTTCCCACTCTGGGTCGCACCCACCGGGACGCGCCTGCCGGGGACGCGCCTGCCAGGGTCGCCGCCGTCCGGGGATGCGCCCGCCCGGGACACCGCCGTCAGCGGATGCCGGCCCCGTGCGCTGTGTGCTTCGCTGAGCGTAGCGTCCGTTCTTCGAGGCTCACTCACGTGGTCGCGTGTGTCCGCGCTTCGTTTCTCCACGTGGACAAACAGCGCTCCGCTGTCTGGCCAGACCGTGGGCAGGTTTCCGCCGCCCGGTCGGCGGACGCCTGGCTGTCTCCGCTGGGCGGCCGTGAGCACGCATGCGCACGTCTTTGTTTAGACAGCGTTTTAGCATCACGATCGGCTGAGTGTCATGCGCCTGCAGCGGGTCACTGCGACTCTGACATGCCCAGGGCGAGCTGCCGCTGGCACCAGGTCACAGACACTACAGAGGCCTCGCTCAGAGCTCTCACGTCCCCCCCCCCCGCCCCCGCCGCCCTGGGGGGTTGGCGCCGCTCAGGCAGCAAGGACTCAGCATCACCTGAGGAGGAAAACCCAACTTTCCCCCAAGGAGTCGCTATTTGCCCATCGAGTTTAGACTTTGTGTTCAGAAACTCGAGCTCTGGACCTTGGCTCCGTTTCTGTTATTGGTTTAAGCTCCGTGGCATCGTTATTGGGGTGAGTCCAGCATAGTCACGTACTGGCGATATTTGGACCCGCACCAGGCACCGCGACAGCTCTGCAGCCTTGGCCTCGTCACCTGTCTTTTCTAGGGCCTGGGCTTTGGTGGGTGGAGGAGGTGTCACTGTGGGACTGCAGCAGACAGCCGTGGGGACCGGCCCGGGGCGCGGCGGGCCGTGACGAAGCATTTCCTTCCGCCGGCAGAACAGCCGGAGAGTGCGCGCTGGCCCACCCCAGCGCGGCTGAAAATGGAAGGAAAGGTGATGGATGTTGATTGCGACGTGAAATTCCAGGCGGGCCGGCTGGCTTCCCACACGTCTCTTACTCACAAACATATCAGAGGTCACAGCGTGGCCCTGGAGAAGAGCTGGCTCTCCTGTGGAAGGTGGTGTGCCCCCCCCGCCCCCCCCACCCCGCCCCAGCCAGTCCAGGGGCTGCGCAGTGAGGTGGCCTCTGCTCGGACAGGCAGAGGACCGGCTCCCCGGGAATGGCATCTCCTGCAGCGGGAGCCCAGACCCGGGAACCGCCGGGTCCACGGCCCACGAGCAGTGGGAATGGGCACAGGCATGCTCGCCTCCGGGCTCGCGCACGTGCATCTGTGCTTATGCCTGTGTGTGTGCGTGTGTGCGTGTGTGCCTGTGTGCACATGGGTCTGTGCATGTGCACATGCAAAAGTGTGTGCATGCAGACGTCTGTGCATGAGTGTGTGTGTGTGCATGTATTTGAGCATGTGTGTATGTGCACAAGTGCCCGTGTGTGGCCGGACCCCTGGCCCACGCCTTTGTAGCCACTGGAGCCTCCCAGGCCAGTGACGCTGCTGCGGCTGAGAAGGGACGGTGGCCCGTCATGGGGGAGGCAGCTTTCAGCTGCTGTTTCTGGATGACGCTGATCCCCGTGTGACCGCCCCTGTTTCATGTCACTTTGCAGACCGGCCCGTCGCCCCTGCTGGTTGAAGTCGTTTGGGAGACTGTGATGCAGATCTCTGTCCTGTCCACGCGGTGCTAATACGAAGTAACACACATTACCCTTCTATACCAGCATTAGCTCTTCCCCCATTTTAATTCTCCATTCGTGTAAAAACGTATTAAGTCGGTGACATCTCAGACACTGTCATCGGCCATGTTTGCAGGCCCGTTTGGCTCGGTTTAGGCATCGACGCCTTCGGATACAACTGCTTAATTGGGTGAACCCGCCGGTGGCCCACTCGCCTCCCTGTGTGTGGGAAACATTTGTCGGTTGGTCGGCTGGTTTTATCTGTCATAAAATCACTCACCTCAGAGTGAGAGCACTCCAGGAGCTAATGAGAATCGCGTGTCCCCTTACTTTCCCACGTTCTGTGACAGTGCTTGAGCACCCTTCAGCGCCGGACAAACGCGGGGGTCTGCGGTGATTGGCCATGTTTTAGCCGCAGCGACGAGGGCCAGCTCGTCACCCCTGACTGCAGTGGCAGCCCTCAGCCCCATGTGTCCCACACGTCGTTGTGGCCGATGACACTGCTGTGCCAGACGCCTCTCTGGTTCAATGTGCCACCTGTTCTCAGAGGCCACGTGTCTCCTGGAGTCTTGTTTCCCCTTTGGGCAAAGAATGGGGTAAATTTTATTTTCCATCAGAAAGGCCCCGTGTGAGCATCCGCGGGTGGGGGTTTGAAATACGTAGGCGCTGGTGGTTGGGAAGAGCCATGCACGACACACCCCGTCACTCCACGCTAGGATTAGGGGCGAGGACGCGGTGCGGGATCTCCGCGTGCGGCGGCGGCGGGAGCCGGGAGCCAAGCTGCACCCGGCCCCGGCCTCGGCCAGCTCCGTAGGGGCCGAGGTTCCGGTTCAGACCCAGCAATCGTCCCGAGGCCTGGCCGTGACCGAGAGGCCGGGAGGAGGCGGGCGTGAACGTAAGACTGCGCTTTCCCGAGAAACAGCGGAGGCGCGGGGGGACTGGGCACGAACGCCCAGCGGGGAGGCTCGTGCGCCAGGCGGGACGTCCGGGGGCACCTGCCTGCTCCTCCGCGGCGCGAGGACCCCGCTCCGCCTCTGCGCAGCCGCGGCCTCCGCCACCGAGCGTCGCTCCGCCACGTCGCTGCTCCCGGCGTGTGGCCGTGCGCTGCTCCGATGCCGGCGCCTTCTCCGAAGCGCCTGTGTCCTCCGATCCGTGTAGCCCGCGCGTCAGACTGCGTGACGGGCTTCGGGGGAGGGGCCGGAGGAGACTCCGTCCCCGAGCGTGGGGACCCCGGGCGGCACCCCCAGGCCCGCGTCACCGAGCGCTGCACACCGGGGTCCCCTGGCTGGTCTCCCCTTCCGCTGGGCGCCGTCCAGGACCTGCCCTTCCGGAGGTGTTGCCGGCGTGTGCGCTGCGGGAGCAAAGGGCCCCTCCAATGGGCGTCGTCCCCCAAGACGAGAGGGCAGGAGGCAGCTCCATGACCCGGCGAAGGCCCCGCTGTGGGGTGACGTCGACGTGTCCCCACGCTGCCTGGCGCGTGCGCGGAGCCCCTTCCGGCTTCCCAGACGCGGCCTGCGCGTTTCCGCCCTTGAAGGGGCGCGAAGTTTCTGCCTCCACCTCGGCGGGGGCTCTGCAGCGCTCGGCACCACAGTGGTCCCCGGGCCAGACGCATGGTCCCCTGGGCAGATGTACCGTCCCCTGGGCAGACGCGCTGTCCCCGTGGGTGGTCCACCGCGGAGGCCACGGCCACACAGAGCGAGGCCGCGCCTCGTGAAGGTGGAGAGGGAGCTGTGTGAGGCGCTGGGCTGAAGCCAGCGCCCGCCGTGACAAAGCGCCGTGTCACAAGGAGCCCCGGGCACATTCATCTCCAGGTCCCCCACCAGCAGCTGCCAGGAGGCGGCGTGCAGAAGCCCAGGAGACAGCGGCCTTGTCCGCACGGACGGTGCACAGGGTCCTGACCATCCGTGGTCACCGGGCGTCCGGCCCCCGTGGGAGCGTGAGCCGAGGTTTGCGGCCGACAGGAAGGCGAGGTCCGCGAGGTCAGAGAGGGCGCAGCTGCTTGGCGAGATCGGGGGCTCGTTCCAGGGGCGGCCGCAGCAGAGGGGCTGGCGCGGAGCTGACAGGAGCAGGGGGTGCGTCGCATTTCAGAGTAAACGCCGAGCCCAGACGCTCGCCGCTCCCGGCTGGACGTCAGGGCGCAGGGTCGGCCGGCCTCGGCCCGCAGCGCAGTGCAGCGTGCCTCCCCGGGGACACCAGCCTTGTCCCCCAGTCTCCAGACGCGCCCAGCGGCAGAGGCTGCGTCTACACTTGGCCAGCAAATACGTCCCAGACTCGCTCTGAAGTAGACCCGGCTGCCCCCCCCCCCCCCCGCAGGCGTCACCTTCCCCGCTGCCCCCACAGCCACCACCGTTGCATAATAACTGCCCGTGCTTCCAGACTGGCCATTGTTTGCGAGAACCATCTGATTCTCATGAGAAACACGGGGCCCTGAACAGCGCTGGGACGGGGCGCGTGTTCCAGACGATCCAGCGGCCAGAGGCGCGATGGGCGCGCCGTCTGCCGCCGGTGAGCCGGCTGCCGCGTGCTGCCTTTCTTTGCCTTGAAATTCCACTCGTATTTACATTATTTACACGTCTACTCAGTGTGTGGAGATGTGGACGTATTTACAGGTAGAATTTTTTATCCAAGCAAAATTAAAACGGTCTCCCCGGTTACTGAGGAAGCCCGTCCCACGCCCTCCCTGGCTGCTCACCCGAGCTTCACCCATCACTGAGGCCAGGCCTGGGTTCCCGTCCCAAGGATGAGCAGCAGCTGTGTCTGCTGGCCCGCACCCCGGAGTGAACCCCGTGTTCCCACACCGCCCATCTGGGAAGCCCCGTGCTCACTCACAATGCTTAACACACTCCTTATTTACTTAAGGAGCAGCAAACACACCTCTCCCAGGGGCGAGAGGGAGATAAATCTCCATAGCAAGCAGCACAGATGGTTTTTAAATGAGGTTACTTGGGGGCAGTGCTCAGAAATCACAGTCACCAGCTCAAAGTGTTAGCTTGTGTTTCCCAAAGGGAGAGAATTTCGCAAATATGAGATTGCAATTATCGAATTAAACGCACACCCAGATGCCGCTGCTCCCAGGGAGAAGGTGGACGTCTGTGGTGAGGTGGGACGATTGTTCTAGTGAGCTGTCCAAACGTGATGGGGACCGATGACGGGGGAGCAGGAACAAAGGGCCGCGAGAGGCGCCAACCCCTCCCCTCCCCCTCCCTCCTTCTTTCCTCCTCCCTCTCTCCTCCTCCCCTTCTCCCCACCCCCTCGCCCCCCCCCCACCCGCGGCAGCTGTGAGGGGCCGTGGTCAGTGCAGGAGCCTTGCCTCCTTGCTCTCATGGATCTCTGTTCCCAGGGGAGGAATCTCCCCCCCCATTCTCTTGCTCCCCCACGCGGCTGCAAACATCCTGAGGGCACCAGACTCCGGCACTCGATGTCCCCACAAGCTCCTCTTCAGAGCACGTGCCCACGCCAGGTCTCCATGAAACACGCCAACATGCCTTCGCTCATTCATTCACTCAACAAACCCCCAGTGAGCACATGCAGTGAGCGGCGCGGCCGGAATGCCTGGGCTTCACGGGTCGCTCGGGGCGTTCAGCCGCTCCCCAGGGCACACCGGGTGCGTGCCTGCCACATGCCGGCCACGGAGGACAGGGCCGGGGTGGAGGCACCACTGTAAATGACAACAAAGATGTCACGCAGACTCCTGGAGCCCCCTGCTGCGTTCTGAACGCGTCCCCCGATTCACATGCTGAGACCACAACCCCCAAGGCGGTGGTGTTAGGCGGAGGGTCCTGGGGCCTGTGACACCACAGAGAGGCCTGGGGCGACCGGACACAGCATGGGAGCGGAAGAGCCCCGAGCCGCGGACGCCCACGGGCAGGGTCCGTGTGGAGGACGAGCCAGGATGGGAGCAGGGTGAGGAGGGGAGGGGTGGGCGGAGGGGAGAGGGCGGCTGGAGAAGGGGCCGGGGTCCAGCCCAGCATCTGCCAGGACCAGGAGGAGCACGCTGTCCCCAGGGGCAGGACTGGAGCACGCTGTCCCCAGGGGCAGGACTGGTTCCAGCCCTGCAGGTGCGGGCAGGAGCTTCCTGTCCTCCAGGAGGGGGGCAGGGACGGTGCCCACTGCCTCCTGAGCTGTCTGGTGCCTCGGTGCGCAGTGATGGCAGAGCGAGCACTGGTGTCTGGGGACACGAGAGCCCTGACCAGCAGGGGGCGCCCGACCGCGTCCTGCAGACGTGGAGGTGACTCGAGGGGCTGCAGTCATGGCGGGAGGCGAGGGGCGGGGGGAGGCCTCCATTCCCCTGCGGAGGGGCAGCCCGCAGCGGTGACGTCCGTCCTCACCCACGGGCACCTGCCACGCTGGACCCCCCCACGAGAGGGCGCTGCCTCCCCTCCGGGCGTCCGTGACCGAGACAACTGACGTGGACCCTGAAGGCAGCGGTGTCCCCAGCTGTCCCATGAGGCTGGCCGGGCTTTCCAGCCCCGCTGCTCAGTTGCCCTGAGCTCACCCAGTCTGTCCCAGGAAACCCTGGGACGTTTGCATTTAAAACAGTGAACCCTTCGCAGCCCTGGGGGCAAACCAAGGGGCGGGCCTGCACACACACCAGGGTCCCGGACCCTGGCCAGGGCTCCCCCACCCCCGCCACCCCGTCAGGGGAGAGCGGGGAGAGGACTGTCACCGTCTCCTGCCTTGGAAGCCGGTTGGGGGA